>CM032228.1:137197500-137530000 GCA_019009955.1 Riptortus pedestris
ATAATTTCCTTCTTAAAGGAATGGCACACATTTAACACATTAATTTAGTGTCTCCTTCTTCCCATTAATCAAAAACTTTAATGTTAGCACTGAGCTGGAAAAGTTCTCAGACATTAAAGTATTAAGAATCTGCTGAGGAAATCCTTTTGTTTTCCAATACAAGGCTTCATATATTGAAGAAAATTTTAGAACAGACAATACCTTACAAAGTGGAAGGCCAGGAAATTCTACCCAAATGGATACCTTAGTAATTAAAAAAAAAATTATGGTCACCTGGAAAGAGACTCCAGCGCACAAAACACCACGTGATATTCTTCCAAATAAATTCAAAGATTTAAGGAGCCTGGTGAACAATAATTACATGCCATCTACCTACTGCGATTTTTATTGATCTCTAAAACCTAAAAACATATGTGCCTAAGGAGACTAAACAATAAGAGTTTAAATATATTTTTAAGAAGTTGTAACGAGCCTACTTTTTTTTATAACTTACGCTTTTAATTAGACTTAATTTATTTTCGAAAAAGTATTGTCTAATGGCTGTGACATTGCAACTGTTTTTTTAATAAGATTGTACTTTAGATAGGATATTTTAAGAACATTTCTTGTTAAAAATGTGGCTTATTAATAATCCAAAAATGACAGGATTGTTTTATGTAAGTGATTTTTGTTGCGTCCAATATGGTTGTGAAATTTATTTCATTTTTTGTATTTTATTGATCTTGAAAACCTAAAAAGGTATGTACATAAGGACACTAAAAAATAAGAATGTAACTCTTCTTAAGTTATAGGAAGCCTACATTTTTTATGGCTTAATTTTTTAATTAGACTAAATTTAAAATATTCCAAAAAGTATCGTCTAATGGCTGTGATTTTTGATACTATCCTTTTTAACTGTATTTTAAATAAAACTTTTTAATACATTGTAATAGGACTTCTTAATAAAACTGTGCCTTTACAATAATCATGAAAACTATGTAAAAAGTGATCATCACTTTTTAGCAGATTTCCCTTCAGAGAAATCAGCTATTGAGGTCATACTCATGATGTGATTTTCGAAAATTTTCTTCAAATGTCCATCGATCCTACCCAGGAGATGACGAAAATGAGGTCCGTTCAAAATTATATATATATATATATATATATATATATATATATATATATATATATATAAAATTGACTGTTAACACTCTAGCGGTCGCAATTTTTGTTTGATCGTTACCAAACTCGATATTTAGTCGTTTTATGCAAAAAGACAGATCAAGTTCCTTAATGGGTGAAATTGGACTAGTGGGAGGGGGGGGATTTTCGAAAATTCAAAATATCTCTGTTACCATACGTCGGATCAAATAATTGTATAGAATCAATCTTATTGTAAATTAAATTTACTATAAATATTGTTCTATACATTTATTGTCTATCTTGTATATTAACCGAGATATTTGTATTTTTATTAAATTTGGACAGGTAACGGAAGACCGAATTTCCCGCCAAAAGCTAGTTTGGCTCTTGAATAATCATGGAAGAATTAATGCTAATTCACATACAGAGTTTTGTTAAGTTTGATTCAATCGTTAGTGCCCAATAAAATTGTTTGCTCCCACTTTACTTTTTTAGTGTATATCTCGTTTATACTTTGTTATACGATCCCCACTCCTGCCCCATCTGCCGGGCCGATCTGCGACGCTAAACCATCCGGGGCGTCACCCAAACGCATACAAAAAAATTCATTCAATTCGGTCCAGCCGTCTAGGAGGAGTTCAGTGACATACACACATACATTAGAATTATATATATATAAAGATAGTAATATTTTTTGTATAATATTAACTATTTCCTTATATTATATTTTGAAAGAAAATATTAGTACTTAAATTTTTTTTTTATTTATTTATTAATATTAAATAAATGCCCTAGCTACAAAAAATAAAAAAAAGTACAAAAAAAATAGTTGCTACCAGTGAGATTCAATCTCGAGATATTGGTGTTACTAAAAAGAATGGGGGGTAACTGAGCTACTGGAGCTCTTTGAGACGTATGTCTTCGCAATACCTCATGATTTTCGGGCAAATCTTTGAGAAAGACTGACTCAAAATAATTTTGATCTTTTTTTTTCTAGGACGACTGCAGATTGATTTTCCCTTCTATTGAAAAGGTTTTAAATTACCAACTATATTTTAATGCACACGTTTGGCCCATATATACTGGTTCATGGCTCTTTATTTTCGTAATAACACATTTCTACCAAACTCGAGTGAAGAAGAAGCCATTGTTTTCCTTCCTGGGTAAGTCCATTACCTGTAATACAGAATAGTAGGAAGCACCCCGAAGAGACCATGCTGATGCTATATTTGGTGGGAGAGTTTTTTATTACCTTGTTCTATTCCTAAGAGTGTGTATACTTGTCATTCATTCTTGATCAGTAAGCCAAACACCACCACAATAGACACCTCTGTTCTGCATTTAGTGACAGTTATTTTGTGTTCTTAATTTTCTGCAATGGTTGGTTCTCTAAGTTTATAAAAGCACATTTTAGCTCCTTACAGAAGGAAACTGACTCAAAACCCTTAAAAAAAGTGGCCTTCAAATGTTAAAAATAGATCAATAAATAAATTGATACTGGAACATTTCAATTCTATATTTTCAAAGAATCGAAATATCAGTTGGCGATAAGCCTCGTTCTGGTTGTCCTCCTTCCTTAGCTCTAACTGTTGAAAACGTCAAAAAAAAATAATCTGCATAGTCACCCTGGGTGTTGAACCATTGAAGAAGATATGGAGAACTTGAAGGGACTTGCAGTTCTGTTCACCAAATTTTAACCTGCTGAATATAAAGTTACCTGGAATCTAAGTAAATTTGATTTGGAAAAAACTCAAATTTTTTTTTCCAGTTTTTTCACAGCATGCTGTTTAGGAGAATCAGAATGACTTACTTAAATATTCACAGAAGCTAGATGGAATGTTTTCTTAAGTAGTAATGCTTGGCTTACTGAATCAAGAATGGTAGCTATTTCACTTGGTGGCAGTACCTGGTTTTTAAAAAAAACTGCCCACACCATTAGATCTGATTCATATCATTACACCCTTGTACTACCTGTTAAGTTTGTAATATAGTAGTATGTATTGTTTAACAAATTATTTATTTGTACTTAGAAACTAAATATATTTTTTTTTTTTCAGGACTTGTTTTCTTCTCTATCTTAGCAGTTGCAGTTGGATATTGTCATTATTATTACAATGGAGTAAAAAATGTTGATCCACTTCCAATTCTATCTGCTACCATATTTCACATGCTGTTCCTCATAACATTTGCTGGCAACTCTCAGTCTATTATTGGGATTAACATTGATTTGTTTGTGTCTAGAATTTCATCTCTTTTAATGGTAAATATTTTCTTATTTTTATTCAGTTGCAGATGTTACTGAAGTGGTTTGTTTACCAGGATTTATTGTTTGTACCTATCAACATAATATATCTACCACACACTTTTTATTAGCCTCCTTTGGTGGTTCCGATCACAAGCTGGGGAACTTTTCTATGTAAGCAGCTTGAAAGCAGAAGGTGCATGCAGAAGCCTACTTTATTAGATATAAAGATAGTAATAAAAATTACCAAAAGCAACTAATAAAAAATGTGAGAAGGAAGAGATTTTTTAATTTTTCTTGATTTGATTTTGTTTGCCCCTCTCACATGTACTTTGAGTGTGTGTGTGTGTGTGTGTGTGTGTGTGTGTGTGTTAACTAGCACATTAATGGGGCTATGGTAATAAATAGTAAACAACAACAACTGGGTACACTTCTGCTGCACTTTCAACAATTTTAACATTGTTTTTTTTAAAATGATTTATAACATTCAAATAAATTTACATTTCTGGGGATAACACATCACTAAAAGCTAAATATTCAATGTTGTGAAAGTGTTATCATATAACATTCACTAAATACGTACTTTCTAGACATTGGTCTTCATCTCCTATGGAAAACCTAGAGTGGAGAGTTTGATTCCCACCTGAGCAATAGGAATATATTTAGTGATGATCTCATTAACCCTTTATAAGGTAAGGACTGCTAAAGCAACTGTTGCGATCTGGCTGCGGCGATAAGCAGTGGAAGCTGAAATATATAAAAAATCCCACAACCAAACCACTAACAAGAATTTAGGAAGGGCCACCAACAATCGACTCGAGTCCAAATTCAAATATATAAATTTATTTATAATAAAAATATTCACCAATTATAAATATTAATAATTAAAATGAAAAGGCACCTTTATAATTATAATGGGGGACACTTAATAATACTTAGTCTATATTACAATAGAAAGACTTAGCTGTTTAATAGAAGTGCTGACAGCCGTGAGAGATAGTGTAGCCCAGGCAGGCAGGAACAAGCTGAAGGATTAACTCTCGGACGGACGAGAAGCAAGGTCTCCCTTCCAGAGGATGCGGAATATGACTGACTTTAATCCCTCGTAAGAGGGTCCTTTTATAGGGCTAATCCGGGAGTGAACTTTGAACTGCCGATCGAAATACGCTCAAAAAGTGCATTTAACGTGAATTAATTATCGAAATTCATCCGTATTATTACTTAGTGTACCGACGTTAAGAGCTGTGAATGTTATTATCAAAATCCATCGGCGTTATCTATGAAAATGCTAGAGCACATGGTGACTTCACTCCAAATTGGATATAATTCTTATTTAAAGGTAAAAACAATACATTAAAGCATTCATACATAATAATCTTAATGTGCTCTGTGCTGGGAATACTCAGAATATAAAATATATGGCCATTTATAATGGGCTTATGTAACGCAATGTCAATTTCATTACACAACCACCTACTACTCTCTTCCAAACTCGGACTATGAGCGCTGCTAATAGTTAAGGGTGTCCACTAGATGTCAGGAGAAAATGAGGAATTATTCCTGAATGTTCGCCCCTCCGAAACCGAGATCCCTCCCTTTCCGGTCGCAAAATCGGCTCTTGCCCATTCCAGGTACCTGGTTAGCTGGTACTAATTTGGACACTCACAGTGGATTACCTGTTGTCACCTACATTCTTCTGCTTTTACTCCAGCTAAAATGAATGTAATACTTTACTAAGATATTCTTGATCATGTTTCAGTAAATATAAATTAGTAATATTTTGTCACATGCGTGTTCTATGTTAAGTAATTAAAAGAATACGGCTCTGCCCTTCCATTTTTATAATTTTACCTTATAAAAAATCAGGAATATTTATTTTTCATTTGCTTATAGTATTTTTTTTACTATGTTTACAAGTTAAACAAACAAATTCGACATTATAACTAAATTATATTTTATACCATATATAAATAAAGCACAGCCCATATACATACATATATATATATATATATATATATATATATATATATATATATATATATATGTATGTATGTATGCTTGCACACACATACATACATGTACCAATAGATATAAATTCATGTTTAATTTCAGATTCTTTTGGTTTCGAATATTGCTGCTGTTGAGAGAAGCAGAGTTGAGCAACAGCCTCTAATCTTATTTGCTGCATTTACTACATTAATGATGGCACTCGATACATTGGTTGTTGAGCCACTGCCAAGGCGTGCAAATGGCGCTTTCTCCAACTTCTATACAGCTCTCAAGCCATTTATATACACTTTACCTCTTGTATATATCTCTGCAAACAAGTAAGCTAGCTATCTCTTAAAATAATTTTATACCAAAATTGATGTTGTTTATTTTTAAAACTAGTTTCTGTAAAATGAAAATCCATCTTGTCATTGGTGTATCTGATTGGCTGGATTATGCAATGTCTTGTTGAATGTCTTTTAAATCCGAGTAATACTGAAAACCCTATATGCCATTACTTACTATTGTCTTACACTTTTAACCCTATAACTATTTTATTTTTTACTGCACTTATTAATTTAGATATCTTCCCTGTAAATGATCATAAATGAAATTCTGGATTACAACTTTTAGCAGATTTGCCTTAGAGGAAATCAGGTATTTTGGTTGTACTCATGACACGATTTTCGAAAAAAAGTTTCTTCAAATGTCCATCGATCCAAAATGCGGGATGCCAAAAATGAGGTCTTTTAAAAATTATATATATTTATTTGTCTTTAAACGCTCTAGCGGCCACAATTTTTGTTTGATCGTTACCAAACTCGATATTTAATGTAAAAAGAAAGATCAAGTTCGTTAATGACTGAAATTGAACCAGTGGGAGGGGGTAGGTTTAGAGGGGGGATTTTCGAAAATTCAAAATATCTCCATTACTATACGTCGGATCGAAAAATTGTATAGAACCAATCTTATTGCAAATTATATCTACTATAAATATTGTTTTATACATTTATTCCCATCTTGAATATTAACTGAGATATTTGAATTTTTCAGTTTTCAGCCCTCAGCAAACCCCTGCTTCTGCTCATGTTGCATAGACAATCCTCTGTTATGCAATACACCACATTTTTTGATGCTTAAATACCAAATATTGTTTTCAAGAGACCTTTTTTATACGAGATACATGCGAATATGTTCTGATGACCCTCCCCGTCTAAAATTTGATTGATAGAGATCAAAATTATTCTGATATATTACAGTAATTGTTTTTCTTTCGGGTGAGAGGTTGGATTTCACATATCAGACGCTTCCTGTCGGTAGTTTGTTAAAATTGACTGAAAGATTTCTTATTACCGTTTGTATTTTTTGACCTAATATTCACAGTGGTGTTGTGTTGCCTGCATGTAGATTTATCTATTGTTAAGCTCCATAAGGGAAATCTGCTTAGTTTATGGAACCCATGCGTGACGGACTTTTTCTTTTCTTTTGTTGTATTTTAATCATTTGATATTTTAATTTCTTTTATATTAATTATAATTCAGAAAGTATTAATTCAAAATGTATTTTCTGATAACATTGTTTCTTCTGCCTCAAAATCCTTCCTTCAACAGAAATGTTTTTTATGTTTTGAAGTATACTGAATATGAATCCAATAGCAGAAAATCTCTACGAGGCACCTTTTTTTGTCAAATTTGCTTTTGGTCAAAATGAGATGTTTTTTGACAATTTTAACTTGGTACTTACTAATATACTTTTTAGAAATAGATACCATGTCTCTAATTTTGCAATGTTTAGTTACATTAAATTTTGAAGAACAATAAATCAAACGTTTTTTATAAATATGTGAATACATCAATTGGATTAAGTATATTATTTTAGGTTTGAATCATATCACTCAGGGTATAATAAATAATAGAATTAATGGACTTATTTTTCAATTCAATTTCAAGTTATATCTTTTGTGCTACTTTTGTCTAAGAAGAGTTTCCTTGTTTTTGGAAATGTCTTTATAATTTGATATTCCTGTTGCAGGGTTAGCATAAATCTCTATTTGCTGGGAATAGCAGTTGCTATCAACTTCATCAGCTATTTGTTTTATCGTATCAGTCTACTCTTAAAGATTATCTATCAAAATTCGTCATATAAGGACACAATGAGTAAGTTTTGCATCATCATACTTCCATTCATAAATGTACTATAATAATTAATAAATTGTTGTGTCTACATAAATATAAATATGCAAACATAAATACAAATAAGTGCATATATACACAAAATAAACTAAACACAATCTACTTTAGCTATCACATATATATATTTCCCTTATCACATAGTGTTATTGAACATTTCTTCATAATGCGCATTCAGACATTTAGTTTTAGTTCTATAATTTACTGTGTTAGTCTAATCCCTTGATACACACGCACACACACACACACACACACACACACACACACACACACACACACACACACAAGCTCTTAGTATCTTCCTTCTACTAGACTTAGACTATTTGTGTAACACCTTTACACCATTGAAATTAAAAGTGTGTTATAAAATTTTAGCATGTTGTATTACAGCGGTTTTTTGTTTATTCTTTTCCATGTTTTTGACATCATTTTGGCGCTGGTACATTCTTTTTTTGATGGATTGTTGAGTTTCCCTGATATACTTTTTATTTAATTGTTTACTTCAAACCACTGCAGATATTCTTTGTTTTGTTGATTGTTTTAATACCAATATTAAATTGTTCACATCATACTTCTTAAATGATTTTTCAATGTTATCAGACAACCCTTTAACATAATTTTTCTTTTCACTGCTTACCACTGCTTCTTCATTCTTATCATGTTTCTTGCATTCGTCTTTAAATATTCAAGCCAACATCTTTCAAAAAGCTAAATTGGATGAAATTTCTCTATTAACATATTCTCTATTCTATACCTTTTGAATGTACGTTTATTTATCATACAAATAGCCCTATTATTTAAATTATTCATTCAAAAATTTATTTTCTATTCAGAATATCATTAATTCGATATACTCTATAGAAATTTGGTCTCGGAAAGAATTGCAGAAAATTTTAAAATATTACTTAACTTTATTTTATATTCATTTTCAATTTTCTTTTACTCTGCTCATGCTTCTGATAAAAGTGATAATGCATATTAACCCTAGTATTACCGAGCTCTCCCAGGTTGCATGGATTACCAAGGGGGGGGGGCTCCTCGAGCCCACAACCTTAAAAACCTTTTATTTTGGTTCTATAATTTTTTTAAAATTTTTATTTCTATTGGATTATGTTTAATGAACGTTTCTTATGACACCTGTGAAAAAAAAAATTAAAAAAAAAAAAAATTAAATACAAAAATAAAAATAAATTAAAAAAAAAAGTTTGGATGGGGAAAAAAGGATGACTTTAAATTAAATGTAATTTTATTCTACTGGAGGAACATATCTAAACATTGTTAGAATAAAAAGTTATCTATATCTAAGTTATTATAACATTATAATAGAATAATAATTTAAGAAAATATAATTGTCAGATTCGTAATGCAATTATCGGTGCTTTTGCACAATAATTTTTTTTCCGAGTGTTTATCCAGGATGCAGCATGGACTAACTGTTCCCCTAGTTGGGAACAACCTAGAAAATCTTCTCTTTTCTAAAAAAGTACCTATCAGGAGCAATAATTATAACCATCTCAGTAATATATTTTTATATGAAAAAAAATTATATGGGGAGAATATATATATTTTTTTTTGGAAAAAAAAAAAAAAAAAAACTTGAGAAGGTTTGTGTATGTTAAAATTACATCAAAGTAATTATTATTTGAGCAATATAATTAATAACACTTGAATTACTAGTTAAAAGTAGTATTAAATATCAGTGGGCTCGAGGAGCCCCCCCCTTGGTACTTAAGTGTATAACTACTCCTTGCATTACCAAGGGGGGGGGGGCTCCTCGAGCCCATACGTCAAAAACATTTTTTTTTTCTCAACATAGAATTTTTTTTATTTAATTTTATTGTTATGCCCTCACTCTAGGATGTTTTTCTGAGGAATACATAAAATATCAAAAATATCCCATTAAAATTGGGTGATAGGGAACAAAAACAAAAAGTTGTGGGCTCAAGGAGCCCCCCCTTGGTAGTTCTAGGGTTAAGAGTCACCAAGTCCAATTAGAATGCTAGTGTGAGTGAATTTCTGGGGAAAAGTACAATTGATTCTATTTAAAACTACTATTTATGTTACTGGTATTTAAAAATAGCAATAGAGTTTAATTAATCTGTAGATGGCTCTTCCTTATGCAATTTTCACTTTATGCAAACCCCTCTCTCTCCCCCCCCCCATTTCAATATGTTGTGTTTTCCTGCACTTACCCTCAGTGTTTCATTTTTACTTATTGGCTCAAATCCCAGCAATTCCTGCAAATTAATTAGTTTATAGTCTTCTTTCAAGGTAGCTCCCACCAAGGAACACTATGAGTGTTTCAGACCTAAGTTATTTGTTTGTGATTAATTAAAATCTACCACATTAAAAAGTTTTTACTCTCCTTGTATCGTGAATAAAACAGTGTCTTGTAGCTCTGCAAATTCCTCCAAAATTTTCTTTTATTGTATTTTCTCAAATAGCATTGTTTCAAACCCTCGCCATAGGCACATAAAACAGTTAAATGAAAGCAGTAAAAAACTATTATCACAATATTGATTGCCATCTGTAATTGCTAGAATAATTGGTTGACATGAAATATTAAAAGCCTAAGTGTACTTTTCAGACAGAAACTTAAGTTCCCTTATAAAGGTTTAATGTTAATTTTTATTTAAGAAGGCTAGTATAACAAAATAAACTTAGTAGTATAAAAAAAAAATTAATAATTTTGTCTTTTAACATTTATGAATATCAATGAAGCATGAAAAACATTGTGTAATGATGCGTTACTATAAACTGAGAAAGACCCATATATCCGTAGCTTCAAGAAACATCAGTCCATATGAACTTGTCAAGAAACAATATTCCAATTGTATATTTTCACAATCCATTCCAAATATTGTGAAATGACATTATTTAGTTAGGAATTACATGAAGAATCCATTATATAAAACTTATCATATCCATTTGAATACAGCTTCATTTTAAGTACCTCTAGTTTATTCCTAATTCATTTTTATGTTTTCAGAAAACTCTTCATATGGGAACTATACAGGTGGAGCATGGAGGAGAATTCGTCACCCAGACCTGCTTGGAGTATTGCTATATGAATGGAGTAGTGCCCTGACCACCTACCCCTGCCCACTTAGCTGGATCCTTCTCCTCCTATCAGCAGGGAGTGTTGTCCTCCGGGCCCGTGATGATGATGTGCACTCTAATTCAGGCTACCTTCGGACAGTAAAATATTCCCTTATTCCTTTTGTTTATTAAGCTCAATTGTTCAATTTTAGCCTTTCTCCACACTTCGTTTTAGTCTATCTCATGCTGAGACTACACAAGAGGTGGTGTCATAGTTAATCTGAATAGAAAAGTTTCTTCTTGCTAACTGCATTGGCAGTTTTATAACTATTGTTGGCACTTAAAAAATAAGAAAATTGTCATTAAAGCAAAATGGAAATTGTTTGACTTAAAAAATTGTCATTAAAGCAACAACCAAAAAATTATAATACATTTCAAATGTATTGAACAATTTGACACCTAATCATTTGACATATAAGTGTTATTTCTGTTTATATTTGTAGGAGGGTATAAAATATACTGTGCTAAATAACATTCTAAATTTTAAATTGAAAAAGAAATGAAAAAAATCTAAAAATATTTAGTCATTAGAAAATACTTTTGACTAATTAAATATTTTCCTTTATCAAATGAACTTTTATTTATTTTTTTAAAATATTAAAGACGTTTTAATAAGATGGATGATATTAGAGAAATCTGAAAATTCAGGTTAAGTTTATAAACCAGTGATATTCAGTTTCATAAGAATCATACTTTAATTGCCTTATTTAAATATTTAATTTGTTAACATTTTATCTACAAGAGTTTAGTATGTCTGTTTATTTTAAAATGTTAATATTTCATTATTAAAAGAAAAGAGGGTCTTTGAAGTTCATTTTTTTTTGTCATCGATCTTGTGTAGTATCAGCTAAATTTAACTTGCCTTTCACTTTAGAATATTTTTATTCTACCAAAGACCAATTTGTTAATTAATTTTTACAAGGTACTCTAAACAATTTCGTTCATTAATTTACATCATTTATTGTGATATGAATGTAGACTAAAACATTAATAGTAGTTTTGAGACAGCATATAATTTATTTTATTTTGTTTATATTGAGTTCTCCCTTATAAAAACAAAACAGAAATGTTCTATTTGTTCACATTATCTAATAACTGTAATAATATTGTAAATATTATTGAGATTGAAAAGTGTATTTTTATGATTAGTATTACCTTGTTGAGAGATTCTCACACTTTTTATATATATATATTTATATTTATATCATATATTTAATATATATTTTATTTCATTTATGTTTTATTTTAGGTTAGCCCTAATTTTATTGATAATAGTGTCAGGAGCAGTTGTCATTTGATGTGTTCTTGGCAATTATTTGAATTTGAATTCATAGAAATAGTTGTAAATTATTGATTTTAACTTATTGACCCATTATTTTTCTCCTTCTGGTCAATGATTTGCCTACCACTGCAGGCTATTTTAATCGAACTCGTATATAATTAAAAACTTACATAATAATTTAAATGAAGTACTCAAGCTTGATATTGACTAAATTATTAAAATACAAAATGGGGGTTTGGAACTTAATTAACTTCAAAATTGTGTGTTTCACAAAACAGTTGAGAAAATTATTGCTTGTTTGATAACTACTACTTAAGGGTAATATATTTTAATACTTTTAAAGAATTTCTTAAAATTGATTTATTTTTTATTACTTCATTCATGTATTCATTGTCATGCATGAGGTTTTTATGTGTACAAATGGAGCAACTCCTTTTTATCTGGTATCAATTTATTTTTATAATAATATTTTTTTCATTTTAATTTATGTAAGATGGCAAAAAACAACTTATTTTTAAGAGTAGTAAAGTGTTTATGTATATATTAAATGTCTTGTTGTCTTACCCTTATTCTGTTCATTATTATCTTTCACCACCTGTCTAATCATTTAATTGTAGGTTTTGGGGGAAAGTTGTTTTCTCTTTGATGCCTGGAAGTTAAATAAACTGATACAAGATAAATATGGGATTGCGTAACCTGTACAAAGTAAATCCCACTGGTTTCTCGTTTATGTACCTTGTTATTGCAATACAATGAGAGGTTTATATAGTGCAAGCCTGCCTAATACTTTAGGACTCAGTAGCTCCTTTTATTAAAAATCAGTCTATGATAAACATATACAGGGTTTCTCTCAAGTATTGTAATTTCCATTTATTTTCTAAGTATTTGATATATCATTCTTGCTTTAGGGTTTCTAATATTACTTGATTAGATTATATTCATTTTTTTCCTTTTGGTTTAAAGAATTATCCTTGCAGGTAATTTGCTACTTAACTCAAATACACCATTTAATAAGTAGCTTTATATTTGTACAAGTTTTTATGTTTTGAAGCAGATCGATCTCATTTGTTGTAAACTCTCTTAATAATGGTACTTTTTTTCTAAATGGAGCCTAGGGCCCTTCCCCAATGAAATATATTTTATAATAAAAGCCAGATTTATTTATTTTTTGTTATAGATTTTAATTTGATTTTATTATTATATTGTATATATAAAATGTTTAATTGTAAAAGCTCTAATTATTTAAGTACTTGATTAATTTATTATATAATTATTGTTCAAGACACATTTCCATCACAGACATATTAAAATTTAAAAATATTTTCTGCTTAATAATTACAGTATGTTTGAAATGAATGAATGTAAGGGTAAATTTGGAAACACTCGGGACCAGGATTCAGGCATTGACTCATTTCAATTAAACCAGAATTTAATATTTGAGGAATTGTAATCATTCATTAGTTGCTCCATTCTAAGAGCACTAAAACCTTTATAAATTCAGATCGGTTACCATCAAATCATATTCTTGTGGTTATTGAAATTAATAAATTTTATTTGCTAGAACAAAAAAATGAAATCTGAAGAAAATTTTAGGTTCTTAGAAGGTTCTATTTAAGTACTTTTGAAGTGCTTGTAAATCAAATTGCATTTTCTTAACATTTTGGGATGATTAGTGCGGAAAGCAAGAAAAATTGGTTAAAGTAGAAAGAGCTTTTCTGAGATCAGATAAATCATTTTTATGCTTGGTTAGAGAAATGAAATTTAAAAAAAAAAGTCTGTCACGCAGTGGCTGACCATGAATATTAAGTGAATAAATACAAACGGAAATAAGAAATGTTTCAGTCAATTTCAATAACCTGCCGACGGGAAGCGTTTGAAAAGTAAACAAACAGGCTTGCCAGGCTCACACCGGAAAGAAAAACAATTACTGAACTATATGAGATTTAATTTAATTTTAATGAGAACTAATTACTATATCTAGTACTGTAAATAATAATGAGTCAGAATAATTGTTATCTCAATCAATCAAATTTTGATAGTCCAAGAACTTAAGACGGGGGGGGGAGGGGGGATCACCAGGACATATTTGCATGTCCCTCCTCTCTAAACCCCCCTCCCCCTAGTCTGATTTCAGTCGTTAATGAACCTGATCTTTCTTTTTACATAAAATGACTAAATATCGATTTGGTATTGATGAACAATAATTGGGACCGCTAGAGCGGTAACAGACAAATATATATGTATATATATATATATATATATATATATATATATATATAGTTTTGAACGGGCCTCATTTTCGTCATCTCCTAGGTAGGATTGAAATATTTCGAAAATTGCATCATGAATTCGACCTCAATAGCTGATTTCCCTTAAGGGAAATCTGCTAATAGTGCCATAATATTGGTGCTCTCTACATTTTTCTCTAGCTCAAATATTAATGGAGTTTTTTGCATTTTTGAACCTTTAGTACTCCTCTACTCTTACTCGTCCGATTTCCACAAAGCTACTGCTGAATCATTAAAAATCTTGTGTCTAGTTTAAAATTTCAAGTCCATTTTTGTTCTCTTTATTGAGTACTTCAAGAACAGAATTTGAGCTACCTTCATCAGCTTGTCATTCCATCTTGTGGGGGGAAATGCTTTTCATACTGACCTTATGTGACAGACTAGTTACAGTTTAATTAGTTTCTTAATTTTCTTTTAATAGTAACTACGTCATTTCCTATAGCATAAAATGGTTTTTCAAAAATGTTATTTGTTACCAGACTGGCTCTTTCTTATTTTAATACTGTTTTACTTTGTAGACATTTTCAGTTTCTAAACTATCTTTAGCTAAATGACTTTCTTATTGAAATAATCCTAATATACTAAGAGCCTACTATTTGTTTTTATTTTTTATGAGGTTTCAATTTTTATTCCTAATTGAGTGCAATTACTCTGCAAATTCTGTTAAAGGTTATTTCTCACTTCTTCAATATAATTATATTATACAATGCTTTAGATCACTGCAAATGGTTATTTGAAATATGTTTGCTCTGATTCTATCCTTAACGTTACTCTTATACTGTGTGCTAGGATATATTTATGTACCTGCCAGCTTCTTGTGGAATTTTATTCCGGGCTGTGCTTGCTCATACCCCGTACCTGTGTCCATAACTAGTTAAAATCATATTATATTGTAAATTTCATGTTATTATAAGCTGCTTGTAATGCAGTTATTTACCTTAATCATATGAGTTTTTAGATTTTTGTAAGTTGATAATCCTACAATATGTGATAGCAGGTATACTGTCATATATATGTTTATTTAATAATAGAAATTATACATTAAATTTAATATGAACTCATTAAAACATCATTGTGCTCACCATTAATACATTAACGATTTTCAAGTATTATTATTTTGACTAGCACCTTGATTTAAGAAAATTTTCAAAAGGCCACATTTAGTTTTCTGATATATTATACCATTTTATAAAGTATTGTATAGTATCTGTCTTAATATAAAATTATATGTCAGAAAATATGACTTGTCATCCACTTGTTTATTTAAACATGTAATGTGCACTATGTAATCTGTTCCACTCTGACTGTCTTAATTGTGAATTCATTCAGTTTGGGCAGCTTGTAATACTGGTTTTATTCATATACAAGGAAATTGCAGTAGCTCTTTTTTGAGTGAGGGATTTTTAGGTCTCGAACCTATTAATTTTAATGGAATAGTTCTATAGTCCTTTGTTATTTTGCTCATTTTACTCTTTAGAACATTTGACTCTCTTTTGACATGATATGTAATTCATATTTTTATTCTTAAGTTGTTTTATGTACATAATATAGCTATTGAAAATTATATTTTTAATACTTAAGATGCAATTGATACTCATTGAAATTGTTAAAAGTATTTTTTATTAGTAAAATAAATTGTAAGATGTTTTTGAGCATTCTTAGTAAAATGTTAATTAGTAATAAAGTTAACTGTAAAAAAAAAAAAAAAAAAGGTAAGCATTGGATATGCTTAGTTCAATGATTGTTACATAAAAGCATTTTAATAAATTTTTACATTTATATTTTAGATTTGTCATGAAATGGAAATCTTGAAAAATTAATAATAGTTAATAAATAAAAAGAGAGATTATTTTAATTAATTTTTTTTTGACTAGTGGTAAGTAGTATTGTACAAACTAGGTTTCTCTTTATTATAAGTTTATTAAGCAATATAGAATGTACAAACTTATTTGTGTAAGAAAAGACAATAGGGTAGATTAGATATAGAAGCAATAAATATTTGTCAATCATTTGAGTTTTTCTTTTATGTTTGAGAAAGCAAATTGTTCTTTTGTCAATAAAAACTTTTCCACCATTCTAGTTAATCTGTTTTTTCAATTGCATCTCATTCTTTTTATTATATTTTGGCACTACTCTGAAGTGAAGCTACAGTAGTGATTTGGCAAAGAGGGCATCAAACTTATATTTCTAGTGGGTTTTAATGGCAAAGGCAACTTGTGTGAAATTTCAGTTTTTGAATAGGAAAATCTCACCTAATAATATATGAAGTATTATGGATAATTATATTAGAGAAAATTTGTCTTTGTACCTCGCATACATGAACATTAATAATCTGCATTTCACTTTGATATATGGATACATTTTAAAATAAATAAGAAGGAACTCTTCTCTCAGGAAAATTTTAATAAAGATACGTTGAATGTGAATTCAGAAAAATGTTGAAAAGATTGAATACTACACTGTATAGAACCAGAATGTTCAAAGGACTTGTGAGAAAGCAAAGTGTCAGTGATTAGAACTCAAGCCAATCTAACTTCATTTGTAGGGAGAAATTTAGCTTCCAAGTATTGTACATAGTGTAAAACTGGTAAAAAAAAAAGTCCGTCATTTGTGTATGTGTGTGAGCATGTGGTATTTTTCATATTACTTACTATCCCTTACTTAGTTCTTTTGTTAGAACTATGGAAGTAGTGAGACACCAGACTGGAAAGAATATTCAGAAGACCTTTACAGTGATTCTTTTACAACTGACGACAAATTACTAGAGAAAGTATCAGATGTAGATGAATATAAGTTAGGCCCAACCACTTTTATGGAGGAATTCAACTGAATCAAGTGGGATGTTGATCAAATAAATTTATTGATGACGAAACACAAAATATATGTACTCGCCACATACAGTAAAAGTTCAATGAAAAAAATATTTGGTATTTAAGCTTCGAAGAAGTGGTTGAAGATATCACATGCATATTGTTAATATGACATGAGTAGGAGTGGGGGTTTACAGGAGACTGAAAAGTAAAAAAATCCTAATATATCAGTTAATATTCATGACAGAGAAATATATATATTATTTTTTTTTAATTTATTTCCTTCCTGAAGTAAACCTTCAGGAAGGGAGTTTATTAGCCACACGTCCCGTACAATAACATATACATATATACATGAAACACTTACATACATATACATATTCAGTTTGGAAATGATATAAAAAAATATATAAAATAAATGATACAACCGCTAGAGTGGTAACAGAAAAGTCTGTGTGTGTGTGTGTGTGTGTGTGTGTGTGTGTGTGTGTGTGTGTGTGTGTGTGTGTGTGTGTGTGTGCGTGCATGCGTGCGTGCGTGCGTGCGTGCGTGCGTGCGTGCGTGCGTGCGTGTGTGTGTATATATATATAAAAATTTGAATGGACCTCATTTTCTTCATCTAGGTAGGATTAGTGGACATTTGAAAATTATTTTCAAAAATGGCGTCATGAGTATAACCTCAATAGCTGCTAAAAATACATTTATCTAGGTTAATATTCAACACAGAGAATATATGTGTACGACAACATTTATAGAAAATTAAATTTTCAATTAGATTGGCCCTATACAATTTTTCACTCTGACATAATAACGCAGGTATTTCAGATTTTCAAAATTCTACCCTCCCACTGGTCCAATTTCAGCCATTAACAACTTGATCTTTAGTTTTTAATATATTTAGTTTAAATCCCCCCCCCCACCCCCCCCCCCCCCCACCCCCCCCCCCCCCCACCCCCCCCCCCCCCCACCCCCCCCCCCCCCCACCCCCCCCCCCCCCCACCCCCCCCCCCCCCCACCCCCCCCCCCCCCCACCCCCCCCCCCCCCCACCCCCCCCCCCCCCCACCCCCCCCCCCCCCCACCCCCCCCCCCCCCCACCCCCCCCCCCCCCCACCCCCCCCCCCCCCCACCCCCCCCCCCCCCCACCCCCCCCCCCCCCCACCCCCCCCCCCCCCCACCCCCCCCCCCCCCCACCCCCCCCCCCCCCCACCCCCCCCCCCCCCCACCCCCCCCCCCCCCCACCCCCCCCCCCCCCCACCCCCCCCCCCCCCCACCCCCCCCCCCCCCCACCCCCCCCCCCCCCCACCCCCCCCCCCCCCCACCCCCCCCCCCCCCCACCCCCCCCCCCCCCCACCCCCCCCCCCCCCCACCCCCCCCCCCCCCCACCCCCCCCCCCCCCCACCCCCCCCCAATAATGAAACTTATTTCCTGTCAAAAACCAATCCGAGCACATATAGTTTAAGCATAGTTTTGTACATTAGATTATATTCATAATAGTAGAGCTCAGTGGAAATAACTTTTAAATATATATATATATATATATATATATATATATATATATATATATATATATATTGCACGTTATTATTAGACTAGAGTGTAACAGATGGTGTTTATGTTATTTCTACTTAACTAGACTAAAGATACTTAAAAACTATTGTACATAATGTGTTGCACTTCTGGTTACATTAGTACTGGTTATAACCTTCCATGGTCTGTTACACTAAGCAGGGCCACAGTCTTAAGCAGTGTAACAGACCAGGAAAGGTCATATATATATATATATATATATATATATATATATATATATATATATATATATATATATATATATATATAATTGTGTTGATGTTTTCATCCAGGTTATATTTATATATGGTGTTGTTATTCTTTTTGGAGTTTTGGTCAATGTTGGTGAAAAAAAATCTTAGTTTATGCTGATATTTTGAGAATCTTTATTTTCTCTTCTTCAGGGCTGTAAAATTACAGGTACTACTTTATAATATTGCACATTGTTATTACACATTATTGTAAAAGGGTGTTTTTTTTCTTATTATTACTTACCAAGACTAAAGATACCTACAAACTATTACACATGGTTATTGCACTAGGACTAGGGTTATAGGAACCTTCCTTGTTTTGTCTACACAGCAGGGTCACAGCCTTTTGTATGTTTTGTATATCTATAGTATATTGTCTATGTTTGTTGAACTATATTATAATTGTTGTACTGTAGTTGTTATATCATGATAGAACTATTTTTATGTGTTTTAACAATTATTGCTATAGCTTCATGCTGTGTTAAGTTTATTATGTGATTGTCAATCTTTAATCTTGGTAAGTAATAATAAGAAAAAAACACCCTTTTACAATAATGTGTAATAACAATGTGCGATATTATAAAGTAGTACCTGTAATTTTACAGCCCTGAAGAAGAGAAAATAAAGATTCTCGAAATATTGGCATAAACTAAGATTTTTTTCATCAACATTGACCAAAACTCCAAAAAGAATAACAACACCATATATATATGAGTAAGAAAATGTTCTTGTACCTGGCTGCTATCAATAGAGGCAATATTGTTTTCTTTGACATTCTCAGACAATCTCGACCTCATTGTTGAAGCCCTGGTTGTGACAGTAAGACTGGTGGATCTAGGAGTAATGCGTTGAACCACTTCTGCTTTGACTTCTTCAAACCTAGATATACTTCTTCTCACAACTTCTTCTACTTCAGGGGATATTGAGTTACGCACACCTAAAAATAAAGTTTGAGAATGTCAACAAGAAATTATGAAAAACAGAAGGAACACAGAAAATCAAACTGTGAACTTGGAAGTAATTAAATATTTATTTGATTTATAAAATAATGAAATGTTACACTTCACTTCTTGATCACTATTAATATCTTCTCAAGTGCCGATTGAAGGGAAGACCATTTTAGAAAATATTTTACCTACAGGTAGAACCTAAGTAACAAATATGTCACTGATTTCAGTATAAAGAAATGCACTATCAAAAGAAATAATTATTTAGATATTAATTATGATTTTCATTTTGATGGATCCAAGCCTCATAAGAAGTTCTCTGGTCAAGATAGTTAGATGATAACAGATTTAGATTACACCAAAATGAGCCATGATCGTAACTCCAGGTACTTACAGTAAACAAGAGTCATTTATATCAAAATTGATTTGCTAGCATGATAGTAGCTGAGAAATGAATAGGCTGCATACTTGAAAATGATTTTCTAGAAAATCAATGACAATTTTTAACTAAGAAAGCCATTTCCCATATGTCGGTATAACACAATTGTGATTTCATCTCAGCACCTATTCTGCTACAGCAGCCACAGGTATATACACATATGCATGCACGCACACGCACACACACACACACACACACACACACACAGTTTTGAACGGATCTCATTTTTGCCATCTCCTAGATAGAATTGAAGGATAATTGAGGAAATTTTTCGAAAATCTTGTCATGAGTTCTCAATAGGTGATTTTCCTTTAATGAAATCTGCTAAAAACGAACTACACAAAAAAAAAAATCAGCAAGGTTTTTATATCCAGCAATGAATGTGACTACTCTACATACAGAGGCTCTATAGAATTTTGCTTCCAAAAAGGTGCATAATGATCTTTTGGAACAATAAACAATACAATTTTTAAAAAAAATCCAAAAAAGCTTCTTATTTAAGCTGTTTCATTTAAGCTTTTAAAAAAATTCATGAATATTTCACTTTTTAAAGGAGTGTATTTTACAAGAAACCTTTTACAGTCTCATGTTCATTTTATTATATTTTTGACATTTCAACTTCAAAAATCATAATCTGGAAAGAGATTTTTTTTCTAGCATATTAAAATATATGAACATTGCAATAAAAAAAATTAAATAGAATAAGTTATACACCATTGCATGTTTTACATTGAGGGTAAAAATGCTTTATTTCTGTTAGATATATAGCCATAAGTTAGTTTTGGTTGCATAAAAGCATTCATAATCAACATTCGAATTCCTGAAATGTCCATAAATATTTATCAGCAACTTATTTAACTTCAATTAGATGAATTCAACTGAGAAAGTTTTTTCTTTCATTGACATCCCATCAAAGAATATTATTTATATTTAGATGGTCAAGTGAAAATCAAAATAAACCTTCAAGCAAATTTTTTAAATATATATTTATTAAGGAGTTTCACTTCTTCATAATATTTTGAAATTAATTGGGGATCTACAATCTACACATGCACTCAAACTAATCTAAAGTCATGGATTCAATGCTCACACGGGCAATAGAAATTGCTTTAGAGAAGAGCTTATTAGATAAAATCCTTAATCCCATTCTGCATTAACGTTAAAACACTCTGTGTGGCATCGTAAAGTGGATGTTAAAAATCATTTTTTTTTTCTTCAAAAAATGAAATAAGTTGTTAAAAAAACAATTTAAAAATCACAGAATCTTTGCATGACAGATATATGAATGAGTGTCAAAGCGAAAGTGGAATATAAGCAAGTACAACAAGAGAATGAAAAATTGATCCAAAATTTCATTATGTTGTAAGCAACTATACAATAAACTAGTAAAATAGGAATCATAAAATCTTGTTTTAGAATTTTAAATGTAAACAAGAGGTAATAAATAATATAATTTATTTATTTGTACAGTAATCTTCACTAAATATAAAATTAAAGAAAAAAAGTCCATCACGCAGGGGCTGCATAAACTAAGCAATTTCCCATGTGAAGTTTTACAATAGAGAAATCTGCACACTGGTAACACAAAAGCACCGCGATTAAATACAAACGGTAATGAGAAATCTTTCAGTTAATTAAAATAAATTTAGATTTAAATGGTATTGTTACAGATTTTTGATATCAAAGAAAATTATAATTCACAAAAATTAAGCCACCAACAATGGCAAACAAAACTTTTCAAGAAAAACTACAAACCAACTAGACTAAAAGACATTAGTGAACCCATCATGAAAAATTAGTGTTAAGTAAAATCACGAACACCCCACACCCAATATTTGAAAATTGCATAAATCAAGTAACTACTTACTTTCAACACTTTCTTTAATGCGGGAAACAATACTAGTTCTAGGAGGTGATTGAGCCTTTACATTTAAACTTGGTTCTGATTTTTTACTTTCCACAACCTTTGGAACAAGTTTTCTTCTACCAGTAGAACGTGATCTTGATCTTCTGGGTGGAGAACTTTTTTTCTTCTCCTTCCTAGCCTTAGGAGATTTTGGAGTAACTGATTTTTTAACATCTGAATCTTCAATAACACCTCTAGATTTACTTCTGTCATTAGACAAACGACCTGGTGTTTTGCGTAATGCTCTTGAAGGCCTGTCCATGTCTCTTACCTCTAAAAAAATAAAATATACATATAAATGAAATAGAGGAAAACATGAAAATCCTATTGTTAAGTATAGCTACATTGCTAATCAAAATTTAATGGGAAAAAAATAATTAGTAACCTCTTAAAATCTAAATGCACGTGTCAGCCAGATTGAGAGAAAAATACAGGTAGATAAGCCGAAAATAGAAACTACAAATTTCTAGCAGTATTAATAGAAATAAGCGTTGCTGGAGGTTTGAGGTTAATAAGATAACAATCCGGTATATTTCTACATAACTAAAAGTACTTATTAAAGCATATTTTCGTTAGGTTTTAAAATTTTAAATTAACCACAAACTCACCAATATAAATGTAAAAAATAAATTATGTAATCTCCACAACAATATTGAGAGGGACGCCACACATTAGAAGCCAAACAATCCGTTAGATAAGTTTACAAACATTGAAAACAAACATTTTCATTATCTATTAGGAACGTTTAAAAATGCTTATAATTTTTTTTAACTTATCATAATAAATCTAGTATTTTTTTTTTAAATCAACAATTATTCGACTGACAACTATTATAATCTGAAATTATTTTTAGTTCTAGAAATCGAATGTGTAAATAATCGATTCTTATAGAGCGGGTCACTGAACTGGCAAATGTCTTGGTAATCTTCCAGTACCTGATATAGTTTAATTCTGTTAAACTTCCAGAATATTTCAGATCTATTATTAGTAAGTGAATTAACCTGTTAAACACAAAAGGATGGTTTCACAAAAATTATATTAGATAAGATGAAATCTGCCCGCACCAATTTGTAACGAAGTTTTCCTTAAGGGGAATCAACTATTTTATCAACAAGGTTGTATTCTTATCGTGATTTATGATAACTACCACTTCTGATTTATAATTTCCACCGATCCTCCCAAATAAATGACAATAAGGTCGTCGAATAAAAACTCCAAATCGTTCACAATTTTATATTGAAGCTTGAAGCCTTTTAGCAGATTTCATTAAAGGCAGCAAAGGGAATTATTTAGTGACGGAATTCATTAAATAACATCCTAAGTCCACCCTGGCTAGAAAAGGGTGGTAACCTGTAGATAACACGCCCCAATTAGCCTTAGTTGCAAAAGGTGGACGTTAATAAATAATAATAATATCATTAAAGGCAAAATATATTGAGGTTTAACTCAAGATGAGAATTTCGAAAAAATTCTTCAAATGTCCAGCGATCCTATCTAGCAGATAACGAAAAAGTCCGTCACGCAGGGGCTGCGTAAACTAAGCAGATTTCCCACGTGAAGTTTTACAATAGAGAAATCTGCCTAATAACAGCTGTAGTAGTAAGTAACCTCTAAACCTATTCACGAGAGGGACGAATAATTACAAAAACGGCCGCCAGAGCTCACGGCGGAAAGTCCGAACATAGCCACTGCTGCCGAGCACATGCAGAATACAAATGCAAATATCTCAGTTAATATTCAAGATAGCGAATAAATGTATAGAACAATATTTATAGTAAATTTAATTTGCAATAAGATTGATTCTATAATATTTTTCGATCCGACGTATAGTAACGGAGATATTTGGAATTTTCAAAAATCCCCCCCTCCCACTGGTCCGATTTCAGCCATTAACGAACTTGATCTCTCTTTTTACGTAAAACGCTTAAATATGAAGTTTGGTAACGATTAAACAAAAATTGCGACCGCTAGAGCGTTAACAGACAAATATATATATATATATATATATATATATATATATATATATATATAGATATATATATATAATTTTGAACGGACCTCATTTTCGTCATCTCCTGGGTAGGATCGATGGACATTTGAGGAAATTTTTCAAAACTCGCGTCATGAGTACGACCTCAATAGCTGATTTCCCTTAAGGGAAATCTGCTAAAAGCCCGTCAAGCAAGGGCTGCTTAAACTAAGATTTCCTAGAGGGGAGTTGCATTTATCTCAAAACGTAAAAATTTAATAAATAATTAAATAAAATTTATCATCTGAATTCCACTTACGGGAATAACTAGACTTAGAAATGGAGATTATAAGATGGGATGGCATTACTAGTGTGTTATAGCATCATGTGGGAAATCAGCTTAGTTTACGCAGCCCATGTGTGACGGACTTTCTGTGAAGTCATTAGCCTTCTGGACGTGCTTTTTAACATATTTCCCCAGGGGAAATCACCTATTGAGGTCGAACTCATGATGCGTTTTTCAAAATTTTTCTTCAAATGTCCATCGATCCTACCCAGAAGATGACGAAAATGAAATCTGTTCAAAACTGTATGTACATATATATAACATTACCCAGTTGGACCCATTAAGAGGCTGTCCCTGAGGGGAACCCTCCAGAAGGAGGGAAGCTTGTTTTGTTGTGTGTGTGTATATATATATATTTGTCTGTTAGCGCTCTGGCGGTCGCAATTTCTGTCTTATAGTTACGAAACTTGGTATATAATCGTTTTATACAAAAAGAAAGATCAAGTTTGTTAATGGCTGAAATCGGGCAAGGGGGAGGATTTCGAAAATTCTTAATATCTCCGTTATTATGCGGCAGATCGAAAAATTGAATAGAACCAATGTTATTGGAAATGTAATTTTCTATAAATGTTGTAATGTACATTTTTGTACTATCTTGATTATAACTGAGATATTTAGATGTTTTAATTTTCGGTCTACAGTAAAGCCCCACTCCTACTCATTTCATATTACTACTAACCCAACTTAGACTTTAGGCTATACTAAAATTCTCTGAGACGAACAGGAGTGGGGGTTATAAGGGAGGCCTGAAATTAAAAATAGCGATATTTCGTTTCCGTTCTGTTGGGTTTTCGGCAAATATAAACATAACAAAAGTTGTTCATTTTGTTATTTAGAGTAACTTTTGTTATATGCACTTTTACCGTATACGGAAGTATAAATAAGTTAAACGCTAAAAACTATAGCGGGAGTCCACAATTTTATTTGGCACAAAAGACTCAACCGAACTAAACCAAACTCGGTATGTGAATTAGCAGGAAAGCCTTCCTTATAATAAGCCATACTAACATTTCTAGGGACGGGCAGGAGTGGGGGTTATAAGGAAGGCCTGAAATTAATAATAGTGATATTTCGTTTCCTATTGCATTTTCAGCAAATATGCACATAACAAAAGTTGTTTATTTTGTTATTTAGAGAAACTTTTTTTATATACACTATCGTCGTATACCGAAGTATAAAGGCGTTATACGCTAAAAATTATAGCGGGAGTCAACAATTTTATTTGGCACAAAAGACTCAACCGAACTAAACCAAACTCGGTATGTGTAATAAAACAAACGCCTTCTTTAGAATAAGCCATACCAACATTTCTAGCAACGGGCAGGAGTGGGGGTTGTAAGGGAGGCCTGAAATTAAAAATAGCGGGATTTCGTTTTCTATTGGTTTTTCTGCAAATATGCACATGACAAAAGTTGTTTAGTTTGTTATTTAAAGTAACTTTTGTTATATTCACTTTTGTTGTATAACAATTTATAAACGAGATATACACTAAAAGCTAAAGCGGGAGTTGGACACCAACGGTTGAATCGATTCCAACAAAACTCAGAATATATAAATTAGCATTGATGGTTACATGGTTATAAGCTATATTAAATTGTTTAGGTTAGAACGGGAGTGGGGGTTATAAGGGAGGCCTGAAATAAAAATTTGCGATATTTCATTTTCTATTCCAAACCAACCACGGGTACTAACCCTAAAAACTGGATCGGGGATATGTCAAAATATTGTGCAAAGTAAAGTCACCGAAAAAATACCATCATCATTCCGACTCAAATGACTTCCCGGGCGAAGCCGGGTACCTTAGCTAGTATATATATAAAATTGTAACCTCTGTCTGAACATTGATTTTTTTACGAAATTTCACGATAACTTTACGTTTCACATGTCATAGACACCATAACTGCATTTTGTTTCTTTCGTGTGTGTTTGTTTGTTTATTTGTTTGTTTGTTTGTTACCTTTTCACGCATAAACGGCTGAACCGAATTTTATGAAACTTGGTATGTATATTACTACTAACCCAACTTAGACTTTAGGCTATATTAATATCCTCTGGGACGAACAGGAGTGGGGGTTATAAGGGAAGCCTGAAATTAAAAATAGCGATATTTCGTTTCCTGTTGGTTTTTCGGCAAATATGAACATAATAAAAGTTGTTTATTTTGTAATTGAGAGTAACATTTGTTATATACACTTTCTTCGTACACCAAATTATAAACGAGTTATACGCTAAAACCTATAGCGGAAGTGAACAATTTTATTTGGGACAAAAGGCCCAACCGAAATAAATAAAACTCGGTATTTGTATTAGCACTAACGCTTTCATTATAACAAGCCATACCAACATTTCTAGGGACGGGCAGGAGTGGGGGTTGTAAGGGAGGCCTAAATTTAAAAATAGCGGTATTTTGTTTTCTATTCGTTTTTCGGCAAATATGAACATAACAAAAGTTGTTTATTTTGTTATTTAGAGTAACTTTTGTCATATTCATTTTTGCCTTTTAACAAAGTATAAACGAGATATAAACTATAAACTAAAGCGGGAGTCAACTATTTCATTGGGCGCTAACGATTAAACCGAACTTTAAAAAATTCTGTATGTCAATTAGCATTAATTCTTCCATGATTATAAGCTATATTAAAATTTTTAGGTTAGAACGGGAGTGGGGGTTATAAGGGAGGCCTGAAATAAAAATTCGCGATATTTCATTGTCTATTTGTTTTTCGACAAACATGCACATGACAAAAGTTGTTTACTTTGTTATTTAGATAAACTTTTGTTTTATACATTTCTCCAGGAACAATGTTTGGACCAAGTAATTTGCGTAGAAATATTGATACGCTCAACAATTCATTCCAATTTGAACTATGAGGTACCTCACCTGGAAAAATTAATTCAAATCTATATTAATATTTTGCCCTTAATAACTGAAGTTTATGCATAATGCACAGGAGACGGGAAATATGACAATTTGGAGGACGGTGAAGACTTACATAAAAAATTAATTTTATTATTAACAAATGCCAACAACGGGTATTAACCCTAAACACTGGGAAATGTCAAAATATTGTGCGAAGTAAAGCCTTGCCAAAAAAATACCATCACTATTCAGACTCTAATCAATTCCCGGGCGAAGCCGGGTATCTGAGCTAGTAAATACTAAGTTTCTTCGTTGGGCATAAAATAGAATACTTTTAAGAATGGCTATTAAATACATAAACTAGGTATATTTGATGTTTTTGGGGCTGCTTTTGCGAATAGAAATTGTGAATATTATTTAGTTAAAAAAATAACCGTCTTTATTACGCCTCTAATGATTTCCCGAACGAAGCCGGGTACCTAAACTAAGATATATATATATATATATATATATATATATATATATATATATATATATATATGATATCAACAATTATTGGCATATATATGTTTTACATTAAAGCCAACATAGAGCTTCTAATGCTAATTGAGGTTTGCCTTCGAATCATAGTAAAGATTTTGGAAGTAGACAACAAGTAGACACCTGTAGAATGTAGGGTTCGCGAATGGCTGTATTCCGGGAGTTGTTTGAGACTCTTCAGCCTAGATCACGTAACTGTGTGGTTAGACGGCTATCTGGTATTTGATTCTGCCTCGCTCGAATTCAAGGTCACAATGACAGGTTTCAGTAGCAATCACAACGATAAAAAAACTCGTCGACTGTATACTTTGAGTCAATTGTTTCATTGGATTGAAATATAAAATGGGGAAATGTTTCATCTCAAAGGAAAACGTCTGAAATACGGAGGCTGCGAAAACTAAACATTTTCCACGAGCTGGGACAACCCACTGGTGATTTATTTCACCATCTATTCACTATTTTTTCCGTAGGAAGAACCCTATGGAAACAAGAAATGTTTGCTGAGCATTAGATGCTACGCTCGGGAAATCATTAGAATTAGGGTGTTTTTTTTTGTCAAGGCTTTGCAATGTTTAATAATTTTACATTTCCTGTATCAGTGTTTAGGGTTTATACCTGAATATCTAGTAAGTAATGCGAACGTATTGAATTCTTTAGTCTTGATGAATAAAAAAAAAATGACATCCTGACCACTATTCAAAATAGAATGGACAATATGAATCATAATCATGGGTAGTATTCATTATTGTTAATTACAATTACATACTGAGGTAGTTTCTTTGAGAACAAAAAGAAACAAATGTGAAACGAAAAAGTATCGTGAAATTTCTAGAAAAAAAACAATGTAGATACATAGGTTACAATATATAACGTTGTTTAGTTTGTTATGTAGAGTAACATTATTTATATACGCTATTGTCGTAAAACGAAGTAAAAAGTCCGTCACGCAGGGGCTGCGTAATCTAAGCAGATTTCCCTCGGGTAGTTTAGTAATAGATAAATATACATACTGCTAACACAACAACACCCTGAATAAATACAAACGGAAAAAAGAAATGTTTCTTCCAATTTCAATAACCTGCCGACAGGAAGCGTTAGGTTAGAAATGTAAACAAACGGGTCGGCCCGGCTCACACCGGAAAGAAGAAGTCCGTCACGCAGGGGCTGCGTAAACTAAGCAGATTTCCCACGTGAAGTTTGACAATAGAGAAATCTGCCTAATAACAACTGTAGTAGTAAGAAACCTCTAAACCTAAAACATTATTTAGGGCGTAATAACCCAGTAGTTTCTAGCCCAAAAAACAGTTAACCTAACCTCTAAACCTATTCACGAGGGACGATAGTTATGGAAACGGCCGCCAGAGCTCTCGTCGGAAACTCCGAACATAGCCTATTGGTGACCACACGCAGAATACAAATGCAAATATCTCGGTTAATATTCAAGATAGAGAATTAATGTATAGAACATTATTTATAGTAAATTTAATTTGCAATAAGATTGGTTCTATACAATCTTTTGATCCGACGTATAGTAACGGAGATATTTCGAAAATCCTCCCCTCTAAACCCCCCCTCCCACTGGTCCGATTTCAGCCGTTAACGAACTTGATCTTTCTTTTTACATAAAACGCTTAAATATGAAGTTTGGTAAGGATCAAACAAAAATTGCGACCGCTAGAGCGGTAACAGACAAATATATATATATATATATATATATATATATATATATATATATATATATATATATATATATATATATATATACAGTTTTGAACGGACCTCATTTTCGTCATCTACTAGGTAGGATCGATGAACATTTGAAGAAAAATGTCGAAAATTCCGTCATGAGTACAACCTCAATAGCTGATTTCCCTTAAGGGAAATCTGCTAAAACGAAATAAACTCTAAAATCAAAGTGGGTTTCAACAATTATTGGGCACCAACGCTTTATGGCGGGAAAGGGATTTTATCCCTTTCCCTCCGAAAATACACAACAGGGAATGTTAAACATTAAGAATACTCAGTTTTCTTCGTCGGGCATACAACAGAGCATTTTTAAGAATGGCTATTAAATACAAAAATAGGTATATTTGATGTGTTTGGGGCTGCTTTTGGGAATAGAAATTGTAAATATTACTTAGTTAATAATAAGAAAAGTCCGTCACGCAGGGGCTGCGTAAACTAAGCAGATTTCCCATGTGAAGTTTTACAATAGAGAAATCTCCATACTGGTAACACAACACCACCGTGATTAAATACAAACGGTAATGAGAAATCTTTCAGTTAATTAAAATAAATTTCCAACTTTATTTCTAACAATTCTGAATTGTAAGAATAATTTATATTTTAATAACTCAAATTTTAGTAGCCCAAGAACTAAAGAAGGGGGGGGGCGGATGGACAGAACGTATTTGGATAAATCTCACAAAGTAACGAAGGTAAGGTAAGGTTAGAAGGAGCCTCCACCTGAGCCGAGTAATGACGAAAATGGCCGAACTATACCCGACCACGTGTCCCACAGACTTCATAAAAATGCAAATATCTCGGTTAATATTCAAGATACAGAATAAATGTATATAACAATATTTATAGTAAATTTAATTTGCAATAAGATTGGTTGTATACAATTTTTCGATCCGATGCATAATAACGGAGATATTTCGTATTTTAGAAAATCCCCCTCTAAACCCCCCCCCTCCCACTGGTCCGATTTCAGCCATTAACGAACTTGATCTGTCTTTTTACATAAAACGGTTAAATGTCGAGTTTCGTAACGAACAAACAAAAATTGCGACCGCTAGAGCGTTAACAGACAAATATATATATATATATCCATCTCCTGGGTAGAATCGATGGACATTTGAAGAAAATTTTCGAAAATCGCGTCATGAGTACGACCTCAATAGCTGATTTCCCTTGTTGATTTCGCTCTATTTTACACCCGTTACCTAATTACCTTTCTCCCTTATAATAGGGCGTGTTTCGTTCAGTAGAACGGGAACTGTCTTCACCCCAACAGGTCTGACAGGCCTGAGGAAACACGACCAAGGTAGAATCTGTACTAGGGCCTCAGATAAAAAAAATATAAAAAACCTACAGTCAGTACCCCTCCCGGTACCGCCCGTTACCAGGAACCTCCAATCCTCAGCTCTATTATAACCCAACACCACTACAACCCTCCCTTAAAATAGAGCTTCCTGCTCAGGAAAAGGGAAACTGCCTTTACCTCTCTAGGTTTGATAGACCTATCCCTACTGACCAAGGCACAGGTCTACTAGGGCCTCAGATTAAAAAAAAAATAATAAAAAAAATAAACCTACAGTCAGTTTGCTCTCAGCTGTCATCATGTGCGTTTAGTGCTACAGTACGACTTAGTGCAGTGCGGTAAAGTGTTTTTATGTGAAGAACAGTGTTGTGCCGTGACTGTAAGTAACAGATTAGTGCCGTGTTTAAGACAGTGCAATGCCGCGAAGTAAAGGACAGTGCAGTGCCCTCTTTCTGTGAATTTCAGTGACCGTGAGTGAATTATTGGACTGTGTAATAACAAGAACAGTGACGCTATCAGTGCATATTGCGAGTAGTTATTAAGAATAATTAACCAAGTGTATTGAGCATTGTTAAATAAATTGTGCAGTTATAAAAACTGTGAAACTTGTGTGTGTTTAATTTTTCAATCCAAAAGAACTCTTATTAACAACGTTTATTACTGGTTTTGTAAAAAAAACGTAACAATATATATTATATCTGTAACCCCAGTGAATAAGTGGTTAGGTCAAATTTTGGCCATAATGAATTAAGTGGCTTAAGAGAAGTAGGGTGTTGTTTTCTTTGTTGTGTATTAGTGGCTATGCCAATGTACCATCAAGGTAGGTGTGCTATGCAAAAATCATCCTTTGCTGAAACCATCTCTTATGCGTTAGCCCAGGAGACCGCTAAAGTAATTTCAAAACCACAGGTCTACAAGGTGCGACGTCTTGAGGCTGATATTCAAAATGACCCACAAATGTCAAGGAGTGACAGAAGAATTAGTCAAGCGAATAATGGAGGAGCAAAGGAACAGATCACGCTCAAAGTGCTTCAACTGCGGTAAGGCCGGCCATTTTCAACGTAATTGTAAGTCACCGAAGAAAAGGTCAAGATCTGTTTCGCCACCAAGGGAGAACAAACGGACGAATAACCCCAAATCTCAAGAGATACCGTTAAACTAAAACGAGCTAGCACTGAGGGGCAAGAGCTAGCTCCTACAACCCCTGGCCCCACAATCTCCATTTCCATAATACAACAACAAAATAGCAACGTTACAGCTCGTGGACTCATTAACGGAAGGAAGCAGATCCTCACCATAGTCACAGTCCATAATTAGGCCCGATTTGGTAAAAGGATCACTGGAACCATTAAACGACGTTCGACTGCGCACTGCTACTGGGGAATCAGCCACCGTCTATGGAAGAGCCAAGGTTCGACTGACTATCGCCAACACTAGCGCCGATCATGTATTTGTTGTCGCCGATATAGTGGACGAAGTGATCATCTGTGCAGACTTCATGATAGCCCACGGTATAAATCTGCACATGGGTCAACAAGTTATGTTCTGGCGCAACGTCGAGATACCCTTGGATGTTGGATACGAGAACAAGGCCACAGTAAGAAGGCTATTTACCGTCGGACGCCAGAAATTACCACCCCAGTCGGAAACCTTAGTATGGGCGCGTGTGGAAGAAGATTGTGAGGATAACCGGTTGTGGGTAGTAAACCAAAAGAACTTAAAGATGACATTATAACAGCTAAAGCCCTCGTGAAAACCTGCGACGATGGACGAGTTCCGGTGAGAGTACTTAACCTATCCAACAATGAGAAGATCATTAACAAATATTTTGAAATAGGTCAATGTGAGCCAGCAGAAGCAATAATTAACTGTGCCAAAAATTTAGGATGCCCGAAAACGACAGCCAAGGAGTGCGAACTACTTGCAGAAGAAAAGGAAAAATGGATGAAAGGACTGACATCGCCTGAAAGAAACAAATCAAAGGAGTTGCTAAGAACAAGTGCCTCCGTCTTCGCCCTAAGTAATAAAAGCCCAGGTAGAACAGCTGTAGTGAAACATGAAATATATACCGGTGAAGCGAGACCTATAAAACAAGCACCCAGGAGTATTCCCCTAGCGAAGCGGAACGAAGTCAAAGAACTTGTCAACGAAATGGAGCGGATTGGAGTCATTGAACCTTCTTCGAGTCCGTGGAGCTCGCCAATAGTTCTAGTAAGACGGCAGCACCAGATTCTGAGTCGACTACAGAAAACTCAACGACGTCACCAAGAAAGACATCTATCCGCTGCCAAGAATTGACGACACCTTAGAAACGTTGGCTGGAACGAAAAGGTTTTCTACCTTGGACTTGCTGATGGAGCAGAAAGAGAACTGGGAGACCAGATTTTCTATAGAGTCCCTAATTCAAGAAACCTTTCTTTTATTCTTAAATAGTGTTGCGAAAACTAAATAGATGAATAATCCTTCAGAGAGAGAGAGAGAGAGAGAGAGTCGCGTATTTGGAAAGTGTGACGTAGATCAAAGAGACCGAAAGAATGTTCTAGGTCTGACCAGTACCTTCCAGCCAGACGTCGAATGAACTAGACAATTCCCCTTTGATGTATGCCGCTACCCTATATAAAGAGGGCCTGCTGGGAGCGAGGCAGTTTTTATTCTCACCTGTCTTGATGTTCACATCAGTGCTACAGTGCGACTTAGTACAGTGCGGTAAAGTGTTTTTATAAGAAGAACAGTGTTGTGCCGTGACTGTAAGTAACAGTTTAGTGCCGTGTTTAAGACAGTGCAGTGCCGCGAAGTAAAGGACAGTGCAGTGCCGCGAAGTAGAAGACAGTGCAGTGCCGCGGAACTAAAGGACAGTGCAGTGCCGTCTTTCTGTGAATTTCAGTGAATTATTGGACTGTGACTCATTGAAGAACAGTACAACCCATTCCAGTACGAGTGATAAAACTGTCAACTTTTAATCCTAGCTATTCTCGATTGGAATCATGTATAGAAAATACCTTAATTCATATCATTATTTACACATACTTAATAAATAGCTTGAAGAGCCAACATTTTTTCTATTAAATCCTACTTTTCTAAAAATATTGGTTTAAAAAAAGAAAAGGTACACAATTTTAATACGTTTGTACCAGCAGAAATATATATATACTAGCTCAGATACCCGTCTTCACCCGGGAATTCATTTGAAGCTGAACGGTGATGGAATTTTTTTTGGCATAGCTTTACTTTGCACAATATTTTGACCTTTATCCGTTCCAGTGTTTAGGGTTAATACCCGTCGTTACTGTGGATTTGTTAATAATAAAAAAAAATTTTTTATGTAAGACTTCACTGTCCTCCATATTGTCATATTTCCCGTCTCCTGTGCATTATGCATAGATTTGAATTATTAAGGAGAAAATATTAACATAGATTTGAATTAATTTTTCCAATTGAGGTATATTCGTATACGTGGTAGTTCATATTGGAAAGAATTGTTGAGCATATCAATATTTCTACGCAAATTACTTGCTTCACACATTGTTCCCTAAAAAATTGTCTAAAACAAAAGTTACTCTAAATAACAAAGTAAACAACTTTTGTTACGTGCACGTTTATCGCAAATACAAATAGACAATGAAATATCGCGTTTTTTTTTTGTTTTTTTTTTCAGGCCTCCCTTATAACCCCCACTCCCGTTCGTACCTAAAAAATTTAATATAGCTTATAATCATGGAAGAAGTAATGCTAATTGACATACCGAGTTTCGTTAAGTTCGGTTCAATCGTTAGTGCCCCAGCAGGCCCTCTTTATATAGGGTAGCGGCATACATCAAAGGGGAATTGTCTAGTTCATTCGACGTCTGGCTGGAAGGTACTGGTCAGACCTAGAACATTCTTTCGATCTCTTTGATCTACGTCACACTTTCCAAATACGCGACTCTCTCTCTCTCTCTCTCTGAAGGATTATTCATCTATTTAGTTTTCGCAACACTATTTAAGAATAAAAGAAAGGTTTCTTGAATTAGGGACTCTATAGAAAATCTGGTCTCCCAGTTCTCTTTCTGCTCCCTCAGCATTTTATTTTATGTCATCTCTCAATCACATTAACAAAAATATTCAACTTTATTCATTTAAACTTTAAGGCAAAATTAGTTATTTGTCTTGTAATAATTCTGAATTTAAATAATTCAAATGCATTCTGAGGGCATTTCATACCTACGCCCTCAACACTTTCTAAGTGAGTTTTATGTAACTAGAGAGATTATAGAGTTGATGACGCACGAGTTTTGTTTGCTCGCCTGACGTCATAGATGGGTATAGAAAAGTGGTCCTTGGCGGTGATTACACTTCAGCCAGGAATGGAAGAGACCTGCTGGCTCCCCCCTCCAAGCCGCCAGTCTCCGTGAAAAGACTACTGTACTACCTGGATCACAAACGTCGTCACTTCATCTTAGCCGCCTACTGTACAATATTAGTGAGTTGACCTTAGCTTTTCTTGCCCGGCGACATATATTCCTCATGAATTACTACAGTAAATAATAAAATTCAACCTGAATCATCTTATTGGCAATTATTATTAATATTGTGCTAATTTTTAACCCACAAAAAGTGTGGCAATAAAAAAAATCTATATACTTTTTATTACTTTACAAAGCCGAATTAATAAAAAATACGGTTTTGTAAATCTAACGATATTCTTCACATTTCACTATTATTGTAATTCATATTTATTTTATAGTTTTACAATTTTTTATACAAGACATCTATCATTCACAATAATTCATTAAAGAATTTAAATAAATAACGTTAAAGAATTACAGATGAAATGATTGTAATTAAATAAGGTAACGTTAAATAATGATACCACCGTATAAAAACTAAATAAAAACAATGATTTATTAATATTAAAATTAAATTTGTTTTGTGCTTATAATATTATTTTATACAGTTTTTCCAAGAGCAACATCGCCACAGCTGCGAAGCTCCAAATAAATAAATAATATTATTCTGATTCACTACTGCTAAGCTGCAAATCATCTTCCGACTCGCTCCCATCAATGGCGATTATCATGCTGTCCACAAAATTTTCCATTTGTCCATCTTTTAGCCAATATTCCTCTTCTAAATTGTGGACGTGCCGACAATAACCAGCCCAGTCATCAGCTGTTATTGATCGTAATCCTAAAGGATATGAATAATTAACGGACTTTAACGCCGATATGTCGTAAAATAGTAAAATGTGTTATTGTGTAAAATTTATTTCTTACCTTCATTTATTAATGATTCCAGATTAGTCATTGAGAGGTCACGCACAAATCTCTTCAGCTTAGCCCAAGCCAGTTCTATCGGATTTAAATTACACATGTAAGGTGGTAATCTTAGAACGTTATGTTCATATGCCTCTAGGATTTGGTCAATTTTAAAAACTCTTTTTCTAGGTGCTATATTTTTGACCATGTCTAGAAGCATATACCGCCTCATGCTCATATCCGCAACTGCACCATTCTTATTAAGCCAGTCTACCATTTCTGTCTTGTTTGAAGAGCTGGTTGGTGGCTTATTTGATTGCAAATTATGATATGGGGCATTATCCATTATTATAACAGAAGAGGCTGGCAACTTTGGAAGCACTTTTTCCCTAATCCATTTGGTAAAATTTCCACCATTCATTTGCCCGTGGTAATCTCCTGTTGAGGTGCCAGCTCTAAATACAAGTTGGCAATCAGGTAAAAATCCATTGTTAGACCCAATACCAACAACAATAAAGCGTCTGGTACCTGCTAAAGAGGATGTAACCCCCGTAATACCTGGGCATTGCCAACACTTTCCCATGGTTAAATCAGTGTCCAACCACGTCTCATCTATGAAGAAGATTGGACGTCCACATTCCCGATATCTTCTTATTGCGTGAAGATATCTTCCTCGCCAGTCAACTATGTGAGGCCTTTCTATTAAAATTTTTCGTCCACTTTGGGATTTCCTCCAACTAAATCCCATATCTTTTAGCAATTTCCGCAATGATTCGCGGCCGAGTTTAAAATTTATACTTTTCCTCAATGAAGTGAGAAGTTTAGGTACAGAAGGCACAATTTTTTGTCTCACATAAAAATCCTCTATTGTCCGTCTAATAACATTTCTATCAAAATTATCTACCGTAATAGGACGACGGCCTAGGGGCTTCATTGGCGATTGTAAATTTCCTTCTGGAGACTTCTTTTTCTCTGATGCTATTCGTTTCACTGTCGCCGGAGAACATTTTGTATATAAGTTCGTCCTCTTTTGAGGGCTAGTGAACGGAGCCAATAAATCATTTTTTCTTTTTTCTTCGATGCAAGCCTCCAAAACATTTCCAATAACTCTCCTCTCTTTACTATGAATAATGTGTCGCTTCTCAGCACTTTGAGTGGATGGACCGGGTCGAGACATATTCACAACAAAACAATTTAGAAGAAACTACTTGCACAATACCGGCAGGTTAATGAGTTCCGGGCATGAATGTTTTCAGGTCTGGATTATACGCCCCCTTCCCTTGCTCCTTCGGCCACGCCCCTTCTCCCACCCTCCGGCCACAAGGCTCTTCAATTATTGGGCGTACTATAGCTTGCTTGCATGACGTCATCAATCGCCTATCTCTCTAGTTAGCATGTGATTCATGATGACAAGACCATGGCTGAACTTTATTAACAGCTTATTATACATAATCTCACCAAAGAGGATACAAATTTTATTACAAAGAGACCCTATAACAAACTGGATATCCCGATTTTTCATTTCGCTGGGTTCAGAGAGGGGGTAATTAGAAAATTGCCTTCTCTCAGCTCCTGCTTGACGGACTTTTTTTATTTCCTACCTCCTGTGTAAGTATTATTTTTCAAAACATCATGGATCATATTATTTATAATTATAGATAGTATTTTGTATTCTGAATCATGAATGAATAAAAATTACTTGAGAATAACACTACATTGCTAACCGCGTAAGCTTAAACTAATGTGGTATTTGTGTATTATATCCACCGCATTTTAGTTCCACTAGTTCCACGCTAGAGTGCGGTACTGTTTTAAGTAGTACGATTCATTGCCCGCAAGGGAGGTTATACTTACCTTATAACCTTCTACGGGATTATAATGATAAATAAAAGAATTTTATTTTTAAAAATAAAACATTTTATTCACATTTAGGCGGGAAATGTGTGGAAATACTGTTCTTCATATCTAAGGACACAACTCCCTCATGTAACTGTTCCAATCAATAGCAGTCTTATTGGAAATTTTGAGTTGTTTTTTGCAAAAATTGACAGATGTCAATTCTTCGCACCAGCAGTAAATGAACTTCAATGCATTACAAAATGGAATTTTACTTCCTACGAACCAAGTGTCAATCCGAACGCCGACTTACTCACCACACTTTCTTACATTACACTTCCAAAAAAGACTTTTTTTTCCACTATAAAGTTTCATACAATGTGATTTATAACACTTTCTTCTGATATAAATATTCCTCTCATGTAAATATTTACAGTGTCTTCTTCAGTCGTTGCCAAATCCCAAAGAGGCATTTTTAAAGGACTAAGAAAATCTAAACAGCACAATAAACAGCAAACGCAACTATGACAAAAGATAACCTCATTAGCCTGGGAGAGCTAGCGTCGCACTTCAGTAGCGCATTCTAGCGTGGAACTAAAATGTGGTGGATATAATACACAAGTACCACCCAAGGTACCACCAATGTTAGGCAGGGTGGGGCAGAAGAGACTAAAACTTTGTCTTTGGGTTACCGCCATAATACGGCTGGCGCAAACCTGTGTATAACCTGGGAGTTGCAGAAATTCTCCTGTTACAATAAAATTCGGTCACGCAGAGGCTGCACCAACTAAGCAAATTTCCCAAGTGCTGGTATAACACACTTGCGATCTCCTCTCAACACCTATTTTCTATGTCTTTGTAAAAAAGACCGATGATTAGAAGTTGGGGGGGGGGGTTGGTACTGAAGGCTGAAAACAAAAAAGCGTGAATAACTTGCTGAATACACGAGTTACAAAAAAACACATAGAAAAACAATTGAAGATTGTTTCTATACTATTTTATTATCCCATTCATAATAACGAAAATATTTTGGAATTCTCCCTCCTCTATACCCACACTATTCCATATCCGATTTCAGCCAATAACAAAAAAGATCTTTTATCTTGACTGAAAAAGTTAAATGTCGAATATGAAATGGGTCAAACAAGCATTTTCAAAACAAGAATGTAAAATCTTAATTGATGACGCCATCGCTCAACGAGTCTCCATAATAAAGGTCTTTTGAAAACAATATTTGGTATTTAAGCTTAAAATAATGTGGTTCTTGGTGTAACAGCTTATTGTTAATATGACATGAGTATGAGAGGGGGTTTACTGATGGTTGAAAACTAAAACATTCAATTATCTCGTTTAATATTCATCTTGGAGAAAGTATGCACATACCAAAATTTATAGGTAATTACATTTGCAATAAAATATTCTATACAATTTTACGATCCGACTCATAACAATGAAGATATATTGCATTTTCAAAATTCTCCCCTCAAACGCTTCCCCCTGTTCCGATTTCAGCCTTTAACGAACTTGATCTTAATTTTGAAATCGTCCCAAATTATTTGAAATCAAAGTTTATCAAACATGCACTTTAATGTAAAAACACACTTTAGAATATCAATATAAATTACAAACATAGAATATTCATGTTACATCATCAGTTGCAGCATTGTTTGATATCTACTTGTAAGGATGCGTGGAAGAACCTCTATATGAAAAGCGCGGCAAATTTTGTGAATGTTACTTTGACATAGAGGTCAAAGGTTCTTGTGTTAGGTTTAATATTTTCTTATATTTTAACAAAGTAACTACTTAATAGTTGTAATTGTGTAAAAAGATTATAGATCAATTCAAGAAACTACTTTCTTTTGGTGGAAAACACTTATTTATTCCTGAAGGGCTCTCAACAAACACCCCCTAGAGAAAGAATTTTTTTTCTTAGTTAGGGCTCTTTAACTCTTTTAAAATTGTTTAAAGTTTGCAATGGACAGAATAATTGATCATAAACCTCATCTTGGAATACATGCTATATTTGAAGCTGCTAAAACAGCCTCTACTTATGACAGGCTAATGAAAAATTTGTTTAATATTTACAGTTCAGTAAGTAGTTAGCTTAATTTGTTAATATTGATTTTGTTTTAAATTATTATTATTAAACTTACTGCTCCATACTTCTTTTTTAGAATGGAGAAATTCAATTTAGTTCACATCTGTATGTAGATTATCAAGAATATATTGTACCAACAAAGACCTTAAGGGTTTTGCCATATTTCTGCTTTCTTGCCAGTGGTTCGACCATGCTTCAATATTTATTCATTACATATATTTTTTTTTTTATTATTGTTATTTATTAACATCCACTTTGTGCTACTAAGGCTAATCGGAACTATAGGTTATCACCCTTTTCTAGCCAGGGTGGTACCAAGGATTTTATTTAATGAGTTCATCACTAAATAAATTCCTATTGCCTAGGTGTGAATCAAACTAGCTTTACCTAGTAGGATTCTAGGTTTACCGAGTAATATTAATAGGAATGCCTTAACTCACATGGCTAACTGAGCCCTTTTTTCTTATTAATGTTCATACTTTTTTTTTTTTTGTATCTATGTTATAGTAATGTTTTAGTATAAATGTAAAGCACATATACTTTTGAGTATAATTAATACTTGGCATAATTAATTAAATGAATGAATGATTAGAGGGTTTGTCCTTTCATCTACTGTTGGTTATATATTTCTGAAGGATTTGTCAAATATACTTCATTATAATAAATTAATTTAACTGGAGGATTAAGATAAATCAGATAAATACTAATTGAAGTTCTTCATGCAGGGCATTTACGCTTTGCTAAGTTCTCTCCAGGTGAAATGACACAGTATGTGTCCATCATTCCTGCACAGATCGCATAATCTTCATGTTCTACCCCCTATTTCTCCCTTAGGAAGAATCCTATGTAAGCTATGTAATAGTTAAAATTAATGCTGAGTTAAGAAGTTTATGACATTATCCCTTTAATACAGTTTATATAAATATTAAATTAATGAAGTAACTACAATATTTTTCCTCTCTTCAGCATCATCATATAATAAAATAGTATTACTTATAGTAGCCACTTTTTCGCTTATTAAACAGAAAAATACATATTACGAGGCTGGAGAAACCATAAAAACCATTTTTTTAAAAAAATGAATGCATCATAATTGTGATGCTCATACCAACCCTATTAGAAGGTAGAGCCAATTTCCATCCTACTTGTTTCCGGTCAAAATCTTCTCAACATTTTGATTATTTTCCTTTGGTACTCTTTTAACTATATTTAATCCATTCTATCAACCTAATCTTCTTGCCTATTAGATATCCATTTTCACTTTCTGGTAAACAATTTAGTTTACTTGAGTCTGCTTTTCCTCTTTGTCAATGTCTTTATATTTTCCTTTCTTTTTTTTGTTAAGCATACTTTTTCAGCAGAATCTTGTGGAATTCTAATCTTTCATTAACGGGCATTGTACCTTAGGAAGGCAAGAAATGAAAAATCATGATATTTCGTTTTCTGACAAATGTACACATAAAAAAAGTGTTTTTTTTAATATTTAAAGTAACTTCTGTTATATGCACTTTTGTCATGTAATAAAGTATAAAAGCTTTAGGAGGAGTCACCAAATGAAGGATAAAAAAACGAAAATCCTTAGTCCTACCCTGGTTAAAAAAGGGTAGTAACCTTTCAAGTCATTAACAGGTTGCACAAAAAAGAAAATTTATTATTACCTCCCCTCCCTCCTCTTCCAAATGTTAATTAATCAGAATTTCCAATGTCACCTTAATTGCATTTATTCTTTGTGTTCGGGCCTTCTTTGGGGCAAGGAGCTTTTATTCATACATGGTTTGAAATACAGAATACTTTCCTTAATTAAGAATTATCTGGTACATGTTTTGAAAAAAAGATACATATACAGAAGAAGGGAAATATAAAAATATTGTGGACGGAGAAGCTCTACATAACAAATACTTTTATTATTAACATTATCATGAGCAACACCAGGAACTTCAGCTAATATATATATAGATATTTATTCACATAATTATGTATAGATCAATACATGCATACATACACACATGATGAATGTCTGTGATTAAGTCAAAAATTTGGTTGATTAGTTAAGCCAAAGATTAAGGCAGTATTTTGTTGACCCTTGTCCTATTACTATTTGGGATTGTAAAAATTGGTTAAGGATAGGATTGCAAATATATTCAATAAATTGGGTTTGGCATTTTTTAAGAGGGGACTTTTTATCGATATTGCCCAATTTTATTGACATTTTTTAGTAATTGTGTTGTGTCTTTGGGGCAGTTTAGCCTTTTTTTGTAGATAATGGCCAAAAGTTGCTCCTAAATATTTGAAACTAGTTACTTCTTCCCTGAATAGTTTAAGTTTATTAAAGTTAAGATCTGTTTTCTCAAAAATATTTTGCATTTGGCTGAGTTATAATGTAATTTATTTTCTTTAGCCAAGGTATCATTGGTTTGTTCAATTCTGTTTATAAGTAATTGTATTTCTGTAAGTGTAGAGATTTTAGAGAATTATGAGGTAATTCTTTTTTTAATAAGTTCATAATCAGATTCAGTTTATAGTTGGGGTTTTGGTGAAGGTTTTTCTGTTAATGAATATATCAAGTAGTTTGCCAAAGTTTTGTGGACAAATCAAGTACTGGGGATATCCTCGGGCAGAATTGACAATAGTTTAGTGGACAGTTTGATATCTGTATTTATTTTGATTTTAATTAGCATGCTTAATTCCATTAATTTTTTATTTTATTTCTGAGAGTAAGCTCATCAAGTCTTATATAAAGTCTTATCTTATTATTATATTATATTAAATACATAAAACATTGGCTGACAAATATTTTCTATTATGTAGTGTGTGTATGCTAACTACAATGCAATGTACCTCCAGTCTTTGAGGTGGGGACCAGTTAAGGACCTAAACAAAGGAAATTATTTGCTTATTATAGATTTATATTTTACTTAATACCATATAAAATAATGTACTTATTGATATTAATAATATTTTTTTTTTATTCAATGTTTCAGAATTCAAAATCTAAATTTATTCTAGAGTTTTTGCAATGCGTTGCCATTGCAATGACAGTCATGGAGAGACATCCTACAATTGAGAATGCTTTAGAGTTTGCTGCAAGTTATTGTATCTACCATGGTAGCCAAGTAAATGAGAATGAGGATGTATTGTTGCTAGCAGTATTTGAATTTATATTTGATGTATGTATCACTATCTATTTTTCTCAGAATTCCACAAAAATCCCTATAATAAATGTTATAATATAAAGTAACAATATTAAAGTTTAAAAATAATCAATACCTACCTAAATAAATAAGAATCTATTCCTCCAAAAATAATTTATTGAAGAAACTTTTTTTTTGTTCACACTCCATGCTGCATGACTACAAATTGAAATTTGTTTCTTCACTAAAGGAGTCATCTAAACTTTCAAAAATGGTCAGTGGTAGAAGATAGATATGTGGATCTATAATAAAGGACTTACTCTCTACAACTAATCAGTTGATTTTGTATTAAAAAAATTATTCTTGGGCAATATTTTTAGAATTATATTTCTACAAGTATTGCATCACATTAATTGAACATTATTTTTGCTAAATACAGTTTTATAAGGTGTTGTTTCGATAGTTGGTTCTACCTATCAAGACTGAAACAGCTCAACTCTTGGTAGGTACAAAGAACTTATGTCATGTTGTAAGATTTTCCAAATAATGTAATGTAGTACCTGTTTTTAGCCTTGTTTTTATCAACAATTACCATAAACATTTAAAAATAAACAAAAACATTCATTGTATAAATTGGTCAAAAACATATACAGTTCTGTATGTCTATCTATCTATCTATAGAGACACACATATAAATTATTATTATTATTATAGAATCACAATAGGAAGTTGCCAGCTATCAGATTCCGAGCTTGTGAATTTGTAAATCGTATCCTCAACAAAATGGGTCCTCAAGCCTCCCTTGATGATGATGTTTTTGATAAAATGGCAGCGACTATGCTTGAACGTTTACAGGTAAAATGCATTATATTGTTTTTCTCAATCTTTTTTTCCATGTTTATTTGATATTTTAGTATTAATTATGAAGCATGTTATTTCAAAACACATTTATTTTTTTGTTTAATTAAGTTTATTTATCAAACATTCAGCTATTGCACTTATATCAGTATTGATAAGAAATTGTTATGACAGTGGATCAGTTACTCTTCTTTAATCATTAGCTTTAAATTAAAAGTACTCTGATAAAAAAATTGTAATGAAAAGAGTTCTGAGACGTTTAAATGTTTTACAATCTCACTCATCATATCTGAAATTCTCAATTTATGTAAATAAATTGATTAATTGGAGTAAGTTGGTTTTGTGTACCAACTACTACTACTTACTAATGATGGTTGAATCTTGTTTAATGCATTATGTGTTTAGGTAAGGAAGTTTCTTCTCACTTTCAGTGTTGCCTCATATGTGAATTGGAGACATGGGTCATAGCAGTTCAAAGGTTTGAGGTTTCTGGGAGTTTGTGTATGTGATGCAGGTCATTGACCTTTATAATAATAAAATGGGGGAGTTATTGTAAAATGGGACTACATCATCAAGAAGTTCTTTGAGTAAAATAGTTGTAAGGCCAGGAGCAAAGCAATTTCCCTTGGAAAATCTAGCAGTTTGTTATTAAAATTAGTTCTGGAAATCAAAATATCTTGTGTTAAGTAAGGAGATAGAGATTTGAAAATGAATGCTGCATTTTATTGTTTGGTGAGCTAGTATGGTCTGATGAGACCTAAGGTTTTGGAAAATCTTAGTGAATAAAGAAGAGGCATCAAAGGAAAAAAGTATGTGGTTTTCAGGGATTGTATAGTTTATTCAGAGTTCAAAGGCATTTTAAAGTGAATGAAGATTTTGGTGGCTAGAACTGGATTCTGGGAAAGTGGAATTTGCAGAATTTTGAAGTTGGGTTGTCTGTATTACATGTAATGGGTCAGATAGAGTTAGCTGGTTTGTGGATTTTGGGCTCTCAGTGGGTAGAATGGTGTGAAATGGGTTTTAAGAAATTCTGTCTACTTCTTTTTTCCTTTTTTTTTTTTCTTTAAACCACCTTTTGAGGGCCCGATTCCTCTACTAATTGTAAAATGAAAAAAGCTATGCATTTTCAAATACCATACTAATTTTGAAATTATTACATACTTATTAACTACTAATACTTATTTGTAACAAGTAATATTTAAATTATGCTTGGGACTTGGAAGATTAAGAGCTTTTGGAATTTTATTAAAGTGGGATACTACCTTATGGGCAAGAAAAGATAACTGATAAGAAATTATACTTTTTGAAATTTTGTTATTTACGAAGAATGGAGTGTTAAATTTTTAGTGGAAACAAAGCATTAGGATGACAAAGTCTTCCTAGGGTTATTCCTTGATCATGCTTCAACGATTTAACCTATTTATAAATAACACCTCCAATCACAATCCCTCACAATTGTTAATTAATTTTGTAGGACAAAATGCCGTCTATCCGTGCTCAAGCAGTTTTGGCTTTGCAGCGTCTTCAAGACCCTCCGAATGACAAATGTAGGATAATAAAAGGTAGGTTTGACGAATTATGCTCCACAAAATATAGTTTTATTGGTGTGACACAAGTAGAATAACATAATCCTGGGTTACCAAAAAATAATTCATGCCTGTGGGACTGCATAATCCCAAAATGGGATTGATTATAGACATTCTTGTTGCATTTCACTCATAATTTCTGTACCATGGGTGTGATAGGGCATATTTTATAAGGGAAATGATTAAAATAAAAGTGCAAATGAGAAATCAAAACGTAGTTCCGTTACAGGAATGACAAAGAAGGTATCTTAACCGAATAAAATTCGGTTCAGGTGTTAATGCGTGAATAGGTAACAAACAAACAGACACCAAAATCACAAATTGCAGATATCGTGTTTATGGCATGTGAAACAAAAAAGCATCGTGAAATTTCCAGAAAAAAATCAATTTACAGACAGGTGCTACAATTATACAATTATTATTATATATATATATATATATATATATATATATATATATATATATATATATATTGTAACTTCTTCTGTACATTGATTTTTTTTTCTCAAACTTTCACGATACTTTTTTGTATATAAGGAAAATCAGCTATTAAGTTCGTACTCATGATGTGGGTTTTGAAAAATTTCCTCAAATGTCCACAGATCCTACCTAGGAGATGACGAAAATTTTCCGTTCAAAATTTTATATATATATATATATATATATATATATATTTATATAGATCTATCTATCAATATAAATTCCGTCACACAAGGGTTGCTTTAAATAAGCACATTTCCTAATAAAACTGATGTCATATTCACAATAAGCTGTTATATTATAAAGCACATTAATTGAAGCCTAAATACCAAATATTGTTCTCATTGAACTTTTATGTTTCGAGGTAAATGCAAATTTTAGGGTGACACACATGGGAAATCTTCTTCGTTAATGCAGCCCCTGCTTGAGGGAATTTATATACAGATAGATAGATAGATAGATCTGTACAATATATATATATATTTACAGACCTTCTGGTTTACATTTCAGGGTTGTAGGGAGGGGGGGGGGGTTACTGAATGCTGAAAACAAGAAAATACAAATACCTCGCTTAATACTTGATTTACAAAAAAATGTATACAAACAACAATTGTAGAGCATCAATAGCTTAACCAAATTTGTTCTATAACATTTTGCGAAACTACTCATAATAATGGCGATATTTTGAATTTTCAAAATTCCCCTCACCACCCCCCCTCTATTTCAGCTATTAACTAATAAGATGAGAGGCTGTGTAAACTAAACAGATTTCCCCGGTGAAGTTTAATAGATAAATCTACACACTGGTAACACCGTGAATAAATAAAACAATAATAAGAAGCCTCCTGACTGGGAAGCCTCTGAAACGTAGACAAGCAGGTTTAAAAATCTACTCTAACTCTAAGATTAAAATAAATTAATTCTAAGTACTTATTTTTTTGATGTTTTTTTTTTAATTAACCTTTTTTTTTGGATCCATTAAAGAATACTTTTAAGTTATTTCGTTTAAAATACTTTTTTTTATTATTTGAGAATCCATTCCTCCTTGTTGTAGTCAACAATATTATCTTTGAAACAAGACTATGGGAAAAGAAGGATTCTGAAATTTAAAAAAAAATATTTTAAACAAAATAACGCAAAAGTATTCTTTAATGGATCCAAAAAAAATGTTTAATTAAAAAAAACATCAACAAAAAATGTTCTTAGAATTAATTTATTTTAAACTAATTACTTAGTAATTATTTGTTAACTAAGTAGATTTCCCATGTGCACCACATGTTTGCAGTTACCTTAAAACGTAAAATTTCAATGAGAACAATATTTGGTATTTAGGCTTCAAATAATGTGCTTCAAAATATAACACCTCATTTTCAATATGACATGAGTAGGAGTGGGAGATTACTTTAGATCGAAAACTAAAAAATGCAAATATGGTGAAAGTGTATTTTAGTTCCCCCTTGGTGGCGCACGATGACGATGGCGGCCTGAACCAGTAAAAACATCTTTTCAGTTCAACAAGATGGACTTGTTTTTGACACTGAGTTTACCCTTTGAACTAAATTTAAAGCCAAACAACCAAGCAGACCTAATAACATACTATTTGCATTAATGATCATGAAATCTTCAAATGCAACCTTCCCTTTATATTCACATTTTAAAGTAACCTTCCCAATTGGTATCGATGTAGACCCTTTGAAACCTTCCAACTTAACATGTGTACTTTTGGGTTCAAGACCAGCTGATTTATTGATTGTTTTAAACATTTTTAATGGCATTATACTAATATCAGCTCTTGTGTCTAGCTTGCACTTGAATATGACATCCTCTATCAGTATATTTTCAGACCAAAAGTTAGACGGTGAAAGAGCATTTTAGTCCCCTCCCCCTTGATGGCGCGCGATGATGACGGCGGCCATCTTGTTTTTCCAACACCGAGGGTGGGGTTTTGTTTTTCTAACTTTATCTTTTTTAACACTTTAAAATTTCCAAAATACTTCATCGGTGGTTTACACCGAGGGTGGGGTTTTTTTTTTTACTTTATCTTTTTTAACACTTTAAAATTTCCAAAATACTTCATCGGTAGTTAACACCAAGGGTTGGGTTTTTTTTCTAACTTTATCTTTTTTAACACTTTAAAATTTCCAAAATACGCCATCGGTGATTAAAACCGAGGGGGTGGGGGGATTTTAATTTTAACTTAACGCTCCTACAAATATCATGATGATTTTGGCCTTTTTTTCTGCATCGCCATTGAAATCCATCAGCAAAATTTTCTCACTATAGGTAGGCGCCCTTCCCACATTTTGTGCATTCGTACGTAGGCGATAAGAATCCCACTTTTATGCACCATTCAATAACGCCACACTTCCAATTGAGTAAAAAACTTTGTCGTGCACTCACTTTGTTGAGCCATAGCTAAAACGGAAAGTATATGAATAGTAAACACTAGCAAAAAGCAATACATGGAAGGTAGGAAGAAACAAGATGGCGGACAGTGACGTAACAAGATGGCGGATAGGGGGGGACTATAATACACTATAGCCTGCAAATATCTCGGTTAATAATCAAGATAGAGAAAAAACGTACATAACAAGAATTATCGAGCATTACATTTGCAATAAGATTGGTTCTATACAATTTTTGGATCGGATATTGTAATGGAGATTTTTCGAATTTCCCCTTCCCACCGACCAGCCATTAACGAATTTGATCTTTCTCTTTACATGAAATGATTAAATACCGAGTTTGGTAACTATTATATTAAAATTGCCATCGTTATTGCGTTAACAGAAATATATATATACTAGCTCAGATACCCGGCTTCGCTCGGGAATTCATTTGAGGCTGAATGGTGATGGTATTTTTTGGCCAAGCTTTAGTTTGCACAATATTTTCACCTTTACCCGTCCCACTATTTAGGATTAACACCCGTTGTTGGCATTTGTTAATAATAAAATTAATTTTTTATGTAAGTCTTCACTGTCCTCCAAATTGTCATATTTCCCGTCTCCTGTGCATTATGCATAGATCTCAGTTATTAAGCACAAAATATTGTGGTGAAACGAAATATCACCATTATTAATTTCAGGCCTCCCTTATAACCCCCACTCCTGCCCGTCCCTAGAAATGTTGGTATGGCTTATTATAAGGAAAGACTTAGTGCTAATACACATACCGAGTTTTATTTATTTCGGCTGGGTCTTTTGTCCCAAATAAATTTGTTCACTTCCGCTATAGGTTTTAGCTTTATAATTCAGTATACGAAAAAAGTGTATAAAACAACTGAGGAAAGAAAGAGGGAGTGAGAAAGGTTCTAGATTACAGGAAGGTCTCCCCACCCCTCCCTGACGCTCCAGGTTAACCAAGAGAACATGACTAACGGCTAACTCTCAATTCCGCTCACATTACCTTATATTCAGATTCTATTTTCAATTCTAATTATGTATGTTTAAATACTTTCGTTTTTGTGAATTAATTGATGTTTTAAACACATTAAAGGATGAAATTACTTACTTCCGATTAATTAATGTTCCAGTGAAAGACAGAGGAAGGGGGGGGGGAGTAATATACTTTGCTCCTCATGAAACAGCTACTTGTTTTTAAAATGCTTCATACAATTGAAATGTTCTTGTTTATCGTCATGTTCATAATTGCCGAAAAACCAATAGGAAACGAAATACCGCTATTATTAATTTCAGGCATTCCTTATAACCCCCACTCCTGCCCGTGCCTAGAAATGTTGATATGGTTTGTTATAATGAAAGCGTTAGTGCTAATACACATACCGAGTTTTATTCATTTCGGTTGGGTCTATTGTCCCAAATAAAATTGTTCACTTCCGCTATAGATTTTAGCGTATATCTCGTTTATTATTCGGTATACGAAAAAAGTGTATATAACAAATGTTACTCTAAATAACAAAGTAAACAACTTTTGTTATGTTCATATTTACCGAAAAACCAATAGGAAACGAAATATCGCTATTTTTAATTTCTGGCTTCCCTTATAACCCCCACTCCTGCCCGTCTCTAGAAATGTTGGTATGGCTTGTTATAATGAAAGCGTTAGTGCTAATAGATATACCGAGTTTTATTTAGTTCGGTTGAGTCTCTTGAGCCCAATAAAATTAATGACTCCCGGTATAGTTTTTAGTTTATAACTCATTTATACTTTGGTAAACGACAAAAGTGTATATAACAAAAGTTACTCTAAATATTAAAATAAACAACTTTTGTTATGTTCATATCTGCCAAAAAACCAAGAGGAAACAAAATATCGCTATTTTTAATTTCAGGCCTCCCTTATAACCCCCACTCCTGTTCGTCTTAGAGAATATTAATATAGCCTAAAGTCTAAGTTGGGCTAGTAGTAATATACATACCAAGTTTCATAAAATTCGGTTCAGCCGTTTATGCGTGAAAAGGTAACAAACAAATAAACAAACAAACAAACAAACAAACAAACAAACAGACACGAAAGAAACAAAATGCAGTTATGGTGTCTATGACATGTGAAACGAAAAGTTATCGTGAAATTTTGCGAAAAAAATCAATGTACAGACAGAGGTTACAATTTTATATATATACTAGCTGAGATACCCGACTTCGCTCGGGAATTCATTTGGGGCTGAATGTTGGTGGTATATTTTTGGCAAGGCTTTACATTACACAATATTATGACATTTACCCGTCCCAGTGTTTAGGGTTAACACCCGTCGTTTATGTGGATTTGTTAATAATAAAATTATTTTTTTATGCATGACTTCACTGTTCTGCATATTGTCATATTTCCCGTTTCCTGTGCATTATGCATAGATTTGAATTATTAAGTACAAAATATTAACATACATTTGAATATTTTTTTTCATTTGAGGTACCTGGTACTTCATATTGAAAAGAAGTGTTGAGAAAATTTCTCAAATAACAAATTAAACAACTTTTGTTATTTGCATATTTGCCGAAACCCCAATAGGAAATTACTATTTTAATTTCAGGCCTCCCTTACAACTCCCACTCCTGCCCGTCCCTAGAAATAGTATGGCTTATTATAAGGAAGGCGTTAGTGCTAATTCAAATACCGAGTTTGGTTTAGTTCGGTTGAGTCTTTTGTGCCATATAAAATTGTGGACTACCGCTGTAGATTTTAGCGTATAACTCAATTATACTACCGTATACGGCAAAAGTGCATATAACAAAAGTTACTCTAAATAACAAAACGAATAACTGTTGTTATGTGCATATTTGTTGAAAAAACAATAGGAAACGAAATATCGCTATTTTTTAATTTCAGGCCTTCCATATAACCCCCACTCCTGCCCGTCCCTAGAAATGTTAGTATGGCTTATTATAAGGAAGGCGTTAGTACTAATTCAAATACCGAGTTTGGTTTAGTTCGGTTGAGTATTTTGTGCCAAATAAAATTGTGGACTCCATCTATAGTTTTTAGAGTATAACTCATTTATACTTCCATATACGGCAAAAGTGAATATAACAAAAGTTACTCTAAATTACACAATAAACAACTTTTATTATGTGCATAATTGCCTAAAATTCTATAGGAAACGAAATATTGCTATTTTTAATTTCAGGCCGCCCCTACAACCCCCACTCCTGCTCGTCTCTAGAAATAATGGTACAGCTTATTATCATGAAGGAGTTATTGTTAATTCACATACGGAATTTTATTTAATTCGGTTGGGTCGTTTGTCCCAAATAAAATTATTCACTTCCGCTAAAGGTTTTAGCGTATATCTCGTTTATAATTCGGTATACGAAAAAAAGGTATATAACAAAAGTTACTCTAAATAACAAAATAAACAACTTTTGTTATGTTCATATTTGCCGAAAAACCAATAGGAAACGAAATATCGCTATTTTTTATTTCAGGTCTCCCTTATAACCCCCACTCCTGTTCGTCTCAGAGAATATTGATATAGCCTAAAGTCTAAGTTGGGCTAGAAGTAATATACATACCAAGTTTCATAAAATTCGGTTCAGCCGTTTATGCGTGAAAAGGTAACAAACAAACAAACAAATAAACAAACAAACAAACAAACAAACAGACACCAAAGAAACAAAATGCAGTTATGGTGTCTATGACATGTGAAACGAAAAGTTATCGTGAAATTTCGCGAAAAAAATCAATGTACAGACAGAGGTTACAATTTTATATATATATATAGATATAGATATATATATATATATATATATATATATTTATTTATTTATTTATATACTAGCTAAGGTACCCAGGTACCCGGCTTCGCCTGGGAATTCATTTCAGGCTAAATGATGATAGTATTTTTATGGCAAGCCTTTACTTTGTTCAGTATTTTGACATTTCCCCGTCCCAGTGTTTAGGATTTATACCCGTCGTTGCTGTGGATTTGTTAGTAATAAAATTATTTGTTTAAGGCTTCGCTGTTCTGAATATATTTCCCGTCTCCTGTACATGTAATTTTTTTTATAACGTAATGGACCTTATAATTCATAATCGTAGAAAGTGTTCTGTCTTCCAAACCATGTATGAATAAATGTTCCTTTCCCTTGATGCGGTACAAAGCCCAACAGTGACAGCTGTTTTAAGTACGTCATAACCACTATTAAACATACTCTTTAGTAAGTCTCAATTGAAAACTGTATATTCATATTGGTACACAGCAAAACATATCATATATTAACAGAGCTGAGTTAATAAATACCAGAAATAGCTGGATGCACCTCTCCAGCGTTCATCCTTTTAAATTATTTATTTATGATTATTAAACAAATTCACATTCCTGAGAATAACACTACATTGCTAAAAGTGTAAGCATCAATTATCATGTAAAGATAGACCAATATGAGGTCGGCAGGGAAGCGGCAGAACTGATAGGACAAAGGAAGTAGCTCGACAACTCCCTAGCCTCAGTGCTACCAACTCCTTTAGGATATCAATTCTGTAATACATTAAATTATATTAACAAATCAGATTACATTATCTTCACAATACGAAAACTGTTTGTTCAAATATTTTTCACGTTCTAATTAAATAATGTATTAAATACACTTAGAGAAAACCGGCGTTTCTCATGAATTAATGTTTGGGATAAGAGAAGGGGGGGGCAGTATACTTTATTTGGTGCAAACTGTTACTGGCGTTAAAAAATAACATAGTTTTGAATTATTAAGGAAATATTAAGGTAGTTCATATTGGAATGAATTATTGAGCATATCAATATTTCTACACAAATTACATGCTTCATACCTTATTTTACAAAAAAAGTCCGTCACGCAGGGGCTGCGTAAACTAAGCAGATTTCCCACGTGATGTTTTACAATAGAGAAATCCGTCTAATAACAGCTGTAGTAGGAAGGGATCTCTAAACCTATTCACGAGGGACGAATAGTTCTGGAAACGGCCACCAGAGCTCTCGGCGGAGATTCCGGAACATGGCGGGGTTCCGTCGACTACACACACTATACAAATGCAAATATCTCGGTTAATATTCAAGATACAGAATAAATGTATAGAACAATATTTATAGTAAATTTAATTTACAATAAGATTGATTCTATACAATTTTTCGATCCGACGCATAATAACGGAGATATTTTGAATTTTCAAAAATCCCCCCTCTAAACCCCCCCTCCCACTGGTCCGATTTCAGCCATTAACGAACTTGATCTCTCTTTTTACGTAAAACGCTTAAATATGAAGTTTGGTAACGATCAAACAAAAATTGCGACCGCTAGAGCGTTAACAGACATATATATATATATATATATATATATATATATATATATATATACTAGCTCAGATACCCGGCTACGCCCGGGAATTCATTTGAGGCTGAATGGTGATGGTATTTTTTAGCAGGCTTTACAATTGCACAATATTTTGACATTTACCCGTCCCAGTGTTTAGGATTGATACCCGTCTTTCCCGTGGATTTGCTAATAATAGAATTATTTGTTCGATAAGGCTTCACAGTCTTCGATATTTTTATATTTCCCGTCTCTTATACATGTAAATATGGTGAATTTTTATTTCAGGCCTCCCTTTTAACCCCCTTCCCGTTCGAACCTAAAAATTTTAATATAATTTATAATCATGGAAGAATTAATGCTAATTGACATACCGAGTTTTGTTAAGTTCGGTTCAGCCGTTAGTGCCCGCTAAAGTTTTAACGTATAACTCATTTATACTTAGGTATACGACAAAAGTGTATATAACAAAAGTTACTCCAAATAACAAAATAAACAACTTTTGTTATGTTTATATTTGCGGAAAAACCAATAGGAAACGAAATATCGCTATTTTTAATTTCAGGCTTCCCTTATAACCCCCACTCCTGCCCGTCCATAGAGATGTTGGTATGGCTTATTATAATGAAGGCCTCACTGCTAATACACATACCGAGTTTTATTTAGTTCGGTTGAGTCTTTTTCGGCAAATAATATTGTTGACTCCCGCTATAAATTTTAGCGTATAACGCATTTAAACTTCGGTATACGACAAAAGTGTATATAACCAAAGTTACTCTAAATAACAAAATAAACAACTTTTGTTATGTGCATATTTACCGAAAAACCAATAGAAAACGAAATATCGCTATTTTCAATTTCAGGCTTCCCTTATAACCCCCACTCCTGTTCGTCTCAGAGAAATTTAATATAGCCTAAAGTCTAAGTTGGGTTAGTAGTAATATACATACCAAGTTTCATAAAATTCGGTTCAGCCGTTTATGCGTGAAAAGGTAACAAACAAACAAACAAACAAACAAACATACACGAAAGAAACAAAATGCAGATATGGTGTCTATGACATGTGAAACGAAAAGTTATCGTGAAATTTCGCGAAAAAAATCAATGTACAGACAGAGGTTACAATTTTATATATATATATATATATATATATATATATATATATATATATATATATATATATATATATATACTAGCTCAGATACCCGGCTTCGCCCGGGAATTCATTTGAGGCTGAATGGTGATGGTATTTTTTAGCAGGCTTTACATTGCACAATATTTTGACATTTACCCGTCCCAGTGTTTAGTATTGATACCCGTCGTTGCCGTGGATTTGCTAATAATAGAATTATTTGTTCGATAAGACTTCAATGTCTTCGATATTTTTATATTTCCCGTCTCTTATACATGTAAATATGGTGAATTTTTATTTCAGGCCTCCCTTATAAGCCCCCTCCCGTTCGAACCTAAAAAATTTAATATAGCTTATAATCATGGAAGAATTAATGCTAATTGACATACCGAGTTTTGTTAAGTTCGGTTCAGCCGTTAGTGCCCAATAAATTTGTTGGCTCCAGCTAAAGTTTTAACGTATAACTCATTTATACTTAGGTATACGACAAAAGTGTATATAACAAAAGTTGCTCCAAATAACAAAATAAACAACTTTTGTTATGGACATATTTGCCGAAAAACGAATAGGAAACGAAATATCGCTATTTTTAATTTCAGGCTTCCCTTATAACCCCCACTCCTGCCCGTCCATAGAAATGTTGGTATCGCTTATTATAATGAAGGCCTCACTGCTAATACACATACCGAGTTTTATTTAGTTCGGTTGAGTCTTTTTTGGCAAATAATATTGTGGACTCCCGCTATAATTTTTAGCGTATAACGCATTTAAACTTCGGTATATGACAAAAGTGTATATAACAAAAGTTACTCTAAATAACAAAATAAACAACTTTTGTTATGTGCATAATTGCCGAAAATGCATTAGGAAACGAAATATTGCTATTTTTAATTTCAGCTCTCCCTTATAACCCCCACTCCTGTTTGTCTCAGAGAATATTAACATAGCCTAAAGTCTAAGTTGGGTTAGTAGTAAAATACATACCAAGTTTCATAAAATTCGGTTCAGCCGTTTATGCGTGAAAAGGTAACAAACAAACAAACAAATAAACAAACAAACAAACAAACAGACACCAAAGAAACAAAATGCAGTTATGGTGTCTATGACGTCTAATGTGAAACGAAAAGTTATCGTGAAATTTCGCGAAAAAAATCAATGTACAGACAGAGGTTACAATTTTATATATATATAGATACACACACACTCAAAAAAGTTTCCATACAAAAAAAAAATTTGATTTAAAGGTGGGAAACATTTAGAAAAAAATTAATTTATTGATTTATTTTTACTTAACAATTTGAAGTATAGAAAATATCATAAAAATTGTTCGCAATTTGTTGATAACTATATCATAATATAAATATTAAAGAAAATTAAGACAAAAAAGTTTCCATACATTAGGAAAATGTTACACAAACATTTTATCAGCCACTTTTTAATACCTTGTGGAACCACCTTTGGCCCTCAAAACTTCAATTAGTCTACCTTTCATACTGTGGACAAGTTTTTTGGTTACATCGCTGCTAACTGAATCCCATTCTGCCAAAAGTGCTGTTTTTAGATCTTCTTTCGTTCGAACACCATGATTTCTCATACGCCGTCCCATTTCATCCCATAAATGTTCTATGGGATTCATGTCTGGTGATTGGGGAGGAGTGTGCAACTGCTTTGGAACATTGTATATTAGCCATTCTTTTACTTTCTTGGCGGTGTGCTTTGGATCGTTGTCCTGCTGAAAAATAAAATTTCGCAAAAGTCCAAGTTTTTCAGCTGAACTTTTTAAATTGTTCTTTAGGATATCAATGAATACATACTGGTCCATTATCCCATCAATGAAAACAAGATTTCCAACTCCAGAAGCACTCATACACCCCCAAACCATTACACCTCCACCACCATGCTTAAGGTTGGCCTCAAATTTTTTGAAAGTAGAGCTTCATTGCCCTTTCTCCAAACGCGACACCTTCCATCTGGTACAAAAAGGTTGAATTTTGATTCGTCCAAAAATATTACAGTATCCCAGAATGATTCTGGCTTATTGGCATACTCCATGGCAAACGCCAGCCTCTTCTTTTTATTTTGTTTGCTTATAAAGGGCTTTTTCCTTGCAATTCGTCCGTGAAATCTTTCTCTTCTCAGGACATTTCGGACAGTTTCTGGATTAACTTGTACTCCGTAATCTCTTTGAAGTCCACTAGTAAAGGATGTTGCACTTCTATGAGGATTTTCTCGCACTTGTTTGAGTAAATTGCGTGTATGAATCCTGTTCAATTTTCTGGGGCGGCCCGAACGAGGCCTGTCCTCCAATGTTTTTAATTCACCATGTCTTTTCAACACATACTGCACGGTTTGATGCGATTTATTTAGAGTAGTTCCAATTTTTCGAAGAGAAAATCCATGATTTCTTAACCGCACAATTTGGTCACGAATGCACTGCTCTACACGCATGATGATGATTCAAGTGAGGCTAAACCTTAACTAAAGATTGAAACTATTATTGTGATTATGGTTTGGGATTAAGTAAAAGCATTGAATGGAATTAGCAATAAGATATCATTGATGTATGGAAACTTTTTTGACCTCCGGATTAAAGTTGTTTACGTTCTTGCTATGAGATTAGTGATCCAACATTGACTTGTTATCATGTTGATGTACCTTTGTCCCAACTATGCCTTGATACTTAATAAAATGAATATAATTAATGTATAAATAACAAAGATGGAAAAAATGAATTGTATGGAAACTTTTTTGGGTGTGTGTATATATATAATTTTGAACGGACCTCATTTTCGTCATCTCCTGGGTAGGATCGATGGACATTTGAGGAAATTTTTCAAAACTCGCGTCATGAGTACGACCTCAATAGCTGATTTCCCTTACGGGAAATCTGCTAAAAAGTTATAAAACCCAAGTTAATCTAATTATATAATAAAATATAATATAATAAAAAGTAAACAGCTTTTGTTATGTGCACGATTGCCGAAAAATAAGTAGAAGATGAAATATCACGAATTTTGATTTCAGGCCTCCCTTATAACCCCCACTCCCGTCTGAACCTAAAAATTTTAATATAGCCTATAATCTTGGGAGAATTAATGCTAATTCACATACCGAGTTTTGTTAAGTTCGGTTCAATCGTTAGTGCCCAATAAAATAGTTGGCTCCCGCTTTAGTTTTTAGCAGATTTCCCTTAAGGGAAATCAGCTATTGAGGTCGTACTCATGACGCGAGTTTCGAAAAATTTCTTCAAATGTCCATCGATCCTACCCAGGAGATGACGAAAATGAGGTCCGTTCAAAATTATATATATCTATATATACTAGCTAAGGTACCCGGCTTCGCTCGGGAAATCATTTAAGGATGAATGATCATAGTATTTTTTTGGGCAAGGCTTCAATGTTTACAACTACACTTCCCGTCGGCGCGCATTGTTTTGCTGTGAGGGTCAGGTAGGCGACTTATAAATGAGAAATTTTATATTTGAAGAATAAATAAAAATGTGTTCCTAATCTATCCTTTGCCACTTTTTAACTCACCTTCTTGAATACTTCAAACCATAATCATGGATAGTATTTATTACAATAAATATAGTCTATAATGAAACTTATTTCAAAAACCAATCCGAGCACATATAGTTTAAGCATAGTTTAGCACGTAAGATTATATTCATAATAGTAGATCTCAGTGGTAATCACTTCCCGTAATGCCCAGCATTTCACAGGAAATTAGTAAACTCAATTAACTCTATTAGCCTCCGTCTATTTCCGCTCTCGCATTAGAGCTATCAACACTCTTCTCCTTAAATTATTAATTCAAAATATTATTGTAATAATTTATCTACCTGATGGAATTAAATAATAGTGTTACCCTAAAAATAATTTTAATTATATTCAAGAAGCTAGTCGAGGGGAAGAGATCGTAGCCGTCCCTGCAACCTAAGTAACACTTTAAACAATCATATCGAGTTTAAGAGCATTTTGTCTTTTGTCATAATGACATTAACGTTTAATTGTTATGATAGTACATATTTGTTTCAATAACATGAAGATATCGGAAATAAGATAGTATATAACCAAAATCAAAGAGTTTGATTCCCTACTACTTCCCCTATCACTCCTTGAGGAAATTCAGCACGATTTTTTTTTTTAAATAATACATTATACAAATTAAATAATGGAAATGCTCTTATAGTTTAAATTTCTATTGGAAATAAATAACCAAGTTATTTTCTAGGGAAAATAAATAAATGAGGCGAAGGGGGAAGGGGATTTATAATATCACAAATCGAATCATACTTAGTACTAAATAATCGAAATAGATAAGGCTAAAACATAACATCACTTGTCATAATATGCCTATATTAAAAACACTTAAATAAGTACTAATAAAATCGTCGACTCCCGCTATAGATTTAGCTTATATCCCGTATGTACTTCATTTTACGACATAAGTGAATGAAACAAAAGTTGCTCTAAATAACAAAGTAAACAACTTTTGTTATGTGCACCTTTGCCGAAAAACAAATAGAAAATGAAATAACGTGAATTTTTACTTCAGACCTCCCTTATAACCCCCACTCCCGTTCGAACCTAAAAATTTTAATATAGCTTATAATCATGGGAGAATTAATGCTAATTGACATACCAAGTTTTGTTAAGTTCGGTTCAATCGTTAGCGCCCAATAAAATAGTTGACTCCCGCTTTAGTTTATAGTATATATCTCGTTTATACTTCGTTAAAAGTCAAAAATGAATATTACAAAAGTTACTCTAAATAACAAAATAAACAACTTTTGTTAGGTTCATATTTGCCGAAAAACGAATAGAAAACGAAATACCGCTATTTTAAATTCAGGCCTCCCTTACAACCCCCACTCCTGCCCGTCCCTAGAAATGTTAGTATAGCTTATTATAATGAAAGCGTTAGTGCTAATACACACACCGAGTTTTATTCATTTCGGTTGGGTCTTTCGTCTCAAATAAAATTGTTCACATTCGTTATAGGTTTTTGCGTATATCTCGTTTATACTTCGTTAAAAGTCAAAAATGAATATCACAAAAGTTACTCTAAATAACAAAATAAACAACTTTTGTTAGGTTCATATTTGCCGAAAAACGAATAGAAAACGAAATACCGCTATTTTAAATTCAGGCCTCCCTTACAACCCCCACTCCTGCCCGTCCCTAGAAATGTTAGTATAGCTTATTATAATGAAAGCGTTAGTGCTAATACACACACCGAGTTTTATTCATTTCGGTTGGGTCTTTCGTCTCAAATAAAATTGTTCACATTCGTTATAGGTTTTTGCGTATATCTCGTTTATAATTCAGTATACGAAAAAAGTGTATATAACAAAAGTTACTCTAAATAACAAAATAAACAACTTTTGTTATGTTTATATTTGCCGAAAAACCAATAGGAATCGAAATATCGCTATTTTTAATTTCAGGCTTCCCTTATAACCCCCACTCCTGTTCGTCTCAGAGGATATTAATATAGCCTAACAAACAAATAAACAAACAAACAAACAGACCCCAAAGAAACAAAATGCAGTTATGGTGTCTATGACATGTGAAACGAAAAGTTATCGTGAAATTTCGCGAAAAAAATCAATGTACAGACAGAGGTTACAATTTTATATATATATAGATATATATGTCTGTTACCGCTCTAGCGGTCGCAATTTTTGTTTGATCGTTACAAAACTCGAAATTTAGTCGTTCTATGTAAAAAGTAAGATCAAGTTCGTTAACGGCTGAAATCGGACCAGTGAGAGGGGGGGTTTAGAGGGGAGGATTTTCGAAAATTCGAAATATCTCCGTTACTATACGTCGGATCGAAAAATTGTATAGAATCAATCTTATTGCAAATTACATTTACTATAAATATTTTTCTATACATATTTTCTGTATAATGAGTATTAACCGAGATATTAGAATTTTTAGTAATGAGTTCCGCTTTCAGTAAACCCCTACTCCTACTAGGGACATATTAATAATAAGCTGATATCTAATGAACCACCTCATTATTAGGTTAAATACAAAATTATTCACTAATATTCACGGAAGTGTTACCTGTGTGTATATTTATCTATTGTAAACCTTCGCTCGCTAACCTGCTAGTTCCTTAATCATGTGAAAATCTCATAACCGTCTGAATCGTATTTTGCCCCCCCCCTTTTATTTTCTTCCCGGATTCCTAAATTTGGAATGGTTGTGATTAAAATTATTCTGGTCTATTATTAATTACAGTACTAGATATAATAAATAGTTATATGAATAAAATTTATAACTTATATTCAAATATATTTCCGGTAAAAGCTGGCTAACCTGAAGTCCATCTTTTGTGTTCTTATTGTTTTTTGAGATTGAATTGTTTTTAATTTAATCTCGGAGCCTAACGGACGAGAGTTACTTTCCCGCCAAAAGCTAGTTCGGCTGTTTCTTTGACTGGCTCGGCTCTCGTGAAATTTCTCTATTGTAAAACTTCACGTGGGAATTCTGCTTAGTTTACGCAGCCCCTGCGTGACGGACTTTCTTTTATTTAGCATTATAATTCCTTAAAAGGTTATAAGGTAAGTATAACCTCCTTTGCGGGCGAGGAATCGTACTACTTAAAACAGTAGCGCACTCTACCGTCGAACTATTGGGACTAGAATGTGGTACCATAATACACAAGTACCAAATAAATTCCCAACTGAAACGGTTTCTGAATTGTAAGAATAATTTTATTTATTTATTCATTAACGTCCACTTTTTGCAACTAAGGCTAATTGGGACCGGTTATCTACAGGTCACCACCCTTTCCTAGCCAGGGTGGGACTAAGGATTTTATTTAATGAATTCCGTCAATAAATAAATTCCTATTGCCCAGGCGGGATTCGAACTCGAATTTTAGTAGTCCAAGAACTAAAGAATGGGGGGGGGGCGGATGAACAGAACGTATTTGCATAAATCTCACAAAGTAACGAAGGTAAGGTAAGGTTAGAAACGACAGGTAAGGTTAGAAGAAGCTTCCCACCTGAGCCGAGTAGTTACGAAAATGGCCGAACTATACCCGACCACAGACTTCATAAAAATGCAAATATCTCTGTTAATATTCAAGATAGAGAATAAATGTATATAACAATATTTATAGTAAATTTAATTTGCAATAAGAGTGGTTCTATACAATTTCGATCCGATGCATAATAACGGAGATATTTTGAATTTTCGAAAAACCCCCTCCCTCTAGTCCGATTTCAGCCATTAACGAACTTGATCTGTCTTTTTACATAAAACGGTTAAATATCGAGTTTCGTAACGATCAAACAAAAAATGTTTATATATATATATATATATATATATATATATATATATATAATAGATAGATGTATATATAATTTTGAAAGGACCTCATTTTCGTCATCTCCTGGGTAGGATCGATGGACATTTGAAGAAATTTTTCAAAAATCGCGTCATGAGTACGACCTCAATACCTGATTTTCCTTAAGGTAAATCTGCTAAAAGTGTTCCGGGTGATACGAAAAATTAAGAAAAACATTGACCTCTAAAGAAGCAGACAAAAAAGTCAAAAAATTTAGAACGTATTGTGAAGAGTGCAACATGAAGTCACTTTGTCTACAATGCTTTAACAACTGCCATAAATCCATGCCCTAACTATTGTGATAATGAAGAATTGTTAATTACATAATAATTATTTGTTTATTCATATTATTTCCTTATTATTTTTATTTTCCAATTATTTGTTTAAACTAAACTCCTAGTTCCTAGTTTGTTTTACTCGTTTTCTAATTTTATCTGTATAAACTGATAAATTTTTATTGTAATGTGTCGTAATTTAAAGTTAATTCGTATTCACCCATTTTAATGTATAACAAAAATTAAAATCCTTCGTTGATCACCAAAATTATCACACAAAGGAGAAAAAAAGTTCCCGACAAGGTGAAAAATGTAAGGTAAATATTCATTTCTAAGTCACGTAACAAAAAATTGATGAAAACACGGCCTGCGACTGCCATATATTTTTTGATGTCCTAAGAGTAAAAAAATGTTTGAATATAGCAATTTAGTTCATTTTACGAGTGGTAGTAGCGCATTAAAAGGGGACATAAGTACGGGGTCGATTGACCCCGTGTCGTACTTGTGGATAGACCACTTTTTTGAAGTCCGTACTGAATGTGTTAACTCTTTCCACAGTCCTCTTGCCGATATCTTAGGAAATGGTCTTGACACCATCCCACATTTTTATTTTTTATGTTTATTTTTAGTTCTATATATCCTGCTTGACTAATTTTCACTGGTCCCTTATAGATTGGGCAAGATTGGAGGAATATTAAAGTTGTAATCTTCATAACCATATTGGCTAATTCTAATTATTATGCTGACTGTAGGCTATGGAAGGTAACTATTCTGGTCTCAAGTGTTCAGTTCTTTCCACTTTTCCTGGTGTCATTCTTGTTGGATAGTCTCATGAAGAAGGCATTGGGATAGCATAACCTCTTGTATATTTATGTAAAAATGTACATGGTACTAGGTACTATCTATTCTGAGATATAATATTTTGAAGCCACCTGGCTAATGTACTTAGGACAAATGTGTAGGTACATTGTGACAAAAATATTTTATACATGATTGTAACATTTATTTTTTGGTATACATGTAAGTACCCAGTATTGCATCAGTCACAATTCTGTCAAGTTTTTATATAAATACGTTTTCTTTGAAACTAATTTGGCATTAAGTTAAATATTAATGAAATATTTGTCCACTATGTACAATTTTAGATTGGGAAAGTATTTACAATAATTTGTTTAATATGCAAGGGGCATTCTGTTTGAAGTGTTGCTACCTAAATCAAATAGCACCAGTCTTCTCGATGCATTTCTTACCTCTTGCCTATGGCATAATAGAACCTCTTTCCAGTATAATAATTACTCTGATGAAATTTTTGTGCTAGTTCATTTTTATTCTGTTGATAGTTGTTATACAACTATATAAAAAATGAAACTCTGGCATTCTTTTAGACATCCTATATCTTTTCCAGTTTCTTTAATTTAGTTCATTACTATTTTGACACAAAGTTGGACTAATGTCCAAAATTGTTTTTGGGATGTTTAAACGATCACCAACATTATTATATTCAGTATATTCAGTAAATAACTGTCCATAGTACAAGTATACCTATAAATTTCAACACATTTTTATTGGTATTGAATAAATATTTTCATTTAACTTATTCAATTACATCGTTTATAGCTGTCAAAGCTTATCAATATTAATACTAAAAGTTTTGCAAAATATTCCAGCTTTCATGTATCATATGGAATCTGACCCGAGCTGTGAGGTCCGGGCTAGAGTAGTGCAGAACATTGCAGTGACTAAGCGTACACTTCCTCTGATTCTTGATAGGCTTCAAGATGTTAAGGAGACTGTAAGGAAGGAAGCATACCGTGCCTTGACTCGCCTGAAGCCTCGCAAATTCACCATCCGGCAAAGACAGGCAATCCTCATATCTGGTCTATCTGATAGGTCAGGTAAGTCTGTCATATTTTGATTTAGATAACTATTTAAATAAATAAACTAGAGATCTTCTAGATCAGAGGTATCATGTTATGTAATAATAATGATTGGGCTTTACATTCATGGTACTAATACTAATAAGACAAGGTATTTGTTGAATACCAGCCATTCCTGACCTCAGTGAGTGTTCTAACATTATGTAGTGCCACTATTTTTATACAATCGAACAAATTCTATCCTAGGATAAAAAGAATGTAAATTTTGATGCCTTACTTAATTAGTAAGTCAATATAAGTCAAAAATACAAATTTGGCTAATTTATAGATTATATGCATATGTATAAGTTTATATATATATATATATATATATATATATATATATAAAGTATACCTCCCAGCATACTCACATGTATTAGTTTTGACTTTCTTTTGCATTGTATTTTTTACAAAAGAAATTGATATTGTTTGTTATGAATAAAGTTGAAAAAATGTTTGATTTCAGATGCAGTTAAAGGGTTTGTGAAGAGTCATGTTATTCCAAGTTGGTTTCAAGAATGCTCATGCAACCTTCTCGATTTTCTCTCAATTTTAGATGTTGTATCATTCAAAAGTGAAACCCTTACAGCTACATTAGAGTACCTTTTCTCTAAGTTAGTATCAGGTTTTTTTATTAATTCTTTCATAAACACTGACTTTAGGAGATAACTTTTGCAATGAGCATTTGGTATTTTTGACATAAATTGTACAGCACATCTTTAAAACAGGAAATTTTCCATTAGAAGAAGTATTTATCTAAATTACAAAAATAATTTCAAAATTGTGGTTGAAATTTTTTCTTAATTTTCTGTTCTCACTTCGTAGCATTTATATTATTTATGGGAATTTTGTAATACTTGAAGTAGATTTTAATAAGAAAATTACTTAAAATTATTATGTCTAATTGGGAAAGGGACAACTACACTACTGTTTATGTGTTGTATATGTGTATAGATAGATAAATTTAAGTGTCTGTTAATGGTCTAGCAGCCAGAGTTTTTTTTTTATTGTTATCAAACTTGAAGGCTAAAACGTTTTATGGGTGGGGAGGGAGTCGAGGGGGAAAATTGAATTATTCAAAATAACTCACCCCGTTGGTTGGGTGAAAAAATGTTATGTCACCAATCTTGTTAAATATTTAATGTTCTATAATTGTTGTTATATACATGTTTTTTTTTCTTTCTTTCTTAACTTGAATATTAAGTGAGTTATTTGCATTTTTTTTGTTCTTAGTATTTAGTCAACTTCTAGTCATCTTACATTAACAATAAGCCATTATATCATGAAACATCTAATTCAAAGCTAAAATACAATTTATTGTATTCATTTGGGCAAGAAGGAGGGAATTTAGAGAAGGATAAAATCAAAAATTTGAAGTATATATGCGAACATCAATCAAATAGAGAAATTTACTATAACCAATCATCTTGAAAATATAATATTCCACAATTTTTGTTCTATATAGTATAAGTAATATTGTTGAGTCTTATTTGTTTATCGGCTTCTTTCTAGGTGGAATGATGGGCTTGCAAAGTTTATTCCATCTTCTCTGTTAATGCTGTTTAGAATTTCACTTCCTCTATTAAAAAATAATAATAATTCATTACTGATATTGATCAAATTTCAACAGCCCCTTGGCTTCATCAAATTTAATCCAATGGTTGGTTTACCAAAAATGTTCTGCTATTGCTGAGTCTTCTGTCCGAAGCTTTTTCACACTCTTGAGGTGTTCTCAGAGCCACTCAACCAGCTTCAAGAAAAAAGACACCTGATGTCAGATCTACAAAAAATGGCTATGAGAAGGATGAAATAAAAAAATAATTAATTAAAAAGACAAAAGAAAAGAATATTTCAAGTGAGAAAGCTCAACTTGTTCCAGTTGCTCAAATACATCGGTTATTCAGCACCTAGGATCGATGAACATGTCGACTGTGAAAACATTTTGGACAGAAGACTCAGCAATAGCAGAACATTTTTGGGAAACTAATCATTATATCAAATTGAATGAGTGTTACATATGCCTGAATTGAAACACAACTATTCAGTCTTAGATGAAGCCCTGAGGAACCTAGAAGTATGTCTAGCAAAGTCTCGGCTGGCCTGATTCTAGATCATGAAGACACAATCAATATCCTATTGTAATATTAACCGAGATATTAGTATTTTTTAGTTTTCAGCCTTCACTTGACCCTCACTTCAGTTCATGTGATTTTCACTTAATGTCACGCTATCAGTAAACATATGTCCAGCTTAAATTTCAAGCAGAATTTACTTAGGTTTCTTGTTAGAGGATTAATAGGAATATAATGTGGGATAGCATCATCAGTGTGCCATTGCCGCAGATGAGAAATCTGCCTATTCTGGGTTAAATCAGCACCTGGGTACCAGACTTTCATTACCCTGATGCTTTGTTGTTTGGTTGTCTCACCATGAAGCCTGCAAGGGAGAAACCAACGCACGCCCTTTTAACATCTCCCCTTGTTTATTTTCATGAAACAGAGCTTCCATATCTCAGGAACATTGTTTAGCCTATAAATACAATGTCACCCATTCATTTACCTGACACTGTCCTATGCCTAGCATATAACTAGCTGCAGATTGCAAGCTGAGCCTAGTAATTTGTTAAACTATTGTTTATATAATCATTCTTTTACAGCTCCTCTCAAAGGAGCAAGTTTAAGGATGAATAAATATGTTTGTTGATATGGTTTTAGGTATGCACCTAAAGCTGAACTCATCAGTATAATTGAAGAACTTGAAGCAGGAAGCATTGGAAAGAAAGTGATTCCATCTAATGATATGAACCCCGAAAAAGCAGTTCTCTGGGCTTCTTCTGTCAAACATTTAGGTTTTGACCAGTGTGAACAAGCCATTCTTCCAGAATTAACACAGTTTGCTAAATACATTTCAAGGTTTTCATTTTTATTTTTTTTAAAATTTAATTATTTAAAATAGTTTGGCATTCCATGGCAGATAAATCTAGATGAAAGCATTCCTCATATCCTCAGCTAAAATTATCAGGGAAGTAATCAGGGTTGAATCCAAAAGGACTCTTTGTTCTCTTAATTGTTACATCCAATATTAAATTAAGGTTGTATCAATTCACTAACATTGTTGTGGTAACTCGAAGATTTGTAGTTTCCTGAAAAGATTATAACTTAATTTTTAAAAGACATTCAAGCAATTTGTTTTAGGCATTTTATGAAGGTAGAAGAACAGATATGAGGAGCCCAAATGTTCTACAATCCCCACTTGATATTCAAAACATAGTTAATAATATTTCTTCACCAGTTGATTCAAACTTTATTGTTGAACTTTAATTATTAAATCCCCATATAACATAACAACACAATAAAATCTGGTTTATTAATACACTTTCCTTGGATGTATACTAATTTTTTAGTGTAAAGTGCATGCTGTTTTGAAAATGGAACTTCCAGGAAAAATATAATGCAAGCAGTCTGGATGATCCTGCTGGCATCCTGGGGATCTGGATGGATCCCTATGCAAGCATACTTCTTTTCAGAGTTGATAAGGTTGTACTCATGACGGAATTTTCGAAATTTTTCTTCAAATGTCCATCGATCCTACCTAGTAGATGACGAAAATGAAGTCCGTTCAAAACTGTATATATATATATATATATATATATATATATATATATATATATATATATATATATTTGTCTGTTACCGCTCTAGCGATCGCAAATTTTGTTTGATCGGTACCAAACTCGATATTTAGTCGTTTTATGTAGAAAGAAAGATCAAGTTCGTTAACGGCTGAAATCGGACCAGTGGGGGAGGGGGGGGTTTAGAGGGGAGGATTTTCGAAAATTCGAAATATCTCCGTTACTAAACGTCGATCGAAAAATTGTACAGAATCAATCTTATTGCAAATTAAATTTACTATAAATATTGTTATGTACATTTATTCTCTATCTTGAATATTAACCGAGATATTTGCATTTTTATGAAGTCTGTGGTCGGGTATAGCTCGGCCATTTCCGCCAGTACTGGCTCAGGTGGAAACTTCTTCTAACCTTACATTACCTTCCTTACTTTGTGAGATTTATGCAAATACGTTCTGTTCATCCGCACCCCCCCCCTTCTTTAGTTCCTTGGACTACTAAAATTTGAGTTATTAAAATATAAATTATTCTTACAATTCAGAAGCCGTTTCAGTTGGGAATTTATTTTAATTAACTGAAAGATTTCTCATTACCGTTTGTATTTAATCAGGGTGGTATTGTGTTACCAGTATGCAGATTTCTCTATTGGAAAACGTCACATGGGAAATCTGCTTAGTTTACGCAGCCCCTGCGTGACGGACTTTTTATATATAACTGTTAGTTATGAATTTAAATTAAACTAATTTATACAAAACTATTACTATTTTTCTTTTATAAGTAATATTGTATTTAGAAACACATAATAAAGGATGACTGTCATCATGCTACACAATGATCTGCCCAAAACTTATTAAATTAATTGTCCACTTACATCCCTATCTCTTTTTGTGTGTAGGTAATGATTTTGAAGGAATAATATGAATATGGTCTGGTTATTTGGAAAATTCACAATATCTTATTTAAGTGCTTCACACAGGCCCATACCCCTATTTACGGAACTACTGCATTGCTTTTAATGAGAGACAGGACAACACCAGTGTTCTGAAGATAGAGGCCATGTGTCCAAAAGTTAAGCTTTTAACTCAAGGAATTTTATTTTATTTTTATTTAACCAATAACTGCATGAGGCCCTTCATACTTAACAACAAAAAATGACTAACTTAATTTTATAACATAATATGATTCTTTTTAATCATTTCCTTAGGGTAGCTTCACCAATTAATTTATCATTTCAGTTACAGCAGTGAAAGAGATTTAAAGGATCCTGATGAACAGTATATCCTAAAGCAGCTTTTAGGAATAGCTAATCTTTACTCTTTCATGGATGAAATGGGAAGGTAATAAATTTTGAAAAATTCTTAAAAACTTTGCCTCTTCATGTTCTATCTTTGTAAAATATATTTTGTGGATAAATGTGAAATAATTATTAATTAAGGACAGTTTTATTCTACTAATTTAGCCTTGATATTGGAGTGAAAGTCTCTTGTTGATTTATGAAGAATATTGGTGGTTGAAACTATAATCCTTGAAGAGACGTATCCAGGCACCAAGAGGAGGGGGGGGGTGGAGGTGAGTGTCTACACAATATCTGACTGTGGACTCAAAAAGGAAGAAGACAAAGAACAAGACAGGATTGAGATTAGATATTGGCACATGGAACAAGCAGTGAATATTGCAACCAGGAAGAAGCAGATTGTGTAGACTTAAGATGCTGCAATATTAGATAGACTTTGTTGAACTGTTGGAGATCTGATTTAGTGAGGGAGATATGTTCACTCAGAATTTATTTTTCTTGATAAATAGTGGTTTTAGAATTGATCATGAGGGCTCCAGGTTTGTGATTAAGAAAAAATTGTTGTATAATTGGTTGCACTCTTACAACTCTATGTCTACAGAATTTGCAGAATCAAGTTAAAGGGAATTTTTCTCAATATATCATTAATCATTGCATTTGACTCTTGAGAGGATGTGTAGGAAGAAGAGAAGAAATTCTATGCTTGTCTGGCCAAGGTGTAGGATGAAATATAGAACTACAATGAGAAGCTAGTGAACTATTGAACAACAATCAGGAGTCTGCCAATGATAATGGGTGTTGAACTGTAGACTTTGCTATGGATATGAATATGTAGATCATAACCACAATGTTTTCTTACAGAGAAACATACAATAAACCACTTAGTAGTTTTAGCCCCATTTGATTGTTGCATTCTTGAATACCATACAATAAATGCTGGCTTTGCAGCTGGGGATTATACACTAAATTTTACTTAGTGGGATAGTTCTCGGGCTTTGAGGTAGGATTTCTATTTATTCTTCCAATGGCTACTTACCATGCGTATTGGGTGGCTACTTGAAGAAAGAAGTAACAATCATTATAGTCAGTAATGTCACTATAATACTGCACTTACAGCAGGTGCATTATCAGCTACTATTTTGTGTATGGTATCTCACTTGGACTTCATAAAATATCCAGATGTAAAATTGTAATAGATTATAACCAAAGAAATCAGTTTTTCATTTCATATGAACTTATTATACTATTTGTAGATGAACTCATTATACTATTTTTTTTATTTTTAGAAAACGATTAGTAGAGACTTGCATTGATATAATGAAGGATGATAAAACTGGAGTCGAAGTTGTCCCTGAAATAACCGAGCTTCTCGAGGTCCTTGTTCCAAACTCAAAACAGAGGATGGTCATAATGGCAGAGCTTATATCTGATATAAGAGAACCTCTGGAAACACATCCATCCCATGTATGCTGTTACTTTCTCCTTCATGGTCTCATGTATTCATATTATTTTACTGTTATTCCTGCTTGATGACTAGAAAATTTCTTAAATTCTAAGAGGAATTTGATTTGTAAAATTTTGTGCAAAGAGAGAAAAGAAAAAAAATCATAAATTTAATTCTTAAACATCATGAATTCTGTTCTAAAAATTCTTGGGCTCTCATATATGAGTAGTTTTCACATGAAGTGGCATTCAAATTTAGAATAGATTAGAAAGTATAAATGTGTTTAGTAAGTAGGATACTCTGTTAAGATCGAACTTCCATTCTTTCGTTATTTTCAGTTGTGCGAGCCTGTAATAATCTAGATCATATGTGGGCATACCCTCGGTCCGTGGTAAGGCTTGATCCTGCCCACGAGACATTTTGAGAAACCCAATCAAAGAAAAATATTACACTACTAACTCCAAATGAGGAAGATGAAGAGAGATTTGTGCGTTTTGCAGTACTTATAAATGTGAAAAGTTCTTTTCATTAATAAAAGTTAATAAATCAAAACATCGTACAAGGCTGACTGACGATAATTTGGAAAATTCTTTTCGTCTTTGTATCAGTGGAATTAATTCAAACATTCAATTAATGGAAACGGATTAGTTTCCCAAATTTAAACTCATTGATTGTACCATGTTGTACCTATTTTTTTTTCATTTCATTTTATTTAAATAAATTGTATTATAATTACATTGTTATAATTTCATCTCAGATATATCTAAAAATTATGAACACTACTTTGAAATGCACTACTTTTAAAAGTGGCCCGCCTGCAACATGTCAAAGGTTGCCCACCCCTGATCAAGATGATGATTCACACATAATTCAATTGCCAAATTATTAACTTCCCCCCCCTATCTCCTACAGCAAGATAAATCTCATCTTCACCGCTAAAATAACTCTGAATAAAATTAAAGAACTTGATGATCTAGTACTTCTACCACACCTTGCATTCGGCCCTGACCTCACCCCCCTGACTATTGTTTGTTTTTCTTAATGGCTCATTTTCTTCGGGTAGGACAGGGAGGGAGCTGTTTCAAAGTTATATTTTGAGGATTGATCTGTAAGCTGTTATTTTTCAAAGGCAATTTTACTGTGCTGTACAATACAATATAACTTTTGTATCAAAGATTTGAAGGCATCTTATAAATTTTATCAATTGAAAGCCGTAATGTATTTCATTTAGGAAATACACTAAATGTAATTCATTATTCTTAATATAAAACTACAACTACCCAATTTAAGAAAATGTGGAAGCCCTACTGTTTACTCCAGGAGTTTAGCATTTGATTGTTATTAAATTCAACCTTACTTAATCAAAATTTAAACCAAAATATCTGCAACCTAAATTTAATATTTTAATATGTATCTTAGGATGGAGATATTGATTGGGAAGCAACAGACACCCCCAGAAAAGTTGACTCAGGGCCAGTTGAAGAAATATCAGAAGGTATTGGCCTACTTAATTGTGGATCTCAGTCACTGGAAGAGTGTGTGAGTTTATTTTACAATTCTACTTCGTTTTAAATGATGTTGGGGCTCAGGTTTGTCAGGTGAGTTAAAGCGTTGACCTTAATCTCACATGGTAAACTTAGAGTGGCGAGATCGATTCCCGTCTGGGCAAAGCAATTTATTTAGTTATAGTCTTCAATTAGTTATAGTAGTTTAGTTAGATAACATGGCCCAACCAGCCTTAGTTGGAAAAAATGGGCATTAATAAATAATTTAATTTTTAAATGATGTTAGGTGGAGAAAATATTTGACCCAAATCTCAAAATTAGCACTGATGAGGTCTACATGATGCAAAAAATATATTTAGATCACATGTACTCTAACCTGAATTATCTGAGTGAGTCACCTGGTATTATCTGAGTGAATTAAAGAACGTTGTCGGAAATATCATAAAATAAGAACTCAATAAAAACGATTGATAACCTTCTAATTGAACTACTATTCCTCTCAAAATTCCCAGCAGGTACCCTAATTTTTTTTTCTCCCTATCCTTATCAATTGAAGTTTTCTTTATCTATCTTGTTATTTCAAATGATGAGTGACATATTCCTACATGTTGGGATGCTAATATTAAACCGTACATTTACGTCCAGAACATTATTTTTGAAGTTCTTTTAATAAAACCAAAAACTTTATGTTGCCTATGAAGTTAGTGATTAACATGGTTCATATAAATTATTTAATAAACTCTTTTTGCTGTTACAAATTAGATTAGACTTCTCATTATAAAATGGTATAAGAAGAATTTCGTTGAAAATTGTATCACGAGTAGTTCAATATCTGAGTTCTCTTAATAGAAATCTGCTAATGAAATCAATCTACCAGCGAAGAAGTATCCATCAGAAAGGTAACCTAGGTCAAAGTGTAGTGAAAGGTAAAGCTGTAATTTTCAGATATTTAACATTATATGAAATTATAAATTTAAGCTCAGTATCGAATATTTTGAACTAAATTTAGTTTGGAAAGGATGAATGTAACATCTTATTGGAATTTGCTGAATATACTTCATCTCTTTGAACTTTTTAATATTTTCACAATATTTTGTATTACTTTTATATTTAATTTATTTCAATATTTCCAACAGGTTTTAGTACGGTACAATAAAGTGAGCATCTTCTTTGTCATGATAGAACTGAATTTATCTTTTAATGCCCCAACTTATTCTTTTTTGAAAAATGACAACTCACTTGCTTTTCACTTTTCCTGTTTTCAGAACCTCATCAAGTTAAGAAAGTTCTTCATTATAAACTGTTTATAAAAAAAATCCCATTATTTATATTCTTTGTGCATTAATTTATTTTATTTGCTAATGTGCATTAGCTGTTTTGATTTTAGATCATGATTTGAACTTGGTTTGATGACAATAAGATAATGGAATGTTTAATGTAATTTCTCAAGTTAAAAAAATATATATTATCAATATTACAGTATTATTGACTTTCTATACTACTTTTTTTTCAGCCAAGAGCCGAAAGGACTGACCCTGAGACTCTAATTAAATGTTTGACCATAATTCGAGAGATGCTCAAGTCACCTTCAATAAACAAGGTGGATGCTACCCTCCTTAGTCTCAAAGAACACTTCATTCTTAAATGCTTTAAGGTAATGCCCATTTCTTAATATTCTTCAACTTGTTGTCTCCATTGTTTTGAAATGATCTGGAGAAGTTCACATTTCGTAATTGTAATGGATTGAAGTGCCTCAAGGAGAAATAATAAAGAGCAATAGCTCACCAGTAGTTGTTAAAAACAAGAACATTTTCAAGGAAATATGATGCTGTACCCTCCAGGAACCTTTCTGCATTAAAAGTCTCCAGGATTCTCCACATACTTTGCTTCTGGGTACTAACAATTGGGCTGAGAGTAATAAGCTAAATTTTAGCTATTATGCAAGTTCAGGGATATTCTTATAGTTTCCAACCTCATATTAAATGCTTTCTCATTTCTGTATCAAGTGAAATCATCCAGAACTTTCTGCTCAATACTTTTGTTTTCAATTTTTGCCTGATTATTGATTTTCATTTTGGAAGTTAGTAGAATATAGAAAAAAATATTAAATTTTGTTTATTTATTTTTTTGGGTGGATCATTTGCCTGTTGGCCACTAGTGATTTTTCATTGATGGTAGGTACTTTACAAAAAAAAGAACTTTAACTTTCTTAATTCTGAATGAGGGTGTATGTGTTCTGATCTGTGCTGCTCCCACAAGCCTTCATGCCTTGCTTATACACCCTATACCATTCAGTCTTTAGCGTGAGCTCCCTCAGCCTTGACTTGGATGTGGAACCTAGGGAGATAGCCCTAGGGGGTGTATTGTAATTGACCTTCATTTGTAGTGTGTGGGTGTGTATAGTGTGCTGTATATTGTGAACTGTATTAGTGCCAGTGAAATCGTCTTCCAATCTGGATCACCTGGTCCAGTAGTTGATTGCAGTTGACAACCGGGCAACGCCCTGAAGTGAAATCAGCTATTAAGGTTGTGCTACTGATACGATTTTCCAAAAAAAAATTCAAATGTCCATTGATCCTATCTAGGAGATGACGAAAATGAGGTCTATTCAAAATATATATACACACATACATATATATTCTGTTACCACTCTAGCGGTCACAATTTCTTTTTTTATCATTACCTCTGGTGTGTTTACCTGCTCATGGGAAATCTGCTTAGTTTATGCAGCCCCTGTTTGACATACTTTTCATAGTTCACCAGCAAACTTATCCCGTTTGCTGCTGATAGTAGCAAACTGGAAAGATAATACATATTTTCTTTTTTGCTTCCAAGACAGTTAATTCATCTGCATGCATGAGGAATTTATGCATCTTACCTCCAAGTAACCATGACTTTCTTACCTTCCTTCCACCATGACACTTTCTGTATTAACCTCTCAAACGTAAAGTTGAACACCATAGGAGACAATTAATTGGTTGCTAGGGAATACATCAATTCTACAACATTCCATCTAGGTCATTAAGCACTTTTGTAACTATCTATTAATTCCATGTCTGTTTTTATAGCCTGAGAATCTTATTTCTACCAAAGCTTTGTGAGATTCCTTTTTGTGTCTTTCTTTAATCCAATCATTTAAAGAGCCTGTACATCTCATTGTATTTTTGATTGGTGACCAGTGCTTGTTAATTGGCAAACTATTTGCTTAAGTACCTCAAATCATTTGACCAATTTTGTTCCATGCTGTGATGGAGTTTCAATTTTAATATTATAACAAAAAGTTCATTTATTAGTTCAAAAAAATTAATTTATTCAAAGTAATAAAAAAGGTCTCTGAATTAAATACTTCACACCCCCCCCCCTCTGTATCAGAGACAGTTTTCTCTAGCTGAAGTCTACTTAGGCCATTGCCAAAATTTATCAAGTAAATTTTCTGATAGTTTCTTTTATATATTTAATCAAACAATTCTTGCTTATTAATTCTTCATATAAATAGGTTTAATTATTTTTGTTTTAGCAATCAGACAGTGGGCGAGTGATAAGCTTAGCTATAGATACTCTCTCTCTCCTGTGTGTTAGAAGCTTGGATCTTGCCAAAGAGTTCTTCATCGAGTTCTGCATTCAAGTAAATTACTCTATTTTAAATATTACATAGTTAGTAGCTACAGTTTTAATAACACTTGTGAAGAGATTAACATAGTGAAGTGAATAAATGAGGAAATGATTTTTTCTTTAAATGTGAATTAATAAGGAATTTGAAGGAAAGAAGCTTCCTTTACCTCTTTAATACAACTTGATTCTTTATGCAGGCCTAGTCTGTGGTACCGTGCAGGACCAGTAATTAGATTATCCAGGTTCAAATCCTTGGTTAAAATCATTAATTTTTTCTTAGCTGTGTTTGATAGGGGTTGTTTTTCTTATTATATAAATAAAATTCTAACGTTTGTCTGTACATTGATTTTTTTTCTTCAAATTTCATGATACTTTTTCATTTAACATGCCATCGACACATTTCTGTAATTTGTGGGTTTGGTGTCTGTTGGTTTTTTACCATTTCATGCCGAAACTACCGAACCACTTATGGCATTATGAAACTGGGTACATGTATTACTACTATTCCAACTTAGACTTTAGACTATATTAATATTTTCAGACACAAACAGGAAAAGGGGTTATAAGGGAGGCCTGAAAAAAAAAATCGTGATATTTCGTTACCTATTGGTTTTTCGGCAAAAATACACATAACAAAAGTTGTTTATTTTGTTATTTAAAGTAACTTTTGTTATAAACGCTTTTGTCTTGGACAGGATATATACTAAAAACTGTAGCGGGTGTTAACAGTTTTAAAGGGCATAAAAGAGTCAACCGAATTCAATGGAACTCTGCACGTGGGTTGGTATTAACTCACCCTTGATTATAATCTATATCAACATTTTTAGAAACCAACAGTAGTGGGGGTTGTAATGGAGGTGTGAAATGAACAAACACAATATTTCGTTTTCTATTGGTTTTAGGCAAACATGCAAATAACAAAAGTAGTTTATTTTGTTATTTAGAGTAAGTTTTGTTGTAGAATGTATTGGAAACAACATGCACGCTAAAAACTATAGAGGGAGTCAACAATTTTATTGGGCACAAATGACTGAACTGAACTGAACAAAACTAGGCATGTGAATTAGCATTAACTCATGCATGATTATAAGCTATATTAAAATTTCTAGTGACGATGAGGAGTGGGGGTTATAAGAGAGGCATTATATGAAAAATCGCCGTATTGCGTTTCCTATTGGTTTTTCATCAAAAATGCATACATCAGAAGGTGTTTATTTTGTTATTTAGAGTCAATTTTGTTGTATAACAAAGTATAAACGAGATATATACTAAAAACTACAGGGGACTCACAATTCTATCAGTAATCATTAAAGTGTTTTTAATATTAGCATATTATGAGAAATGATGTCATGTTTTTAGACTTATATGATAGTTCTAAGTATGATTCTGCCCCCACCTCCTTTGTTATTTATTTTAATTAGAAAATAACTTTGTTATTTACTTCCTATAGAAATATAAACTATGAGAGCATTTGGATTATTTAATTTTTATAATGTATTATTTAAACGTGGTCATGCTGAATTACACAACATGTGATAGCGGAAGTTGTGGGGCATCAAACTCTTTAATTCTGTTATATATTATCTCTGGATATGCATGCTCTCTCTCTCTCTCTCTCTCTCTCTCTCTCTCTCTCTCTCTCTCTCTCTCTCTCTCTCTCTCTCTCTCTCTCTCTCTCTCTCTCTCTCTCTCTCTCTCTCTCTCTCTCTCCTCCTCCTCCCTGTCTCCTCCCTCTTCCTCTCCCTCACTAAAATGAAGAATGTCTGTTCTTCTGAATACTTCATTTAGTCTGTTTGTTATGAACAACCTTATTAAAAGTTTTCTTTCATTCTAGATAACAGAAGATTCAGTTTGTGTATCAGCATTGGAAGCAGTTTTTGATCTACTATTGGTCCATGGTTTTGAGCCATTTTCAGTTGGTTGTTTGTCTGAGAATGGATCTAGTAGTGGATTTAGTCAAATAGGTTTGTTAATTCTGTTGATTTTGTTTAACATTTTAATTAATATTCTGCTTAAACCTCATTTGAAAAGATTTTATATGGAACTTCAAGCTCAATTTAGAGAATTGAAATTATTAGTTATATGAACTAAATATAAATTATTTTTTAAATTCATGAAAAATATTATATTTTTTCAATTTATTGTCTCTTTCTGTTGGTACATGATTGGTGTATTTGAAAATACTTACGAATATTATGCTTTTTTGAAGAGTATTAACAGTTAAATGGATTATAAGTTTAATCTTCACATTAAGTAGAATTGAAATGTTTCTAATATATTAGATTAATCATTAAGAGTGTATAACTCTACAAGTCCTTGAACACAGTCTTGAGCTGTTATGACCTTGAAAATATTCACTCCTTATATGAATTGCACAAGGGGAACTCCTTAAGGGAAATCTGCTAAAGGGAGCTAATCACTACTCGATCAACAATAAGAGAAATCTTTACCAGATGAACGCAGTATCTGTCGTAGTTTGCAAATTGAGTGGCCACCCAGGTCACCTGATCTGACAGTAATGGACTATTTTCTGCGGGGGGTGGCAAAGTCATCTCTAGCAGAACAGGCTGCAGAACATTGAAGACATGACAAATAAAATCAGATTATAAAATTGGTAAATTGAATTTCAGTAGCAGAAGTAAACAGTGCTAAAAGGGATTTCAAATACCGTTTTTTGAAGTGCATAAATGAGGAAGGATGCATTTTCGAACATTTGTAACGACTAGCTGTAAGTATTGTGGTTCAAAGAAAAAAATAGTTTTTATTTTTTTACATGAAACTATGCTGGTAGAAAAATGTATTCGTTTTATAAATAACTAATATGTAATTAGTTAAAAATAAATTAATTCTACGAACATTTTTTAAAGTAAACATTTTTTTTTGATTATTCAATTTTATTTTTATTTATTTTTTTTTTAATTTCAGAATCCATTCCTTTCCCCTTAGACTTGCTTCAAGGATAATTTGGATTTACCATTTATATATGTGTATGCTCATTAAGTACATAAATATGTACCTCTTTTCACAAAATTAAAACTGATAAAACATTTACAGGTGAGTTCATTGGGGAAGGCTGTGCACTAGACTTCACCAAAGATCCAACATTCACTCCAACTACCCGGCGAATAGTTCCTCTAATTACAAGTCTTATCAAGAGTAATGTAATAGTCTACACTATTTATAATTCAGAGATATTTAGCAAATTAAAAAGAAATGTTTTTGGTGAAATTTGATTAGGAACCAATCTAATCTGTAGCAATGCATTTGCCTTTATATGTCCAAATGTACTTTTTGTGCTGCCCACCATTAGTAGTTATTATGTTACATGACATTCAAACATAAAATTTTCCATTAGCTATTTCAATTATGCCATCTCTTTATTATGTACAATAGCATTGGTTGACCAGTCCATACCAGTTCCTTTTATTTATCATTTTTTAATTGTAATTATGAAATATTTCTAAGAGAATGTTAATCTGTATTTTTAAAACGATAAGAAAATTATTTAATAAAGTGCTAGTTAGCATGTGAAAATTAAGCAGTAATAAGATAGAATCACACCAGGCCAGAAGTTTAGCCTATTTGACAAAAAGGTATTAAAATATTGTATTCAATAAAAATGTATTAAAATAGTCTTTGATAAATACCAGTAAATAATTAAAGTTGTTCTATATGAAGCCGAGATATTTCTTCATTTAATTTTCGAGTGATATTGTGGGGATGCCCAGATACTGTAGTAGCTTCCATTGGTATTAACGTTTTTAAATTTTTTTTTAAGAAATAGGATGCAAGCCAGAGCTATGGAATTAATATTTTCTGGATGACTTGAAATTGATTGACCCTTTACAATGTTCACAGTGAGTGTTCCTGTTTTATCTTGTAACAAAAGGTGTTTTATCTTCACCAACTGTGGGTGCTAATGGCATATTACATATATTTTTAGGATGTCCCCAAAATAGGAGTGAGCATTGAAAGCCGGTCTAGAGAAGACATGAAGTTCCGTATCTCCATGTAAACTAATTCCAGTTCAGACCATTACAGAGCCACCCCCAAACTGCCACTTTCCATGATGTTGCAGGTCACATAGCACTCATCTTGTCGTCTTCACACTCATATGCCTATCTTGCCCATATAAAATGAATCTAGACTCGCCTGCAAAAAGAACATTGGCCTAGTCATTCTTTGTCCAATGTTGGTATGTCTGGGCAAACTCAACTGGGTGTGTGTTCAGCAGTTGGTTTTAAGAGATTTTTCTTGTTGTGCTTTTTATCTAAATAGACTTGTATTTGTATCTTATTTTCTATAGAGAGATACATGTTGAATTTATTTATATTGTTCTAAATTCAATTTATATTTTAGGTAAGGGAAGTGAAATGCAAAGTAAGTGAAGGCCTAAGTAAGCTGCTTCTGTCATCTCGTATAGATTCACCTATAGTTCTTGCTCATTTAATTATCCTCTGGTTTTCTGCAGCTGCAGGTCAGTCATTTAGTTCAAATCAATCATTTAATTATATAACGAAAATAAGAGATGAACCATTATTTCAAAACTAGCTGCTTCTCTTCAATATTATGGAGCTACAATATACATAACAGCTAATTTTAGCACAAAACAGTTTGTACAAGTAGATTAAATATGCAGGCTCCCTATAATGAAAGATTATATTTTCCAGATTTTTTTTAAAGCTAGTTTTAAGCTGTAATGAACTCGGTGCCATGAACTATTCTTCATTCTATTTTGATAGGTTAGGTTACAGATTCAATTGATCTATTACTTGTTATTTAACCTTCCATTACTCTATTTTAATAATTTAAAGGCTGTTAAGAGCACCTAAACAGACTGGAGTTTCATGATCCTATCGAATTGATGGAATTCAGGATTTCTGCAGCATATTCTAATATCTTGTAGGGATAGTTACTGAGTATAATAAAATGACAGCAGATATAAAAGCCAGAATGGTCCACTCCCTCCAGCTCTCTCCAAGAAGGCAGTAAAAGTGTAAACATAAAAAATATAAAACCAATGTTTGATAGCATTATTCTAATAAAATTTAAATTGGATGAGAGATACCGAATATTTCTTTATTCATTATTTATTATCAGTTATTCATTTCACACACATAAATAAGAAATTAAGAAGTATAAAAATAACATTAAATTGTTATTTTGTATACTGTACATTTATGTATTTAAAATATATATGTGACATTTTGTTATGAAAAAAGTATTAAATTTATTTTTCAAAAGGCATGGAAAACCAATTAGAATTACCACAAATCATATTTCAAAGAAAATAATAACATTTGTATAATGTATTCAGAGACTCATAAACGCACTACTTTCTCTAGATACACTAAATGAAAGTACCTGTATTTTAAAAAAGTCATCAAGAGCTTAACTATATAACAAACAAAAAGACTATCACACAGGGTTTTCTTAAACTAAACAGATTCACTGTGTGCTTGGAACGACAACATTCTTTACTCCCATTGCATCTCCCTTAGCACGAGTCCTACAGATACAAGACATGAATTGTAAGCTGTGAATGAGACTTTTAGTCATATAATAGTTTAAACTTATACTCGTGTGAGCAGAATTGGAGGTTTATTGAAAACATATTAGCACTTAAAAATACTTTATTAATTTTTGAATTAGAGATAAGTTCCAGTAGTTCATATAATTACAACTACTGCCCCTTTTCCTGTACTTGACTATTCCACTATTTAACAAATTCTATTTGAATATAAATTATTGCTTTTCTTGTTTATCAATTCCAGACACTGAACCTATGATCAGACAGCCACTGGGACTATTTTTCAGTGTCTTTTCATCTAGGAGAGTTGGAGCACCAGACATAATTCTGATGGCATTCACTCCTACTCTTCGTGGTATTGAAGACCTCCACGATGAAGAAATTGACATGGCAAAAGTGGCAAATTTATTTGTAACCTTGCTGAGATCTGACATTTCTTCTAATGTTGGAAAGCCTAATGTAAGCCTCATAAAGGGATTCTTCCTTTGTTAATAACAATATTGATATAACAGTTTAATGCATTTCTCTATTAAAGGATTTAATAACTCTATTTCACTATAAATACCATGATTTATTAGGTATTTCAACAATATTAGTTTTACCTTCTCAAATTTATCGTAGAGTCAGTTAATGTAAACTCATGATATTGAATTTTCTTTATCAACTTTTTTTCTATATGCATCATGGCCAATATACCTCCTCTTCAGAGGCATCTTCACTAAAAAATAATATAAAAATAGAATTCATCCTAAAATATAAATTTATGTATACATTTTTCAAGTCAGCAACCATTTCATCTAAGCCATCCAACTGAAATTACTCTCTCTTAAATGTTTAACTACTTCTCTGAACATGGAATAAAATTACCAAATAGAATTATTAATGTACCACTAGAGATCAAAATTGAAACTACTAAATAATTGTGTACCTTCAAATTTTAATTATATATCAAAATCAAATGTTCATATGACCAATTTGCATTTTTTATGTTGATATATAATGCAACATAATAAATTTGTGTGTGAGCTTGTGCATGCATCAACATAAAAAAAGTCCGCCATGCTTAAACTAAACAGATTTCCCTCCTGAAGTTTAACAATAGATAAACACCACCATGAATATTAAGTGAATAAATTCAAACGGTAATAAGAAATCTTTCAGTAAATTTTAATGATTTCCTGACGGGATTTTCTGACGATGGACATTTGAAGAAAAATGTCTAAAATCGTGTCATGAGTACGACCTCAATAGCTGATTTCCCTTAAGTAAAATCTGCTAATAAAAATTGACTATATTCAAACTGGTCATGTAAACATTTTATTTTGATCTGTAAGTACCTTTTTTGAAATAATTACTAATTACTTAAGTAATATTATTTATAATACAAATCGAATATCAGTCAACATATTACTTCGTAAAATAATTTTTTCTTCAAATTCAATCAATTAATTGAGACCAAGGGCTTTATTATCATTGTCTTAGCTTTAAATGGTGTCTAACAACTACATCCTGAAAAGAAAAATGTGTGAAGATGCTGATGTCCAGGATTCCGGAGGTTTTCTGAGAATCCCCCAAATGGCACAGAATAGAGATACCTTGGCAAAGGGATTATTGAGGAAGTCAAGGACCACATATGTCTGTAGCTCCACAGTGTAAATAATTAAATGAAAATAAAACAGCATTAACCGAATATGAAAAAAAACAAAGAAACATGCATTTAATTTTCGAACTTTAAACATTTTATATGACAAATAAAGGAAAGCACTCACATATAAAAAAGTAGGGGTAGGGGGTATATATCACATTTATATATTCCACTCCATTTTATATTCCAAAGTAGATTTTGGAGATGGTAACTATACCTTTAAATCATCCCGTGTAACCTGCTACTGATAACGAGGATTTTGTATATAAATGGTCAATGGAAGGTTTTTTCAGTAATTCTAAGGTCTATGAGTACCTCTCTAGTGGTAAGTACATTGATATTTCTATTTGTCGTTGGATATTTTAGTTAATTTCAGTTATTTGACTTCCACAAAAATATGTGCAATGAACCATTGATTTTGGAGTGAGTTGAATTTATATTTTATTTTTTGTGAAGATTTTAGCCCCTTAGAGGTCCAACTTATTACCCTTCCAAAAATTTTCTTAAAATAAGTTAGTACTTTCTTCACTGATTTATTTATTGTATTAGTAAAGCAAGTATTTTGGTAGAATGAAAAAGGGAGCTATCACGGACGTCTGGCATTGATCATACTTGACGAAATAAGGGCGGAAATAATCCCACTGCATATACTTGTTAAAGCACTGTCATGTCTAGAACTGGATAACAAGGATGAGGAAATATCTGAAAAATTGGTGATGCATGTTCAACGCACATACAAGGTAATATTCTTTTTCTTAGGATACCATTTTTGTTGTTATTGTTATTTAACGCCCAACTTCTGAGGTTAACCATGACAGGTTATCTATTAGGTCACCACCCTTTTCTCGTTGGGATGAGACTAAGGATTTTAATTAGTGAGTTTGTCACTAAATTGCCCACACGGGACTCATGTGGAAGGGCTTCTTTTATATATATATATATATATATATATATATATATATATATATATATATATTTATTTATTGTAAAAAGCTATCAATGTAGTTATAGCTTCTTAATTACATTGATAGTTCTGTTCTGTACAATTCAGACACATTTTCCTAGAGGCTCAAGATGATCATATGTGTTGTGGTTTTGATTTAATAAATAAATGATTAAAAAAGCCATAAAAAATTATTTTGTGATGGCCTCACTTAAAATAAAAGCCTTCTACCAATAAAATGGATGCTAATTTATTAAAAACTAAAATATATAACAACTTTATGTTCCATGAGCGGTTTAGTATCATTATCAACTTCATCTAAAATTAAAAATCTTTCCAAAGCCAGGGAGAATAAAGCCGTAAAAGGTAAACATTAAGTCATTGAACCTCCTGGGTTTGATTCCCAAGTAGGTTGGTGCAAATACCACTAGTATCTTTTTGAATGCATTGGTATACTTATAGTGCTGCGAAATATGCATCATTTGGTCTACTTGAGGGATTTTGTTGCTACTTCAAATGCAAACACACTTCTATTTAATCATGTATGTAAGAAGTACAAGGAAAATGAGAGTATTCCTGCAAAGATTGGTGTAGATTGAGCAAGGGTGGGAATCTAGAGCCTTCTAGATGATGACCCGGATCCAACCAATCAGTGGGCTAGCTGGGGCCTCGCACCTCCTATATCGGTTGGCGGGCTAATATAAACCCGGCCAGCTCTATTTAATTTTGCAATCAAAAGAATTCTAATAATCAGCGTTTATTATTTTTCTAATAAATGTAACATTGCATTTTAAATAAATGTAATAACATGTATTTTAAAGTAATGTTCATAATTTTTAGTGATAGATATCAGACATGAAATTATACGGCAATGTAATTATATGCAATTTATTAAAATAACAAAATGAAATTAAAAAAATAGGTACAAAATTATAATGAAGTCATAAAAATTTGGAATTATTGCTAACAACAAAAGTTAAATAGTGACATCGAAATCAATGAGACACGAGCTTGAATTTGGGAAACTAATCCTTCGATGTTTGGATTAATTCCACTGATACAAAGACGAAAAGAATTTTCCAAATTCAGTCGACCTTGTATGATGTTTTGATTTTTTAACTTTCATCATTGAAAAGAACTGTTTGCATTTATAAGTACTGCCAAACGCACAAATCTTTTCTCATTTGGAGTAATTAGTGTAATATTTTTGTTTAATTGGGTTTTTCAAAATGTTGTTGCCCGCATGTGGTTTAGACCATTACTCTTAAGGAGACCCCTGCCCTAAAAGGATTTGTTACAAGCAATATTCTTAAAACTACAAATTATTATGATAAACATATCATATTTAAAAAAGAATTATTATAAAATATAAGAGTATGGTTAAGTGGAATATCATAATATTGTTTAAAGAATATTATTTTATTTTAGTGGAGTTGCTGGATTGGAAGAATTCTTCCAGTTTTTGTCTTTACTTGTTCTAATTTACGATATATTCCCACCACCTTCTTCTTCTTCAATTAGTGGGGTCAGAATTTAGTTCGTATTCATTTTTCATTCCAAGTGGTTATTACATGTTGTGGAATTGGTGGGAAAAGGAAGCATAAAACATTGCTATTAAGTGATAAGTGCACCATCCTAATGTGCCTCGACCTGGAGAAATTTTAGGCTCATGAGTTAAATGTCAGTAATTAACAACCTCTGAGATGAAAAAAAATCGTACTGAAGTTCTTTCTACGCATCTGATTGGGAGGAAGGCACTGGAAAGAGACGAACAATATGATCCACTTCTTGAAGGTACAGTTTATGAGTGGTTTTTACAAGAACAATCTAGTCACATGCCCCTCTTTCAGGCCATATTTTGAAGGGAAAGCCAAATTTTTCCATACAAAAATCTATTCCAAATTAACTGATTTCCAAGCAAGTGATGGCTGGCTTGATAAATTTAAAAAAATGGCATGGCATTCGTTACCTTGCAATAACTGGAGAGAAATTATCTTGTGACAGCGCGGCAATAGAGCCATTTAAGCGACAACAAACGATCACAGCTTAAAATCTTGTTCCTGAACAAACTTACAAAGCAGACTTGGGTGGCTTTTTCTTGAGACTTCCAGCCCTTTCTGGAAAAATGAAGCTCAAGCCCCAGGTTGAAATATATAAAAAGAACATAACTTTCATGCCTTCAATGCAACAGGAAATCATAAGCTTTAATTGCTCGAGCTGAAAAATCAATAAAACCTCGGGCTTTTAAACTTTTCAAACTCGAAACCAAATTAATTTTTTAAAACCATGTAAGCTTTTATGTTCTTTTTTAATCGGTAAATTGTAAATTAAATTAATTAATATGATCATATTAATGTAAATAAAAATAACAATAATTATGTTAATAAGTTGTTTTTAGATTTTTCCAAAAACACCCCATAATTCGAACCTTTTAGTAATACAAACACCCCTCTGCAGCAATTAGTTCGGATTGTTTGGAGATTACTCAGTATTACTAAAAACACCTATTCAAATTTAAATTATTGTTTATTATTTGGTTACTAAAGTTAAACCTTATTATAAATTATATAATTAATTTATTTAATTTAACTTATTTTCCAGTGGATGTGCAAAAGATGTGGTGAAAAAAGAATGATTAATGTAGTAAAAAAATTTAAAGATGAAGTAGAAAAACTGAGAGAAGGATATATTTTAAAAATGGAAAATAAAGTCCCTGATCTTACTAAAGAAAATGTCTTGGACGAGACGAATACCCAGAATGATAGCTCCTTAAAGGAAAACCTTGTAAATGTAACAAAAGGAACTGTAAATCCCACTTCTAAGAAACAAAACAGCAATTCAGTTGTAGGAAACAAGAAAAAAACCACAAAGAAAGAAAAGACAACAGATTCAAAACAAGAAAGTGATTTATCAGAGTCATCAATAAGTGTAAGTTTTTATGAATAATAGCATTTTATTTATAAATAATAATATAGTAACTATTCTTTACTGTTAAATTGAGTTATTATTAACAAATTTTGTGAAATGTGTAATCCATTTCATGGAAGTACTACTATTGTGGTATGCAATTTATTAATCATTCCTACCAAAAGTGGCATATTAATTGAAAGTTATTATTTAATTACCCTGCATATGTTTAGAGATAAAAGAAAGATTTTAAAACTCAAAATTACAGTTTTAGAGTTATCCAGCCAATGTAGAACTCTTGGGGTACTTTATGAAGGGTGTTTACTAGGAAACACTACTTTGCTGGGGTGAAGGCTCTATTGTGTAGAGGGGAGTTGGAAGTTTCAGTTTAGTGATGGGTGGACGATTCATAACATCTGAATAATGAAAATTCAGTATTAAAATTTTTGAGAGTAGGAAAACGTGTTGTTAGTCATGTTCTTCTGTTGTTGGAAGGAGATGATGAATTTTTAATTTAAAATATTTATAGGAGAACATTTCAATTATTTCTGTCAGTCTTGGTCAACTTAAGATGAGATAGGAAGACCAGACTATAGATTAAATAATTTGAGTAAAACATTGTTAATTTGTGTGGACTTCCTCATTTTGAACTGATAAAGAATACTAAACTTACTGATAAAGAATAATAGAAGAAGTGTAGTCGAAACAATCAATCAAATTTTAAAGCAGAAAATAATTTGATTTTTCTTCAATCTCCTTCCTACTGGCATATTGGAACATGTCAAGTTTGCCGACCACTTGGGACTGTCCTAAAAAGGGGTTGCACAGGAGGTTAATAAATAATATATATCCTTTCTCAACCATCAGACAAAGAAGTTATGAAACACATGATTTGTAGGTGGTTTCATGATGAACAAAACAGGTGCTATGCAAATTTTAATAATCTCGAACCAGTACAGTGAAGTTTGCAGTTTATTGCTTTTACCAAACCCTCTTCCATGTGGACAATTTTAAAATTTAATAAATGTTGATTCAATTGAGAAAAAATATGTTGGACTACCAGTTTTGTTAGTAACTAGTATTGTGAAATGTTGTAATACTGGTAGGATTTTTTATTCATTAGTATTATATTTTCAAAATATAGTTATTATGTGTAAAACTTATTTAAACTAAAAATACAAATCTTTGGCTCAAAATCCCATGGGGGCCAGTGCCTGTTCACATCACTGCTTTGGTGAGAGGTATCTTTCCCCAATCCCAGCCACATTGTGGTGACATCTCACAGACCAAAGATCACCACTTTTTATTCAAGTACAAGGTGAGGCATATTAACGAGCGATTTAAAAAAGCGCGCAAACCAAGCTGCGTTGGATGGAGGTGGAGGGGATAGCGTCAGTTTCGTTTGGAGCGAAATAGCATTTAGTCACAATGGAGCGCTGGACCCCACAGCATCGTGCGTACGCTGTCAATCTAATCTAATTAAGTTAAAGGTTTTGTTCTTTGAAATAGGATCCTGTTAAAATTATTGCTAACTTCTTTTTTTTTAATGTTATATATTCCTTAAACATATAGAAATTGTTTCTTTCAGGCTAAGGTTGAAGAAAAAAATAATGAAGTCTCTGTTGTTGATGAAAGTTCTATTTCTGAATCTGATTTGGAGTAAGTTGGTTTCTTCAAGTTTTCTCTATTTTTTTTCCTTTACTTTTATTAAATTTTACATTATATCATCTCTGAGCAAAATTATAACACAAATTGAAGATTTCCTTATTATATTTTTTCCTAGTTATAATCAGTCTTTTATTTATTTCAGCAAAAGTGATGTTGTGGCTGATACTAGTAAAAGCGGAGGAGGTGTCGTTGAGGCATCAGAAAGGTATATAAAAGGAAAAGTTATTAATCAATGGCGAGTTGGCCAAAGTTAAAGTCAATTTAGTTGTTTCTTCTGAAGCTGAATATTTACAAAATAATATACATTTGTTGTCTTGTGCCCTCCCCTTGATAGTCTAACCTCCCACCCCCCTCCCCATAAGACCAAAATGTCTGTCAGGCGAATGCTGCATAAACAAAGCTGATTTATCATATTCTTCAATGACAAACTGATGTCATCCCAAAATCTATTTTCTATTTCTCTCATAATATAAAACCTTTGTAAACAGGACTTAAATTAAATTCTTCTTGCTGCATATTTGAAGAGAGACAAAGCCCAGAAGAAAATATGACGAAGAGCAAACAGAGCCCATGTGTCCCCTTGGGGCCCAGGTAATGAAAGGCGATCTTCCTGCTAGAGAGTTCCCCAGGGGGGTAGAGCTTGCTTTTCACTCGCTTCCTCGAAAAGACATTCTTTATAAATATTTCACTTCTTCTGAAAACAAATCTGTTCTTCAAATCTTTTAACTCTTCATTGATAAGTATTAACACATCCTCATGTTGGTGAAGCACTCCTAACGGCGATTCTCACCACTTCATTTCCTGTGATTTTAAAAAAAAAAATTATTATGTTTGTCATTTATTTTGCCCATTTCACTTAATTCTATAGCTCTGGAAATTGTACATGTTACATACAGTATGTTTAATTTATAACGGTCATCATTTTTGTCATCCCTAGATAGGATTGGTGGACTTTTGAACAAATTCAGTTATATTCCATTTAGTGTACAAACAATGAGGTTTTCCTTACTACTCTTATGTTGTTTCATTTGCTATGACTTGATTTCTTAGTTTCATCTTCTACTTTCTATTCTAAATTATCATTATTATGAGAACTTTGAAGTTTAGCTGTTTTTAGTTATGAGTAATTTCTAATCTATTACTTCCTTTATAAGAGCCCTTAGTTTTTTTATACAAGACGTAATGTTTTTTGTATTTGAGATAAATTATTAGAATCTACCTCTAGAATCTCAGTCTGTAAACACTATACAATTATTTTCATGATGTTATGGTCAAATTGAAAAATCAATAAATATTACTATTTTTCATATTAGAAAAAAAATTATATTAATCTGAGAATCTTGGGTATCGAGGCTACTATCTTGAAATAATTCTTTGCAGGATTGGAATAATGCTTCTCTAAAATAGTAATATTTATAAGCATTGCCAATGTGATTGATGCTGATTATAATTTTTCAATCATATTTTAATTATATTCTATATTAATGGAACCGGCCCAGAGAGTATGTAGGGGCCAGATGATTCTTAGACCTACAGAAAGATCTCCTATTCAAAGTTGTGGAGTTCAACATAGAATGTGAAAACTAAATAACGTATTGAAATTATTATCTTTGTATTATTACCTCATAGATTTTAAATTAATATTCTTCATTAATAAAAAGGCATTTATTTTCTGTACAATAACTGTTGCTTAGATATTGGCACATTTATTAATTTTAATGTTATAAATTAAAACTTTCAACTAAGAACTAAGTTTACAACTATTATTGTTCATTAACTACTCTTAGTAGAGAGATTTTAAAGTAGTTGTCTTTGTACGCAAGGGTATATCTAATGAAGCTCGCAAGTCAAATAAATAATCTTGGTAATACAAAGTTGTTTTTTATGTTTCAGCTCTGACGATATTGTGGCACCATCACCACCTAAGAGGCGTGCTTTGAGGCCTCGAACAAAGAATTCACGATAAGCTATCTTTATGTGATCTTTTTTCTGTAAATAAATCGATTAATAGTTAAATACATTTTAGATTGTGAATCAATTTATTCACTTCCAAGTTATGATTTTATGTCAATAAGTAGCTTTGTTTATAGAAAACATTTGGTTTATGTGCTAGTTAATACTAGTTGTAATGCTTTTACTTGTCACGGAATAGCTCTTCAATATAAACATTCTTGTATAGCTGATCTATTTTGATACCATATTTATGAAATATACTTTATATTGAGTATTATAGAATAAAACTATATTTTCTGTGAACCACTCAGCATCAGAATCATTTACCTTGAGGTGCTAGATAGTGAAGGAGCTGATCAGTGGAATCCTTGGTTCAAACCAGTTGTCTGAATGATGATGGGATGTGTGCTCTGAAAGCTCTCTGCCGCTTCGATTAAATGAAGCCTTTTTCTTAATTCTCATTTGTTGTAAATTTATATTGCAAATTCTTGTATATTGACAGTATGACATTAAATGAGAAAGTATGTGAACAATATTGATGTTTTCAGGATATATAAAATAAATGATGCTTTAAATTGGGAAGAAAATTGTTTAATATAAAGGATATTAGTAAATAAAGTTCACTTTTAAAATAAAATTTATTTTGATCAAATATATAACAAAGAGAAATTGTTGTAAAGTTATTTAATGGAAAGATACTCCGGATAAGTAATGTACCCATCATTATTTGAATCGATGTCAGCCAACACTTCATCTACTAGCTTCTCAAGCTGATCATCAGTTTGTATTATTGGGGAATCAGTTTCTAAACACAATAAACAGAAAAAATAAGTATTTAATTAAAAACAATGCACCAAACGTTATAAATTTCTAATACTATAAGCCCAAGGTCAATGCTCATGGCTTATTTGTTTGCCTAAAATCTTTAACAATTAGATACTGTTCAGCTCTTGGACTACCTTCAATTCCAGCCTCAAGTAATCCTGCTAAGATTCATGCACCCTAAAACTGAAAAAGTCGGTCACGCAGGAGCTGCATGAACTAAGCAGTAGGGTGGGCCGAAAAAAAATTTTATTTTTTTTTCTTAATGCTATACCGAAAAAAACTTGTCTCTATTATGTGTTATCAAAATTCAACAAAGAAAAAAAATATATACCCAACCCCCAGCTAGCGCAACACACTTGAAATTTCGAAATTTCACTAAAATCATAGGTTTTTGTAATTATTTTTAAACCATCTTAATAGTTTCATATTGGGCTGCTATAGTGTTAGCCCTTTACAGTAGAGTTTTAAAAATACAATAAATAATTGGAAAAGTATAATTTTATTAATCTGAGGTAGCACAACGGACATGAAAATGATGCGCCTGCATGTTCGGGGGCTGGGCCGGGCTTCCCCCACTTATACTATCTCTACCCATAACGCTCTACCATTTCATGTTTTGTGTTACTCGGCAGTTTACGTCTGCAGACGCGTAGTCGCTGTAAGTTGACGGTGCAAATTAAGTTGATAATTTATTGAGTGAAGTTTAAGTTTAAATTCGCGTGCGTGGTGGCTGCTGCTAAGAAAATAACTCGCAGTGATTTTGATTGTCCATTGTTTGGCTGCCCGAGGGAATTGCCTGTGAGTAAGCTTCCAACTTACCAAGATATCCTTAGGAGCTGTTTCCAAGAGCAGTACCTTCTAGCATTAGAAAGTAACAAACCTGTTTGTTTCTCTCAAATATCTAATATTGTCGCTCCAAAAGTAAAAGCCCTCTTTGACAAGCATCAATACCAACAGTGACGCCCTACATAATTGTGCAATTAATAAATTCATACCACAATAGCTACCGGAATTTAATGAAGTCCTTTAGGAAAAAGAATGAAGCGTGACAAGGAAAAAGAAAAATACAAACAAAAAATTAAGGAATTCAACCAAAAGGCTTTATCACTCTTTGATGTATCTGCATGTAAATGTAAAATAGAATACTCCTGCAACTGCAAAAAGGTCCCGGAGATCTGTGAGTGACCTTTATCAATTTCATGTCAATGTGAAAAAGATAAAAAAACTCCAGTGCTTGAACTTAAGTTTATGTATTTCCAATGAAATCTTGGACAAGGAAAAATAGGAAATTTAGACAAGGAGTCGAAAAAAATTACCAAAAGACTGCAACATAAAGGAACAAAAAATCAGGCTGTGTCGAAAAAACAAAAAATCAAGCTGTGTGAAATTGGTAACTGAAGCCTCTTGAAAACTCGTTGGTGCCAAGAACAGAGATGTTTTCATACGAACAACGCTGCTATCAAGAGCATCAATGCCAAGTTTTTCCAGCAAACAAGATTTCAAACTTACAAATATTTAAAGGACTATTCTAAGAGAAGCACAATAAAATGTTGAAGTCTGGGAATTGGCAATTTGTATTTCACAATAAATTTTGTAATTAATAAACTCATTTGGAAAATGTAAATTGCCTATTTATTTTTTTTCCCTACAGGTAATTGTTCCATCAACATTATATTTCTAAAAAAACACATGGGTAGTGGGTTTAAAAAATTAGATGCTGCACTGCACTACAGCCGGTTAGCACTCGAAAAGTGATCAATTATCTATATCGAAGGCATTTGCGCTACCTAAAATTAAAAGAAATATATACTTTCAATAACCTATTGTGTTTTTATAACTCTAATACAAATGATTTACACTATAGCAGTTCAATATCTAGCTGTTTGGGTACTTTCAAAAAAATTGTAAAATCCTATGATTTTAGTGAAATTTTGAAATTTCAAGTGTGTTGCGCTAGCTGGGGTTAGGTATATATTTTTTTTCTTTGTTGCATTTTGATAACACATAATAGAGACAAGTTTTTTTTGGTATAGCATTAAGAAAAAAAAATAAAAATTTTTTTCGGCCCACCCTACTAAGCAGATTTCCCACCTGCTGGTATGACCCACTGATCATCTCATTTATCATCTATTCACTATTTCTCATAGTAATAAGTCTTTAACAGATTTTGGAAAGTATTCAGTTCAGTACTTACAGTACAAATCAGACGATTGTAAGTGGGAGTCTACTAAGGCTGAAAACATTAAAACATATAACTTGCTTAATATTCCAGATAAGAAAAAAATGTACTTAATAAATGTAAAAAATTAAAATTTTGAACAACATTGGCTAAATAAACGCTTTTAATCCAACTCATAGTAACCGAGATATTTCAATTATTCCCACTCTAACCCCTTCCCTTCCCCAAGGCCGATTTCAGCGATTATCTAATAAGGTTTTTAGTGAGAATCAAATGGTTAAACACAGAGTGTGGTATGGATGAAATAAACAATTTCTAGCCAAGAATGTAAAATCTTAATTGACAACATATTTGCTTCATGTTGTAAATATCTGTTGAGAACAGTATTTGGTATTTAAGCTCCAAATAAAGTGGTTAATTAATAACAGGGTATTGCTTATGTCACATGAGTGCTTATGGGGGGTTTACTGAAGGCTGAAAACTAAAAAATACTCTAAATATCTCAGTTAATATTGAAGATAGAGCTGATTTCTAGGGAAATCTGCTAAAACGCCATAATCCCATAGAGTAACTAAAATGCCAAATAGTGCTTAAACTTTTATACACTTCATAATTGGATGGAAAGTTAATTATATTCATAAATAGAATATTCTCTTTCATCGTTTTTTATAACTATGTGGCTTAAATGTAGATATTATTATTTATAAACATCCACTGTTTGCTACTATGGCTAACTGGGAATGGGCTTTCTATAGGTGACCACCCTTTTCTAACCAGGGTGGGGCTAAGAATTGATTTAATGAGTTCGTCACTAAATAAATCCCTATAGCCCAGACAGGAATCGAACTCGTCACTATAAATGTAGATATGTTCACTATTTGTTCTAACCAATAAGAAGAAAAGTGATATTATTATTTTCTTTTCTTTATTTATTTTTATGCTTAGAGCAAGTTGCGGGAAGTAAAAAAGAGAAAAGTCACCACCTGATTTAGTAGGATGATAGTTGGTACATACACCTGGATAGTGAGGACTGGACTAATGCAGGAATATTTGAAATCCAGTAATTAGTAGTGTTTTTTATTCATAAAAAAAATATTAATGATATATTTACTGTCTGTCAAAAGCTTCAGTCTTTTCATTTTCATGATGATTGTTAAAATATTAACTCTTTGAGTAAGGGTTATACATTGTGTAGAGAGCTTTAGAAAATTGCTCATAATATATTAGCAGTACATAATATTGATAATTATTAACAAGTAGTCTAAAAAACCACAGCTTCTTGCTATTAAATTCAAAAATCCGATATTGATAAATGTGACCTACAGACATATGGGCAAGTCAACATTTCTTTTGATGAGCTGGAGCAATATTGGCATATGGGATGTCAGCCTAGAATTGGATGGGCTAAAACTAACCTCGAAGTTAAAAATTAATAATGACTTCAATAAATGGTTCTACTGGTATAAAATATGATAATTAGTATTGACAGTGCAATAGAATACACTAAACGATTAATAACAAGGTGAGTCAATGCATTTGATAGAAGACACTCTTCTCTCTGAGCTTTCATTCATTAGCTTGTGTGACTGGTACTTTTGCTGCTTCTAGGTGAAATATTGTGCAGGGTCAAATTAGTTATTTACTGATTATACTGCTTAAGTGATCAACTAATAGGGTGATTGAGGGAACTTGAAGGTACAGTACACATTGATGGCTGAATACATGCACAGGAAGTTTGAATATTGCAAGGTATGTACTCTCCTTATAATGAGTCTTCACTCAATATTATTAAAGACAGAACTGCAGAGATTAACTAAGGATACTCCTTAAGAGAATGTACATACTGATGGCACAGATAGTTGGATATCTTAGGGATACCATGTTTGGGCATTCTTAATTCCTGTTTTAGAATAATTTTTGAATTGGTTGGGATTCATATACTGTTTAAAATGTTTGGATAATTAGTTTCTTATCTCTAACATTGACAATTAATCCAGTTTATACCTAAATACCAGCAAACCCAACATGGATTGGGAAAGGAACAGTAATTCCATGGCCACCAAGGTCTCCCAACATCACACCCTTGGACATCTTTTTTTCGGGATTAGTAAAGGAAGAAGTGTATTCAATTGAAGTAAATGAGGATTTAAAACTATAAAATGCTTCTTTGATGATGTAAGCAAAAATCAGTCTCGCAGGGCTGCATAAACTAAGCAAATTTCCAAGAATGATAACTAGGTGACGTCAAAGAGCCATATTAGCACAAATGACAGCATCTGCATATTCCATTCTTTACATATCCCTTTCTATGAATCCTCTGTGAAGAAAACTAAACAATTTAAGCTGGACATGAGAGGAGTATATAAAGCAAATATACTTTGACCAGATTTCACTCATGTCCCCCAAAACACCAAATCGTCTTGTCAGTCTACATGTTTCATTTAATAGAATGTTTCTTCAGGGGTGGGTGCAACTTAATTGAGCTTAGTCAAAACTAAGTTGGCCAACACATCCATCAGCTCATGTAAATTGAAAACGAGACTAAAATAATGGATGTCAGAGGAAATATAGCCAGAAAATGATTGCTTTAGTGAACAGTGCTTTTAGTTTTGGTACAGTATTTTATGTAAAGAACAGTGTAGCACCGTGTTTATGTAAAGAACAGTGTAGTGCCGTGTTTATGTAAAGAACAGTGTAGTGCCGTTTTTATGTAAAGAACAGAGTAGCGCCGTGTTTATGTAAAGAACAGTGTAGCGCCGTGTTTATGTAAAGAACAGTGTAGCGCCGTGTTTATGTAAAGAACAGTGTAGCACCGTGTTTATGTAAAGAACAGTGTTGCGCCGTGTTTATGTAAAGAACAGTGTAGTTCCGTGTTTATGTAAAGAACAGAGTAGTGCTGTGTTTATGTAAATAAACAGTGCAGTGCCGTGTTCTTTGTGAGGATCAGTGCAGTTCCGTGTCTTTGTGAACTTCAGTGATCGCGAGTTATTGTATTGTGCAATAAGAAGTGAAATTATCAGTGCATACTGTAACCGTAATAGTTAAGAATTATTTACCAAATGTGTAGTGCATTGTCAAATAAATTGTGTCGTAATAAAGCTTGTATGTTTATTTTGCAATCCAAAAGAACTCTAATAAACAACGTTTATTATTTTTATAATAAACGTAACAATATGTTGTTTGAGTTTTTAATACTTGGTTTTTGTTTATTAATGGGTCTATGCTCTTTAAAATTGGAATATTCTTTTTAATCTTATGTTTAAATATATTTTGTTCATTTAAGGATAAGATTAAATGAGAATATTCAAATTTTAAAGAGCATAGACCAAGTATTAAATACTCAACCAACATATCTTTTAATAAATAGGAATTTATTTAGTAATGAACTCATTAAATAAAATCGTTAGTCCCTCCCTGGCTAGATAAGGGTGGTAACCTGGGGATAACCCGTCCCAATTAGCGGTAGTTCCAAAATGTGGACATTAATATAATAAATATTTTATTCATTTTCTAAAATCTCTCCATTAGCAAGGTACTATTTTTAAAGAAAGGTCACTTATTTTCACTATTATCGACATTTTTCAAATGTTATTTTTAAATATTTTCTTCAGAACTGTACTGATTGCCCTGTATAAACTATTGTCACAGCTAGAACAGTTAATTTTATACACATTATATTTAGTCTCTTTTGTATGTAATTTATATTTTGATGTAATCAAAACTACTTTTCATTGTGTCATTAGGAACCGAAGGCAATATTTAGCCTGGGAAATTATGTAAAGCCAACTGTAACTATGATTTGTACCCAAATGCTCATAATCTCAAATACATCATAAGTACTCATTAAGAAATAAGTAAAACATTTTTGATTTATAAGAATAAATATAAATAGAACTCATATGGATCATTGTTAAAAAAATTAATGAAAAAAAAAAACACTATTCTCTCTCTCTCTCTCTCTTTTTATATATATATATATATATATATATATATATATATATATGTATGTACATGTATATACTATGACAGAAGGTGCTCTTGGAAATTTAGTCAAATAAATTTGAACTTGTAACGGGATTACTCCTGATGAGGCATCATGGATGATGGGAAACATGTAGAGTGAAGCAGTGAGTGAACATTGAATTAGTGGTCTGTATCAAGAGGTATAAATTTCTCATATTTCAGTAGTAAACATCCATTTCTTTCCGTGTTATGTAAAACAGGTTTTATTTTATTGAAAATGCTTTGCAAGGTTTAAATGCTACAGGTATAGGGATAGACAAAAATCAAATACCAACCCAAATAAAACATATATTCACAGTCTTAATCCTTTAAAACAGGACATACAGTTATACCAACACCCTATAACAGTCAAAACAAACAAACAATAGCTAAAAATTTACACACAAGCATTAAATATCAAACATCATTCAACCCTAATAAAGTTTAATAAAAAAGATTCCACACTTTACATTTGCTTTCATACAAATTAATTATCAACTAAAGACAGAAGTCAATACATCTTGAAATATTAATTATCATTTTCTTAAATAGTAAAACAGACAACAAAAAAAAAAAAATGTGATAAAAGTGAAAATATTTCATTCATAAATAAACTGGAATATATAAATTTTGGTTAAATCAAAAGTTATATATTCCACTTTGTTTAGCTCCATTATAATTGAGCTATTAAAATTATTCAATGGCAATTTTTAATTTCAAAAGCAATGATAAAGTTTTTAGTGTGCACATGTGTATGTGTGTGAGTCAATTAACATAACTTTTAAACTGAATTTCTATTACCTATGGAACCCAAAATACAAAATAATAATCAATTATTTCTTATATTGGGCGAAACTACTGCCTATCTTGGTCAGTACTCTACTAAGTCACGAGTACAGATGGAAAGTGACTAGTATGACAAATTCTTCTTTTGAAGCCCAAACCTTCCTAAACATGAGACTCCTACATCATGTGTGCGAAGAATTGACGATTAAAATCATTTTACGGCATCTTCAGGTTGGATACTGCTATTAAGTGTAAAATATAGTATTTATTCATTTTAAGGGTTCAATTTTCCCCTCACAAATAACTAAATTATTCATTGTGAGTATATTCTATTCTTAACATCAATATAGCATAAGAATATAAGTCTCCCCACCACCCGAATTTGTTGATCCAAAATTGTGAAACAGCAAAATCAGTTAAATTTATAGTGACGGAAGGGGGGGGGGCAACATTTTATGAATTCCTTTATTGGGAGTCCAGGAAATGTTTAAAAAACCTTTTTTGTTTATCAATACAAAATAAGTCAGTACTATATACATATATAAAAAGTAATATATACTGTTTGCTTCATATAAGTCAAAAATTGTAGATGTTATATTGGTAATACCGAATTTCCTTCTAAATATGTAAGTATTGAATGTGATAAAGGGAGAAAGAAATTGCTGAACACAGGGGTTTGTGATAAATTGGAGATTGAATAAACAAAAGAAATAAATGTTTTAAATTAAAATATTTTGGCACACTGCTTGATAGTACTCAGTAAGTATTGCCCTTTCGTTATAAACAAATACTATATAGATAACTCCTTCGCATTAACTTAAAATATATTAAACAAATAAGATATTTGAAAAAAAAAATAACCTGAATCACAATAAAAGTGGATTAGTGGAAAGTACTTATTTTTTTGTTTCTTTACTCCTAAAAGCCCCAATGTGTTCAGACTTGTTTAGATATGTGGTGAAAACTCTCAGCTTAACTCATTTTTCTCATAAATCTTGTGCTAATGGCACTAGGTCTACAAAAATTAACTTGATAGTACAATCAATAATCAAGTCTACAACAGAATATTTAAACAATAAAATCCAATCAAAATCTGAGCTAAACTGAATTAAAGGCTTGCTGTCACCTATCAATGGATAGGTTTCCAAAACTACAGGAACTTGGTTAGAGACAAAATAGTTCAAGAAGAATCTGGATAGATAGGTAAACAAATTATGTTATGTTTTCAATGCTTTATATCAGGAGAATCAAGGCTGGCCTTAAAGGAGATGCTTTCAGTGAGTTAAATTATTGATTGTAGATGGTTCAGGATGAATGAAATTAGTGTAGTATTAATGAAATGAGACAAGCCATTATGATAGAAAATCTATAAGCAGTTCCATACATGGTATACTGAAGCAGAAATTTATATCCCAGAATAAAGTAGCAGTTTTGTTAAAAGCAATATTATAAAAACTGTGTATTTATTGATAATTATTAGCCAAGTGAATAACAACATTGAATAAGACAAAACTAATGAACTGATTAACTTAATAAAATTTAAATATACCATGAATAGACTTATAACCATATTGCGAAGAAATAATGTTACATCTAAACATTAACTTTCTAAGAAGCAAATTTATATAATTATTATTTTGTAACTCCTTTTTTTTTTTTTTAAAAGAGTCTATCTCTAGCAACTCCACCAAGTATAAAAAATAAATAATTTTGTATTGATAATGAAAAAATTGAGGATGCATTTACAAAAGTTTCTTAGCCATTGATACCCATTATTCAGAGGGAATGATTAAATTCACATTTAGCTTGATATTATTTTAAACAAAAATTGAACTGATTTGGCATTTATCAAAAATTCCTATTCATATTACTGGACGAGATAAAATTGTGATTTCTAATATTTTTTTGAAAACAATGTTAATGAATAATCAATCTCCCACACTTATTCTTATGTCTGAGATATAAGAGTTTAAAAAAATATAGCAAATTAAAAATACATCATATTATTTTGTAAATATTTATTTCTATACACCTATAATTGAACTACATATAACATACAATTTCTGAACCTCCTTTCTTAGAAGTTTGTGCCTAGAAAGGAAAAATTGACTACTGCACTACCCCAATGTATGGTACTTCACACTTTAAACCAGAATAAACTTTAAATCTTCTTTTAAGAAATGTTACCTTTTTATAGGACAGAACCATAAGTATTTTTTTTTAATACTTCCAACTACTCTTGTATCCTTCTAATATTTTCTTACAGAAACTCTTATGTGAGTCCCTTACATATAACAAATGTGCCACAGTGTGAGTGTGAGCACAATTGTGATATTCAATTAAAACTATATTCGGAATGTTCAACAATATAATATGAAATAAGAAAAAAAAGATTTTAATTTAAACACTTAAATAATATAATATATATATATATATATATATATATATATATATATATATATATATATATAAATTAAAACCAACTAAGTTTATTTTTTTTTTAAAGTTTGCACCTGAATGCTTGCCATTAAGAAAACTTAATAATTTGAACTAAGATTACAAATTAATTTAGAATTTATAGTTTTAATATAACAATAAAATAAATAAACTATAATATACTATATTGAGTATTTTTCAGCAAGGATTGACAGTTATATGACTAACTGTAATGGCTTCTTGAAAAACAAACAAGAACATTTGTTATTTTTAATAGAAGGTTCTCTGAATGAATTTGCTGTGTACTTAAAATAAATATAAAACGTTTGCTGGAAAGTAAGAAACTCCAGGTGTAGGAACTGAGCTATTGGCTCCAACCAACATCTTGTTTTTCATCTTCCTACCTGAAAATCAATATGAATACAGACATTAAACATAATAAAATAATAATTAGGAAAAATGCAATGCAACATACGCCTCAATACATTTTAACATGTCTGCCAATAGAAGAATTGTTGTCAATAATAACTAATTCAATTTCAAAAATGTTATTTTATCAGCTAAGTACATGATAAGGATTCATGGTCAATGATAAGGTTTCGCCCCATACTTACTTAAAATTTAAACATTAGTAATATGGTATTGACGAAAATTTAATAAACTTTAAACAAATAATTACAATGTCTTAAATGGAGTCAAAAACATCATTTTTATCTCCTATGTTGAAGAAACTCTGGAATATACACCAGGCCAAATTATTAAACTAATGTTATCTGTAATAAAAGCAGAACTCAGGTCTGGACCATTACTCCTGAGGGAAGTAAGCTATTGAGATTGAAAGTATGAAATGTATTTTTTTTCAAAACTTTTGTCAAAAATTGATTTTACTGAGTAGATGGGGTTGAAGCTTGAAGAGCCAAACTAAAAAAAAATTATTCTGCAGGTGGAAGTGACTTCTAATGTATGTAGGATGAAAAAATTGTTGGCTACGCTTCCACTATTATAATTTAATAACACGGCCAAGCGCTTTCGATGCTGTGCATCATCAGTAACCCTGTTGACACACAAAATAATAGTTACAATTTTCTATAAAATATGTTAGACACATATAACAAAAAACTTATCTTTCTTAGAACTAAATAACATATAAAACTGGCGTGGAACTAAATAACATATAAAACATTTCATATATCAACAGTTATTTTTTATTAAATTAAGTGGGTACAAGTAATTAAATTAATGTTTTTCTTTGCCGTTAGAAAGGTCCAATCTAAGCTCTAGTCCCTCAACCCTGTCCATTTTCCTTCCTTTAGGTAGGTGGTGTAAAACTTGCAATTGTAGAGAGTCCTGGTCATGATTTTCAGCCATTAGGTAAGATATCCGGTAGACGCCAGACTTCTCCATAGTGGAAACAGGATCTTTGGGGTTGGGGAAGACATTTTTGAGGGTCTTCTTGCTCCGGTAAGCCGTCTTGATGCCTGCTTTTCCCAGTAAGTTGCCTATTTTCACTGAGAGGGGCTTAATGAAGGGGATGCTAAGTGGGTAGCCGGAATTATCATTCCTTTTGTTGGTGGGAGACCCTCAAAAATCTCTTCCCCAACCCCAAAGATCCTGTTTCCGCTATGGAGAAGTCTGGTGTCTACCGGATATCTTGCCATTCCTGTGAGGCTACAAACGTAGGGCAGAGTGGCAGGAAGATAAAAACAAGGGTTAAAGAGCATTTCACCACAAAAACAAGTGAAATGAAAAAACACCTAATGGCTGAAAATCATGACCAGGACTCTCTACAATTGGAAGTTTTACACCACCTACCAAAAGGAAGGAAAATGGACAGGGTTGAGGGACTAGAGATTAGATTGGACCTTCTAACGGCAAAGAAAAACATTAATATTAAAGAGGATGTCTGCCCTCTAAAATTTGTACCAATAGCCTCCTTACCTCAACTAGCTGGGATGAAAAGCCAGTCTAGCTCCAAGAGCCGACAGGTCAACATCGAAAACCTTCGGTAAGTCCCCTTTGTCTCCCTTTCTCTTCTTTGTTTAAAGAGTCTTTGTTCAAATAGTCTTTCTTTCAGTTAGCTTTAACTTCCTACTTGTACCCACTTAATTTAATAAAAAATAACTGTTGTATATGAAATGTTTTATATGTTATTTAGTTCCACGTTAGATTTTATATGTTATTTAGTTCTAAGAAAGATAAGTTTTTTGTTATATGTGTCTAACATATTTTATAGAAAATTGTAACTATTATTTTGTGTGTCAACAGGGCACTGACGATGATGCACAGCATCGAAAGCGCTTTGCCGTGTTAATAAATTATTATAGTGGACGCGTAGCCAACAATTTTTTCATCCTACATACATTAAAAAAAAATAGCCTAAATAAATAAGACTAAATAAATACAGTATAAGATCAAATGAATACATTATATCTAGTTGATAGTACTTAAGCACATGTGAAATGTGTTAGTGAGAAAATTAACACTCTGAATATAAATATCCAATGAGATGCCACCTGACTCTAATGGAATCTGGCTTATTGAAATCTAGATTTTATTTAATACCTTATTAAATTCAATTACTGAAATGACAGTGCATGGGAGCACATCATTTTAAAGGAAAATCATAAATTGTAGAATCAATTCTGATTGAAGATTAGAAATAATGTATCTTGTAAATATGAACAATGTAATCAAACCTTTTACAATTTCTAAATATCTTAATTTCCAATTGATCAATAAATATTACTTTTTCAAAAATCACCAGCATATGCATTTGGTATAAAAATGCACCACTAATGATGAACTTGTTAAAATTAAGACAACTTCCAATGAAAATACGGTTATTATAAATTTCTCCAGAACACACACTCGTACATGTTCAAGCATACAAGCTTAATTTGGAGGTGTCATCTAATAATTTTAACATTTTAAATGATAATAATCAATAATAGTTATATTAATGATATAATTAATTCAAAGGAAACTTACCAGACTGGTTAGGCCTCAAAGGTTATTATTTTCATGACTTTGTCTGAGCTGAAGCAGCAGCAGCTTTCTGCTGTGCCCTTACAAACTCTGGATAGTCTATAAATCCATCAGAGTTAGCATCATCAAGAGCCAGAATCGGGTCTATGAGTGAAACCAACTCTTCATCCTTGAATAGCTTCTCTCCAGCTGGAGGTTTTCCTGGTTCATTCTGCCCTTGCTCTAGTTGACCACACACCAGTATATTATTCAAAACAATGCAAAAGACAAGGACAAAATTTCACATTGAGAAGGCAGAACAATAACTATAAAAATAAAATGTATAAAAGCAGGGAAATAGAAAAGACAAAATACTGAAGCTAAGCAGTACCCAGAAGGAAAGATGTTATAAACAATATAAAAGTAATACAAAACATCACAAGCTTGACATATAAATCTTTATATTAATGTTTGCCCAGTCACCATTACCTTCTAATCATACTTACGATGTAAGTGTAACTTATAAACATTATCCGCAATTAAACAGAATAGAGATTTTCAAAACGTCATTTATTCTCATCTTTTAAGCATTCAAGAAGACTAGTAACAATGAAATGAATTATTGTAATTTCAAAACACAAAAGTGATTGGAGAGTAATAGCAAAGATGCTGTACTAAACGGGTCTTCTTTAATAAATTATATTATGAATAGTACTAAAAGATTTAAGCTAATTTAAATAAGACCTGAAGCATTCCTAATCATTTATCACTCTATGAACAAACAAAAAATTCCCAAACTGCCATCATATAAATGAAATAATACAATTTTAACTTCAGTTTTTTATCATGGTCGATTTTAATTTAAATGAAAGCTCATTGATTTTTATGGCTTGGTAGTTGCTCTATTTATTTCAACAATGTGGTCAGAATTTAAAATTTAAGAAATAAAATAAAATACAAATTTCAAAACATAAATAAACCATAATGCTTGCGTATGATCATTGGCTTGCAAAAGAGGAAATTAGTTGGCCCCTTGGGAGTCCCTACTTTTATAAAATAATACCTAAAAGAAAAAAGGGAAAGATATCTGGTTATAAAAGTTGTGTCATCAAATTGTACTTATTTGGATGTCTTCTGTAATTAAAACACTTTTGAGGCAATTCTGTTAGTATGAAGAGATTAATTAGACCTGAAGATTCATTTTAAAATAAATCATAATCATTTTTAACACAATTATTTGGATGAAATATACAGGGATTAAACTTCATCCCATTGAAAAAGTCCGTCACACAGGGGCTGCGTAAACTAAGCAGATTTCCCACGTGAAGTTTTGCAATAGAGAAATTTCACGAGAGTCCAGCAGTCAAGGAAACGGCCGAACTAGCTTTTGGCGGGAAAGTCACTCTCGCCCGTTAGCCACCCAGATTTAATAAAAATTCAAATATCTCGGTTAATATTCAAGATAGAGAATAAATGTATATAACAATATTTATAGTAAATTTAATTGCAATAAGATTGATTCAGTACAATTTTTCGATCCGACATATAGTAACGGAGATATTTCGAATTTTCGAAAATCCTCCCCTCTAAACCCCCCCTCCCAATGGTCCGATTTCAGCCGTTAACGAACTTGATCTTTCTTTTTACATAAAACGACTAAATATCGAGTTTGGTAACGATTAAACAAAAATTCCGACTGCTAGAGCGGTAACAGACAAATATATATATATATATATATATATATATATATATATATATATATATATATATACAGTTTTGAACGGACCTCATTTTCGTCATCTACTAGGTAGGATCGATGGACATTTGAAGAAAAAATTTGAAAATTCCGTCATGAGTACAACCTCAATAGCTGATTTCCCTTAAGGGAAATCTGCTACAATCATCATACACAACACAAACCTTTGTTTTAAAATTAATTTGTTCTTGAATCTAAAGTATTTCAATTAATTGTTTAAACATTATCCATTAATTACTGAAGTTTAATTGCATTCAACCTTTTTAAACGTTATATTCAATGAAAAAACTTAAAAAAGCAATAGTCATTATCACTATTCATTATCAGTACCCTTGGTAAAATATTGCCAATTTCACTTAAACTATTTAATATATCAACTTGGTAACTTAATATGTACTGAGTGCACTATTTGATTTATTTTTACAACAGACTACATCAGTAAATAATTAGTAATTTAATTATTTGATATTTTAATTTCATTTGAGGCACATTTTTCACACCTGCCAGCCTTAATAGCTTAATAATACATTTGATAATATGAAATGCACATTATCCTGGATCATGTGTGTCATCTGATGCTGCGTCAGAAATTCTGAGAATAAAAATGTCAAAATAACAACTCAAATAAATTGTCTTCAGCTAAGTGTATGCACCACAATATGTCAGCCAAATATGTCTCTTTTATATCTGTATGTTCAGGTAAATGATTTCATACAACAAGGCTTCTTGATTCTCCACTTCATAATCCTAAAACTAGTTCCCCCTTGCCCAGCTATTTGGTTTTGTTGGCATGACAGATGTCTGAGTAATTTCTTTATGGTACCAGATTCATGTCAGTTCCTTAGCCCAATAGTAGGATCAAACTGTAATCGAACTTACAAGTGACTATCAGTGATAATAACTGATTCCAATGTTGGCCTCTTTTACAGCAAGTGTTGGCCCAAACGATTAGTACTGCAAAATTGAGTATCGCCTCATGATAGTTTGGGGAAAATTCAATTGGTCAGGAATACTCTCTTTCATTGGAGGAACCCAATGGCCTTTTCTTCTTGCATGATAAATAAAAAACCATCATTCTACAAAGAATTGAAAGAAAACCGTTTTCTCTTGATCTAGGTTAACTTTTTATTCATGGGTGTAATATGTTGGCAATTTTTACGAGTTTAGTAAATAGGGTACTGATAAAGAGCAAGTATCCAATAGTTAATAATTGAAGAGATGAGAGGATGAAGGAGGCATGTATGTTTTGGGCCTAGTTCACATTAGATGACGGAATGTAAGTAGGAAACCAAGTTAGTAGTGTGAAGTCTAGTTGTTTCATTAGAGGGCAGCTGAGCAACCACTTTCTGGCATTTGACTCCCTCCACCAAACTGTTTAGTTGAGTTACCTGTTTCCTCTCCCAGCGTTATCAATGATACAACTTAGTGTCACGGTAGATCTCTTCCTCTCTTAACATTTCTTAAACTGTGAGTGACTAGCTCTTCTAAAACATAGCGACAAAAACCTAGGCAAAGTACTCAGTCAAGCCAACTCTCCGTTCTACAAAACTTCCAAGTTGAGTAATGTAAACCAAGATTTATGGTTTGTATATATCTCCTTCGAAACATTACTATCTTGGGTAAAAAGTGAGAGCCAAAGGTTTTGGAAAACATTATTTTGATTAATTTGGCCCTTCATCCACTACAATAACATATTTTTAAAAAGAGTCACACACCTCTTTTATCTACTCTCTCTCTCAATTATCAAAATAAATAAAATAGAATAAATATTAGTATTGGTAAGATTTAACAGAGCATTATCTCACCATGCCAGTGGATTAGAGACTTAATCAGCTCACAGCCATCTAGCTTATTATTGTTGTCTGCATCATGCATCTTGAAATAGTGGAACTGCAACTCTTGTTCTGTCATCTTGCTAGTGTCAATTGGCACAGAAAGATGCTCTTGAATGTGCCTAAGGAAAATAGCCATTTGTATTAATTTATTATAGCTCTGTAAGCATATTGGCACTTCAACTGTAACTATTAGAAAGAGGTCAATTTTTATTTAAGTAAATTAATGAGCAAAAAATTAATTTTAACTAAATTTCTTTAGGAACTATTTTTTTCTCATTAAAATATCAATTTCTATTATATGGTTTTCAATATTTTGCAAAAAGAAATTTGTTTGTTTTAAATGCTCTACTTTGTGCCTCAAAAATTTATAGGAATGAGATATCTAAAGGTTATTACACTGAAACTATAATCAGAAAGAAATGAAAAAAAAATAGAATTTGATTTTAGAGGTACTTTTCAAATTCAAGGGGTGAGTATATTGTGTAAACCAATTATGATACGTGTTTCACAGGCATGCATTACTTCATTTTTCTTTAATCTTTACCAGCTTAGATATTATATAAGATATAATAAAAGTTCTGTATCTGAGAAATTTGGCAGTTGCATGTTGAGTACAAAACAATTGTTGCCATAATGATTAAGATGAATAAGAAGATCGTTATTAGATGATGTGATACGCAACATATCAGTTGAATAAACACTATTCACAGTTTTTTGCTGATAAATGCAGGGCATTTATTGTCTGTAGGCAGCCGGTATAATGAAAAACAATCTATTTGATGGAGAAGGAAAAGAGCCTGCAGTCACAGAGGATAACTAATGTTTTGTTGTTATTTATACAGTGCAATAAAATTATATTAAAAAAATAACAACTCAAAGCTCAATCCTCAAAGTATAACCCCTCATCATATTAGACTGTCTTGAGGCAACTATCAGCCAACACTTGAAGATTTGCAGGCACCAAAGCTGCAAAGTCTACTGCACGTTTCAGGCATCTTTGGATCCAAAACCAAACCATTTTCAAATAGGGCAGGATATTCTGAACTAGGACCATACAACTGCTCTAGTTGTTGAGAACAAGTCAACATAGATCTACCCTCTGTGTAGTTAGGCTGCCGTCAAATCATGGGGTGCACATCAGCAACTCGTAAAAATTCCTTTCAAGGGTTTTGAGATAATGGAGTATGTTTCCCTAAGGAAATTCAAGAATAGGGTTGAGGCTGAGGATTATTCATAAAATGCCCTTCTGTAGTCTCAATGGTGAACTCGATGTGCTCCCAAAGCACGGTTCATCTTCAATGTGGTGGTGTGACTGTTGTAATGCCCAAACCAACATTGCTCAGTCCTTACATTCACAGCATCCTTCATCTCCAGTTCACATATTTTTCTAGCAGCAGCCACTTCCACTAGATCTTTTTTTTTTTTTTTTTTTTTTTTTTTAAATAATGTCACAAAAGTACACAGTTATTTGAGATATTCTCTTCCTGATAAATAAGACTTGATAAGAATTAAAGACTGATATAGAATCAGTTATCTGGTGGTGACACAGGTTATACAGATCAGTAGTTTGAAGAGTGACAATTGCTTGTTAATTTATGGTTAAAAGTTTTATTTTATCAGTCAAATAGATAGAATACACCAAAGGAGTCAAGAATGTCATTAAAACAATTTGTTGCTTATGATTAAAAACTTAAAACTAAACATTAAGTAAGTTTTTTTCTTAGTAAAGATTAATTTAGACTTAAAGTAACAACTTACTGTTTTTCTTGGGCTATGTTAGCAACATTGAGGACTTGTGGAGGGCCATCATGATGGTGTCCATGTTGAGGCTGGGGTATATGTTGCTGCTGCTGCATTGGCACGCCCTGTTGTTGCATTGGCACTCCCTGTTGCTGCATTGGCACTCCCTGTTGCTGCATTGGCACCCCTTGCTGTTGCATTGGTATTCCCTGCTGTTGGACTGGAACCTAAAATGAAGAACAGAGAAATAAACCTTGATATTCTAGTTATTTCTAAATAAAGTGTAATAATTTTATATAATGTTAAAAATTATACCAATCAGTTTTATTGTTAGCCGATTTGATATATTTTAGATTTAGTACTCTTTATTTCCTGTTATGGTTTTACACCCACCTCCACCCTACTTTGCTTTATATTCACCTGCCCCCTCACTCATAAATTACTGTCTGTGAACTTTACGGCCATTATACACTTAAAAGATAATAATATGCTCCGTTTATTCCATTATTGTACACAAATTGCTAATCTATATCTTTTCGTTTCATTGTTCAGCTCTGAAGAAGGGAACCAACGGTTGCCCGAAACTGTAAGCAAATAAAATTCTCTACAAGAAGAATTAAGAAAACTTTTTTAGCCGAAACCCAACTATCCTCTACTACTTTAAAAATTATACCATATGAGAATATTAAAAAAGTCTGTCACAAAGGGGCTACGTAAAACAAGCAGATTTCCCACTTGTGTCATATATTTGCATTTATCTCAAAAAGTAAAATTTTAATGAGAGCAATATTTGGTATTTACGATTCAAATTATGTGCTTCATAATATAACAGCTTATTGTTAATAAGATTGGTTCTATACAATTTTTCGATCCAACACATAATAATGGAGATATTAAGAATTTTTGAAATTCTTTCCCTCTAAACCCCCCCCCCACCCACTGGTCAGATTTCAGCCATTAATGAAACTGATCTCTCTTTTTACATAACACGATTAAATATCGAGTTTGAAGAAATTTTTCGAAAATCGCGTCATGAGTATGACCTCAATAGCTGATTTCCCTTAAGGGAAATCTGCTAAAAGTCCAAACCTCTACACACCTCTTGAGAGGTTATTTTATTATACGTTTATCTATATCTGAATATTTAGAATGAAAATATGGTAACAATACACTGCATTGATCAAATTGGAAGAAAATAGTTTTTAAATAGCACACACCAGACTTGCAATAAAACAGCAAGTAAAATAGTTTAATTAACAATTAATAATGCGTTACCATTATATGCTACTAAGGTTATAATAAGAAGTAGCTCAGAATCTTCAAGGACTGGATCACCCACACAATAAGTAACGTTAATATTAATCAAGAATGCATATGTAAGCTGTCTTGCCTTCCCAATAAATAATTTAACTAAGGAGGACAGCTAATTTGAAATTTATAGTAGCAGTGATTCTATTTCTATTAAATCAAAATGATTTAACACTAGAAAGTGAAAATGGTAAATATTAACCTGCTGCATTGGGACCTGATGTTGGATTGGGACTTGGTGTTGCACAGGGACCTGCTGATTTTGGACAGGAACATGATGCACTTGCTGCTGAAACATTCAAAATCTAATGTTATTTTTAAGCTAATCACTGATAAATAAATTTCATAAAAATATCTATTATTCTATAAACTGAATATCCTCTGTGACAATATAGAAACTACTCATATAAAGACATTCAGTTTATAGATTTAGCACATTCAGTTTTGTTCTTTTATGTGTAAATGTTCATGGAACAAGGGCATCATTCCAGACTTTTGGATAAATATAAAATATAATATAATTAAATCACTTTTGTTGTGGAGCTCACATGCAAATACAATAATAATTAATATAAAACAACCATTCATCTTATTTCTGAGCGAGTTAAATAGATTACTCAGTCAAGTATTCTATCATTGAGGTTAACCGCTCTCTTGGATTTGCAAAATGAAGAACAAGTTGATCTTTTTCTGACTCTGATTCGTTATTGAGTTATTTCTGACTCCAATTCATTGTTGAGTTATAATTTTTACAATCTCCCCAGAAAATGTTTTCTTCTTTTTCATTTAAATTCCAATTACTGGAGAGACTAAAATAACTAAAGACTATAAGGGAGAACTGAAGACAATAAATTGGAATTTAAATGAAATAATGATTACTTTACAAGCCATTCATTAAACTTCTAAGAAAAAAATTAATATACAATAGAACATTAACTGTTCTACTCAGAATCTCGCCAAATTGCTATGATGAAATAAAGAATAAATTACCACAGATGTTTCGTAGAAATAGTAACCCTGAAGAAACAATGCAGCACTGATTTTGACCTTTCAAACGAAAACCATGTTGAAACAAAATCTGATTGTACATTTAATTATAACCCTCTAATAGGTGGGAAAATCCCTTCAATATGTAAGAAGGGTGACCGAAACTGTTAGCATAAAAAATAAACTCCTCTATCTGAAGGATTGAGAATTTATATAGCCGATACACAACCATCCTTTACTATCATTCAATAACCAACAACTGACAAAAGTATAAAAAAGTCCATCACACAGGTGCTACATAACCTAAGCAGAATTACCATGTGCTGGGTGTTATGACACATTAGTAATCTCATATCAACATATATTCTCTATTTCTAAATAATAATCCGAAGAGTAAAAGTGGGGTTTTGCTGAAGACTGGAAACGAGAAAATATAAATAACTTGCTTAATATTTCAGTAATGAAAAAATGTGTAGAACAACAATCATAGAGCATCAATAGTTTAATAAGAATGGTTCTATAACATTTTCCAATTCATCCAACTCATAATAAGGGAGATAATCTAAATTTTCCAATTCCACCCTACTCTTTAGTGTTGAATGAAAGAGATTAGAATCGAGTATAGTATAGATTCAATAAACATTTTCGACTCAAGATCGAATATCTTACTTGATGATGTCATCTCACTACACACTTGCATGTATATCACATATTAAAGGTCCATTAAAAACAATATTTGGTATTTAAGCTTGGTTTCATGATAAATTGGCTTATTGTTAATATGCAATGATAAAAGTGGGATTTTACTAAAGGCTACAAATTAAAAAATCTCAGTTAATATTTGAGATAGAGAAAGAGCATGTATAACAACATTTGTAGACAGTAAAATTTGCAATACGATTGATTCTATATAATTTTTTGACCCAACGCATAATAACGGTTATATTTCCGAAATTCCCCTGTAAACCCCCTTCCACTGGGCTGATTTCAGCCGTTAGTGAACTAGATCTTTTGTTTTATATAAAAAGTTGATATATAGAGTATGGTAACAATTGTAAAAAAAATTGTGACCACTAAGCGATATATATATATATATATATATATATATATATATATATATATATATATTGTAACATGTACAATTTCCAGAGTTATAGTATTCAGTGAAAAGGGCTTAATAAATGGCAAACAATACATTTTTTTTAAAATCATGAGCTTTTTAATGAAGATGCGAGCACGCCATTAGGGGTCCCTCACAAACATCATGACATGTTTATATTTATTGAATGAAGAGTTAATGATTAGAAAAAAAAGTAGAAAAAAGATTGTATTGACTGCAGGAATTTATTGTTCGTTTGAAGAACAGATATGTTTTCAAAAGAAGTCAAATATTTACACATAATATTTACACCTCATTTTTCATCATCTCATAGGCAGGATTGATAGACATTTGAAAAAATGACTTTTTGCCTTTTCACCACAGATAATATCAATTCAAGATCACATTATTACAACATTTCCAAAACTAAAACCTCTTTATGAGCTCTTATCCATCAAAAATAATTTTTTAACAAGCAAATGACCACATTTGTGAAACTAAAAGAACTGCTCGCACTCGTACCCCTTGTACGTAGATTATATATATAAACAAAATTGACATTTAGTAAATTACATCATGAGTGCAACTTCACTAATGTATACTAACTTCTAATTGAAAATACAATTATTAGAAACAAGACCTGCTGATAATGGTGCGGTGATACTCCAGGTGGTATATTCTGGTGGCCTCCAGCATACACTGCTAACAGCAGTACCATGAATGTAGCTATTCCATTTAAAGAGTATTCCATCTATAAATTTAAAAAAATATATATATTTAAATTAAATTACATGTTATACGGGTAAGGCTAATCAGATTAACAATGACTTGCCCCCTTTTCTGTCCAGGGTGGGAGTAGAAATTTTACTTTAAATTAGTAGTAAATCCATCAATAAATAAATTCCCATGCATATGGGGAAATCATATCCATGACTCAAATTTAATCAAGTTTTTAAGCCAATTCTTTAACATAATGGTCAAACCTGAGATGCAATAAACTTCACTCACAGTGTTATTTAATTACATCCATTTCATGCAACTAAGGCTATTTGGATCAAGTTACGTGCAGATTACCATCCTTTTTGAGCCAGAATGAGACTAGGGATTTTCTTTAGTGAATTCTATCTAAAAAGTCCGTCACGCAGGGGCTGCGTAAACTAAGCAGATTTCCCACGTGTAGTTTTACAATAGAGAAATTTCACGAGAGCTGAAGAGTTAAGAAAACGGCTGACCTAGCTTTTGGCGGGAAACTCACTCTCATCCGTTATCCGCCCTGATTTCATAAAATTGCAAATATCTCGGTTAATATACAAGATAGAGAATAAATGTATATAACAATTTGTATAGTAAATTTAATTTGCAATAACATTGATTCTATACAATTTTTCGATCCGACATATAGTAACAAAAATATTTCTAATTTTAGAAAATCCTCCCCTCTAAACCCATCCTCCCACTCGTACAATTTCAGCCATTAACGAACTTGATCTTTCTTTTTACATAAAACGACTAAATATCAAGTTTGGTAACGATCAAACAAAAATTGCGACCGCTAGAGCGGTAACAGACAAATATATATATATATATATATATATATATATATATATATAGATAGATAGATAGATAGATACATATCTACAGTTTTGAAGATGATGAAAAGCTCATGATGTCATGTTAAAAAAATATCTCCAAATGTCATCCATCTTACCTAGGAAAGATGATGTCCATTTAAATTTGCATATATGTTATAGTGACATCAAGTGTACAAGAGGAAGTAATAGTAAATTCAGTTTAAGTTCTTATTTTAGTAATAGTAAATTGGATTTAAGCTCTTATTTCACGCTTAAACCATTAAAGCAAATTTTCTGAAACTTGGCCCGCAATTACTATGATTCAAATTTACACTATAGGCTATGCTAATATTCTCAGAGGAAACAGAAGTAGGGTTATAAGGGACCCCTGAAATGAAAAATTGTGATATTTCATTTCCTATTAGTTTTTCCGGAAAAAAGCACATGACAATAGTTGTTTATTTTGTTTTTTAAAGTAACTTTTGTTATATACGCTTTTGTCATATACCGAAGTATAAATGAGATATACACTAAAAGCTATAGCAGGAGTCGACAATTTGATTGTATACAAATGAGGGAGCCGAACTTAATAATATTCGGTATGTGAATTAGCATTTATTCTTCCATGATTATAAACTATATTAAAATTTATAGGTATGAGCTGGAGTAGGATCATAAGGGAAGCATGAAATGATAAATCGCGATATTTTGTTTACTATTGGTGTTTCGGCAACAAAAGTTGTTTATTGTGTTGTTTAAAGCAACATTTGTTCTATGCACTTTCGTCATATAATGAAGTACAAATGAAATGTATTCTAAAAACTATAGTGGGAGTCAACAAGTTTATTGGGCACAAACGATGTAGCCAAACTTAACAATACTCAGTATGTATGTGAATTAGTATCAAATCCTCCATGATTATAAGCTGTATTAACATTTCTAGAGACAAAAAGGAGTGTGGGTAATAAGGGAGGTATGGAATGAAAAATCGCCATATTTCATTGAGTATCTATTGGGTTTTCTGCATAAATGCACCTAAAAAATTTTCATTTTCTTACATAGAGCAACTTTTGTTATGTAAGTTTTATCAAATAAAAATCCATTAACATGATATTATCATTAAACTGTATTTTATTCTAGCATATTATGACAAATGACATCTAAATTTATAAAGTTCTATAATTCGGGTTCGTGAGGGGGTAATGAATCTCTGCTCCACCCCCCCCCTCCTTTTCACTATCTAAACTAAATTAAATCGTGGTTTGCAACATTTATAAAAGTTTATATTTTCAACTGATAGGTGAATAATTGTAACATTCTGATGGTTTAATTTTTACATTAACTCAAGTTACAATAATTTAAATAAAACAATTTTGAGCTTGCACAACGGAAGCTGTGGAGAGGCAATTACAGTCGGCTCTAGGGCAGCTCTGAATACATCCGCTGACATGAGTCGGCATTAGACGGGAATACTATCCATGATTCTTATTTACTCTGTACACATTATTTTAAATAGTGAAGAGGGATTAAGTAGAAAATGATTTTACACATAATGGTTTGAACTATGAATTGGGATTGAATAGTAACCTCTTAACGTTTAAATGTCTTATCAATAGTCCATGTTCCCAGGAAGTTTAAATGTTAATAAAAGTAAATACGCAGGAAACAGGAAAAGTAAATGCGCAGGAAACAGGAAAAGTAAATAGAAAGGACTTATTTAAGCCTTGCAGTGAAAAAAAATCACAATTATTATTCAGCCGAAATATTTCACAAGCAAAGCTACATCAGTAATAGTACTTAACCCTGGAATGGTAAGGTGTAAATTTTGGAACACGAAAGGTAAGGTGGGGCACTAGGTACCCCAATTATTAAAGATTTTTTACGCTATGATAATAATTTTTATTTACATAAACAAAACATTTTCTCTATTTTATAAACATTTAGCTGTCTTTTAAAAATAAGAATATTTTAAAAAAAAAAAACTTACTATGTTTTATAAGTAATTGAAAAAAAAATAGAATTATACCTATTATCTGGAGGAACTTAATTATTAGTCATTACAAGCATCACATACAACGATTTTGTGCCTAGAACATATAAATCTATTGCATTTGCAACATTTTACAGTGGTTTTAGTGTCTTTGCCTCTACCACATAGATGACACCGACCGGACGAACGAGCGCCTTGTGTAGCGGGTGGCGGTGCTGGGCTGCTAACTCCGAATTGCTCCTCGATGGCCTCCCGTACAGATCTGGGAATGGTTCTTATGGTCAGGCGATGCATCATCCATGGCTTTATCAGCTCTTCACCTAATGACAGTAGATAATCTAACCTGCTCTCCATCTTCCCACCAGAACGGTGAATGTTTTCTCTCAAAATGATGTAGGCATTGATTCCAGCGGCGTTGGGCATTCCATAAAAAAGACATAGGGGCCATCGCCTGGTTTTTCGGCTACAGTTGTACTGGGCACACATTTGGTCGAAAACATCTACACCTCCCTTTGTATTATTATAAAAATGTATAATTTCTGGGATATTTTTTTCTTTTATCATTGATTGGCCTTGGTGCATATTCGATAACAGTAAAACATTTCTATTCTTTTTTGGGACATATGACAATAATATAAGTTCATTGTCAAATACAAAGAGAGATGTTTCTGGTTTGCGGTTTTTTGTCTGTATGGTAAAAGCATCAGGAACATCATCATCGTCTTCAACAGCATCGTTTTCTTCATCATTTGAAAAATCTTCAAATTCAGCAGTTGCTGAATCACGAAATAATTCTTGTAAAATTAATTCATCGTCCCGGCCTAACAAAAATACTTTTTTGTCGTCCATTTTATGGCTCACGTTATTAAAAAACAATATTAAAACTAATGTTAATAATTACTGAAAAGAAACACTAATGGTAAGGTGGGGCATACAGTACCCCAAAACGCAAATAAAAGCACCAAAACAACCTTCTAGGTCAAGGCTATGTCACACACTGAAGGGAGCATGTTGGGACAGGAAAACTCATGAAAGGTTTGCCCAGCCAAACTGCGCCACCTGGCGGAAATTGAACTACACAATTTTCCTGGGGCACTGTATGCCCCACCTTACCATTCCAGGGTTAATAAGTATGAATGCTGTCCACGATTATGAGTAATATTGACTAATATATTTTTAATAGTGATGAGGGGTTGATCAGGATATCATTTCTTTTTTATTGTTTAAGATTAAACATTTTTCTTTAGTTATTAGATATTCAGGTATAAACTCAAAACATTGAGACAGGGAAATGTAAAAATATTCTGCATAGTAAAGCCTTGCCAAAACAAATAACATCATCACTCAGCCTCTAATGATTTCCAAGTGTATATATTATATATATATATATATATATATATATGTATGTATAAAATTTTAAACTTTGTCTGTACTTTGATTTTATTTGCGAAATTTCACAATAACTTTTCGGTTCACATGTCATAGACACCATAACTACATTTTGTTTCTTTGGTGTCTGTTTGTTTCTTTGTTACCATTTCACGCATAAATGGCTGAACCGAATTTTATGAAACCTGGTATGTATATTACTACTAACCCAACTTAGACTTTAGGCTATATTAATTTTCTCTAAGACGAACAGGAGTGGGGGTTATAAGGGAGGCCTGAAATTAAAAATAGCGATATTCTGTTTCCTATTGGTTTTTCGGCAAATATCCACATAACAATAGTTGTTTATTTTGTTATTTAGAGTAACTTTTCTTATATACACTTTTGACGTATTCCGAAGATTAAATGCATAATACGTTAAAAACTATAGCGGGAGTCAATAATATTATTTGGCACAAAAGACTCAACCGAACTGAATAAAACTCGGTATGTGTATTAGTAATGACGCCTTAATTATCATAAGCCATACCAACATTTCTAGGGACGAGCAGGAGTGGGGGTTGTAGGTGGAGGCCTGACATTAAAAATAGCGGTATTTCGTTTTCTACTGGTTTTTCTGCAAATATGCACATGACAAAAGTTGTTTATTTTGTTATTTAAAGTAAAGTATTTGGGCACTAACGAGTGTACCAAACTTAACAAAACTCGGTATGTGAATTATCATTAATTCTTCGATGATTATAAGCTATATTAAAATTTTTAGGTCCAAACAGGAATGGGGGTTATGAGGGAGGCCTAAAATGAAAAATTGTGTTATTTCGTTGTTTATTTTATTATTTAGAGTAACTTTTGTTGCATTCACTTTTTTGATAAATGAAGTAATCACGGGATATACGCTAAAACTATAGCGGGAGCCATTAATCTTATTAGTGTTTATTTAAGTGTTTTTAATGAATGCATATTATGACAAATGATTTTACGTTTTAGTCACATATGATAACTCTAAATATGATTCGGATTTGTGGGGTTATATATCTCCGTCGCCCCCTTCTAATTTATTTATTTTTCCTAGAAAATAACTTTGTTATTTATTTCCAATAGAAATGTAAACTATAAGAGCATTTCCGTTATTTAATTTGTATAATGTATTATTTAAACAAAGTCATGCTGAATTGGCACAAGGAGCAATAGCGGAAGTTATAGGGATCAAACTCATTTGTTCTGCTAATATATTATCTTATTTCCGATATCTTGATGTTATTGAAACAAATTTGTACCATCATAATAATTAGACGTTAATGGTAATGTTGTTATGAAAAAAGGCAATATCCATTTAAATTTGATATGATTCAAAGTATTACTTATTTTGCAGGGAGGGCTACGATCTCTTCCCCTCACCTATCTTTTTGAATATAAATGAAATTACTTTTATGGTAATACTATTATGTAATTCCATCAGGTACATAAATTATTAAAATAATACTTTGAATCAATAATTTAAGGAAAACAATGGTGATAGCCCTCATGCTGGAGGGGTAGTTGACCGGAGGCTATAACAGTTAATTGAGTAAACTTATTTCCTGTAAAATGCTGGCATTACTGGAAGTGATTTCCACTGAGATCTACTAGTATGAATATAATCTAATGTAAAAACTATGCTTAAACTATATGTGCTTGGATTCGTTTTTGACAGGAAATAAGTTTCATTATAGATGATATTAAATTGTAATAAATGCTATCCATGATTATGGTTATTCAAAAAGGTGAGTTAAAAAGTGGAGAGGGATAGATTAGGAACACATTTCATTTATTTTCAAAAGTAAAATTTCTCATCTATAAGTCTAAGTCGCCTGCCTGATCCTCACAGGAAAACAATGCGCCCAGACAGGAAGTGTAGTTGTAAACATTGAAGCCTTGCCCAAAAAAAATATTATTATCATTCAGTCTCAAATGATTTCCCGAGCGAAGCCTTAGCTAGTGTATATATATATATATATATATATATATATATATATATATGTATGTATATATATATTTTATCTAGTATATAAGGATCAATAAGAAGGCCAAGTCCTCTACTGGTTTTTAATATTATGCAGAGTGCACTTTCGGAGTCAACGTTCCATCCTCAGTGCCTGCTGATTAAAGCTGCGTTGCCTGGACCACGACTGCCGGGCGACTCAGAGTCGCCATGATTCTATCATGGATCGGTCAACTATCTCAGACACCTTGATTTCACCAAGTGGTTTGCTTTACCAAAAGTGGCCTGCAAACCTGGTGTTTATCAACCACCCGGTCACACAAGCCACAAGAGCAGGTTATACTTTTCCACACATATTTCAACTTCTTGAACAAAACATCCTACAACAGCTAATGCTGAAATATTTCGACCAGTGATCATGACCATTGCCAGCATAATCAATGTGCAATGTGTAGCTGTTTTAAATGGACCTACTCCCTCCTTCAAAGGAGAAACTCTTTAGTCATCTAAAACCTTTCATGAAAATGTATAGTGAACATCATCAAAGAACAATCAGCCATCTCAATATTCAGGACAAAATCAAAGTTAGTGAACCCTACATACCATAAATTTGGTACTATCATACATGGAATATTGATGGAGAACAGTCAATATCCAATTCAAATAGTGAGATGAATCATTCTCCGGTATATTTTGTTAAAAGGTAGAAGAATAATTTAAACATAAGGTTTAAACTGGAATACCAGATACTTGTGATTTCCAAATAGTTTTTAATCAAAATATTCTTTTAAAAAGCACCAAACACACTCCGTATAGTGAGAAACAAAGCTAGGATGATCAGAAAATTTACCAAAAAATATTACTTCTAGAAAATTCCCATATAGGAATAAGCTACTATTTTTAAGACGTATGGATGTCACAGGATCAAAATTATTTTTATTTTATTTTGAAGCTCCTAGATGTCCAAATAATTACAAAAACCTACTAATTATGTTATATAACATTTTCTAATTTCATGCATAGGAGTGGAAACAAATCCTTTTTTTTTTCCTCCATTACAACACCCAACATGAATTAGTCCCACATGGTCAGCAAGCTGCAAATATATACCATTACTCTAAAGGGTTGAAAAACTGTTTCATTCACATTAATTTAAAATTGTTAGTGTATATTGTTATATTCAAATTTCCTACAAAATATGAAATTAATAAACTGATAAATCCAGCGAGAAATCTTCAAAGCATGCAAGTTTGCTGTAATGGTCACAACACGACAGCTTTAGAAGCCTTAATTGATTTTACAAAAAAATAAATAGAAGCAGAAGTTATTTCACATGTTAAAATTAACAATACACGGTCTGCAATAATTTTATGGATAGAAGAAATAGACTATGTTCTTAGACCTGGGTTAGAATTATTTGAGGGATGGCAAATAAACAGGAGGAGGGGGTCTTTTAATTAATTTACATAAAAATACTAAGCCAAGAAAAATATATATCATATGAAGTATTCATATGGATTCTGAGTTACACAAGGTACCTTACCCATAAATATGGGGACGATAAACTTATTGGAAGTAAGGACATACTAAGAATTAATTGTTGGGGAAAAAAAAACAAGAATGTTAATGGATTATAAGCATAATATTTGAATAAATAGGTTCAATTATTTATTTATTGAAAACGACTTAATGCTTCTGAGGCAGAACAGCACAGGTTACCACCCTGTTCTGGTCAGGATAGGACTAATGATTCTATTTAGTATATTGAAGTTCTGTTAGATATTAAATCAAAAAAGCCATTTATTTCCCAAAATATAAAGGTACAATACTAAATTATAGTTTCAGTATGGCACTTCAATTGATTACATTTTACAGCCAATTTTTATGAGCACTTAAACTACCCATTTCTTTCAATTTTATAGTCCCCAACTTTAGGCAAACTGTTTTAGACATTATTTAAACTTTTAATTTAAAATTAAGTTACAGATAGGAAATGCCAAGATAATGACATCTACAGTGACAGTTAAAAAGTGACAAGTAGAATGTCAAAGAGGCTCAAAGATGGGGAACTAGATACAAAATAAATACATAAAACAAAACGTAATTTAAAGATACTTAACACTTACGTTCAGGATATAAATTCAGAAATATAAACTGAATGAATCTAGGAGAATCAAAACATAATACTTAAAAATCCCACACTTCCAAATACACGTGTACTTATCAGCAAAGAGAATCGGAAAGTCACGAATGATTCCTTAAGAAGATAAGAGGACGTGTAATTCTTTGATCCGAAATACAATTATTCTTTGATTTACTAAAAGACTACTCTGAATTTTCCCTGGCACACCAAAAATTAAATTTATGCCTACACAATAATTGATAAACACGAATACGAAGAATGTCGTAAAATGTCTGCACATTAATCAAAACTAGCCGGAGTTACAACATATTACATGTGTATAAACAACGGTTATTATTATTATTATTTATTAACGTCCACTTTTTGCAACTTAGGCTAATCGGGACGGGTTATCTACAGGTTACCACCCTTTTCTAGCCAGGGTGGGATTTTAGGACGTTATTTACTGAATTTCGTCACTAAATAATTGCCTTTGCCCCGGCGGGAATCGAACTCGCCACTCTAGGTTTACCATGTGAGATAAAGCTCAACGCTTTAACTCGCACGGCTAACCTGAGCCCAACAACGGTTATACGCTCGAAGTGAAAAATATACACAACAAGGGGGGGACTAAAATACACTTTCGCCATAATCAAATTGTGTATCGAAGTGAAAAATATACACAATTTGATTATGGCGAAAGTGTATTTTAGTCCCCCCCCCTTGTTGTTGCACGATGACGACGGTGGCCATTTTGTTTTTCTAACTATCTTTTTTAACACTTTAAAATTTCCAAAATACGCCATCGGTGGTTAAAACCGACGGTGAGGGTTTTGTTGTTCTAACTTTATATTTTTTAACACTTTAAAATTTCCAAAATACGCTTTTGGTGGGTTTAAACGACGGCGGCGATTATAACGAAATAAGATGGCGGCGTAGGGGGGGGGGGGAGACTAAACTACACTTTAATCGATTATTACATATTTTGATAAAATTAGCTTAGAGGAAGGAAATGAAGAATTTACATTTGGAGCAAAAGGATGCTAACCTGTAGATAACCCGTCCCAATTGTTATTATTATTTATTAAAGTCCACTTTTTGCTACTATTTCTAATTGGGACGGGTTATCTACAAGTTCCCACCCGTTTCTAGCCAGGGTGGGACTTAGGATTTTATTTAATGAGTTCTTCGCTAAAATCCTTCGTCCCAATTAGCCACAGTAGTAAGAAATGGACGTTAATAATAAAGAAACCACGCTTCAGTGGTTTGGCAACATATATAGCAAAAATGTGTACCAAATTTATCATAAGACTGTCCATGACCTCACGAAGAAAGACCAACAGTGGACACAAGCGAATCGTTGAAGTAGAGAAAAACCAGATATGGATGCACCAATACTTGTATTCTTCAACCATAAAATCCTAGCGATTATTCAAGCCGACGCTTCATCTAAATGACTTGGAAGTGCGACCATACAGGAATGTCTACCCTTCGCTTTCGCGTCGAGGAACTTGTTGTCAAATGAGAGATACTGGGCTCAAATTGGAAGTGAATGATTAAGCATTTTATTGGCTTTTCAACTGTTGTCAAGGAATTCACTGTTCAAACACTTCATCGTCCGTTCGAAGTATTCAAAATTCCTATTTCCAAAGCACTTACCCAACTCCAACTGATGCTGCTACGCTTGCACGGATACAATCTCATGTTCAGTTACAGTCGACGCACTGTCCCCCGGGGGAACGGAGGTAGTATGTATGATGTATTTTGATCATAAATGTTATATACTATAGTAGTATGGTACATGTAGTAAATAAACGCCCTTTATGCATGGGAAATGTGCAAAGGAAAATATAATATTATATATATATATATATATATATATATATATATATATATATATATATATATATATATATATATATATATATATATATAGAGAGAGAGAGAGAGAGAGAGAGAGAGAGAGAGATTTATACAATTATATAAATCTATCTATATATCTGACTGTTACCGCTCTAGCGGTTGCTATTTTTGTCTTATCGTTACCAAATTTGATATATAATTGTATTATTTAAAACGAAAGATCAAGTTCGTTAACGGCTGAAATCGGACCTGGGGGAGGGGGTTTAGAGGGGGAGAATTTGGAAAATTCTTAATATCTTTGTTATTATGCGATTTTTAACTCACCTAATTTGTTGGATCCTTAGACTGTGACGAAACAAGATGGAGTAAGGGGGGACTAAACTACACTTTAGCCTCAATTCACTTAAAGTGTCTCTAGCCAATCCCAGACGACTATTTAATAATAGAGGCAATACCTTGATTCCAAGAAACCTGCTATAACGTTGGTTGGGGTGGCCTAGGCCGTCTAATGACTTGTATTGGTTTAGTAAGTCTTCCATGTAGTTCATGGAAAATGGGTAGAATGTGTGGACATCTGCAAAGGCGTAGAATAGTACTGTTTAGTATTGAAATGAGCACACCTTTCCTTGACCAAATTTCATTGCAATAGATTTTTCTTCCAAAATTAATACACATTAGTAAAGAAAATCCTTCACCAACAACTACATACATACATTCTAAGGGGCTCAGGTTGGTCTTAATCTCGCGTGGTAGACCTAGAGTGGCGGGTTCGATTCCCGCCCTGGGCAGTAGAAATTTATTTAGTGACGGACTCATTAAATAAACTCCTTACGTCCACCCTGGCTAGAAAAGGGTGGTAATCTGTAGACAACCCATCCCGACTAGCCATAGTAGCATAAAGTGGACGTAAATAATAATAACATTCTTAAACTTGATATACTTCTTTGGTCTAATAGGTTGTAGTATCGATTTATTACAATATTCAAATTTAATTTAACTATTTAATTGAGTTTATATAATGAAATTTACTATTTTCCATGTTTTGTTTTAGTATGAACTTGATCTGTTATCATTTTAATGAAATTAGCATAGTCTAATTTACATGTCCCTTTCAGATCCTTTTTTGAAAGAATTAAAAAGTAATTTTGTTTTGTTATTTCATTGTCATTTAGTATTTTTGTATATTCCTTCATCAGTTTAAAGTCATTAACGTTCTCCAGGCTATGCTTCTAAACTTCTTACTGAATGTATTAAACCCATAAAGGATGAAGAACCCTTATTGTTACCATTTTGTGATTGCTTTGAAAGGATTTTGTATAAAGGCTTATTGCCACAAAAAACTGTCATTGGGGTGATAGTGATTCCTGATTGCTGGTTATGGTTAAAGAGTCTAGGAGATGGTGATCAGCAAGGGTAAAGTACTTTTGTTATTTAATTATATTATGAATGATGATCACTTTTATTATTATCCTATTGGGGTTTTAGGTATCTAAATGTGTGTTTAAAGTATAGGCCTTAATTCTTTGGTGAACCTTGAGTAATAGTTTTGAATGTTTCATGAGCAGTAGGAATGTATTTAGCGATAAACCTGCTAAATAAAAAATGTAGCTCAATACCTACTATTAGAGCAGATTGATAATCTTCTCTGATTAATTTTAGTACATTTAATGGAGATAAAGAAATGTCATTTGTTTTTTATTATTATCTTGTATTACTTTGTTGCAGGATTCCTTTTGCCTACAGCTCTAGTGTTGAAGAGGTTTTGAGGAATCCCAGGGTGACTACTAGTAAAGGAAGAGTAAGACTTCTTATTAGAGCGTGCTTGTTGAAACGTTGTCTCTATGCTCCAATACAATACCTGGTATTAAGGAGTACTATAATTATAACCACCCTCCCCCTTCCCATCATTTTTTCCCTGATTTTTTTTATTTTGTACATATATTTATTATTTAGAAAAAATGCTTTTCTTTGAAATATTATTTAACAATGGAATGTGTTTTATTTGTATTTATTTATTAGCGTCCACTTTTTGCAACTAAGGCTGATTGGGATGGGTTATTTACAGGTTACTACCCTTTTCTAGCCAGGGTGGGGCTAAAGATTTTATTTAATAGATTCTGTCACTAAATAAATTCCTATTGCCTAGGCGGGAATCAAACTCGCCACTCTAGGTTTACCATGAGAGATAAAGGTCAACGCTAACCTGAGCCCTGAATGTATTTTAGGGCCTACATTTGTTTTTTCATGTATGCAAGTTACTATAGATACAAATATATTATCTATATATATATATATATATAAAATTGTAACCTCTGTCTGTACATTGATTTTTTTCGCGAAATTTCACGATAACTTTTCGTTTCACATGTCATAGACACCATATCTGCATTTTGTTTCTTTCGTGTATGTTTGTTTGTTTGTTTGTTTGTTTGTTTGTTTGTTTGTTTGTTACCTTTTCACGCATAAACGGCTGAACCGAATTTTATGAAACTTGGTATGTATATTACTACTAACCCAACTTAGACTTTAGGCTATATTAATTTTCTCTGAGACGAATAGGAGTGGGGGTTATAAGGGAAGCCTGAAATTAAAAATAGCGATATTTCGTTTTCTATTGGTTTTTCGGTAAATATGCACATAACAAAAGTTGTTTATTTTGTTATTTAGAGTAACTTTTGTTATATACACTTTTGTCGTATACCGAATTTTAAATGCGTTATACGCTAAAAATTATAGCGGGAGTCAACAATATTATTTGCAAAAAAAGACTCAACCGAACTAAATAAAACTCGGTATGTGTATTAGCAATAACGCCTTAATTATAATAAGGCATACCGACATTTTTAGGAACGGGCAGGAGTGGGGGTTATAAGGGAGGGCTGAAATTAAAAATAGTGATATTTCGTTTCCTATAGGGGTTTCGGCAAATATGCACATAACAAAAGTTGTTTATTTCGTTATTTGGAGTAACTTTTGTTATATACACTTTTATCGTATACCTAAGTATAAATGAGTTATACGTTAAAACTTTAGCGGGCACTAACGGCTGAACCGAACTTAACAAAACTGGGTATGTCAATTAGCATTAATTCTTCTATGATTATAAGTTATATTAAAATTTTTAGTTTCGAACGGGAGGGGGGTTAAAAGGGAGGCCTGAAATAAAAATTCACCATATTTACATGTATAAGAGACGGGAAATATAAAAATATCGAAGACTGTGAAGCCTTATCGAACAAATAATTCTATTATTAGTAAATTCACGGCAAAGATGGGTATCAATCCTAAACACTGGGACGGGTAAATGTCAAAATATTGTGCAATGTAAAGGCTGCTAAAAAATACCATCACCATTCAGCCTCAAATGAATTCCCGGGCGAAGCCGGGTATCTGAGCTAGTATTTGTATATATCTTATTATATTAGATTTGTAATAATTAATCTTAAAAAAAAACAAAAAAACAGAATAGAGCAAAGAAGATAATACAATGATTCATGTCATGGTCATTGTATTGATAATTTGGAAATTGTGGGTTATAATGTCAAATTTGCTGTTACTCTCTAAAAAATAGTGATTCTTCTCAGACCAACCAGAACTGTGTAGAGCAACATATGAATTAAACCATTCATTGTACTATCAACCATTTTATTTTTTTAAATTATTTTTATTTAGTATTTATGTTTGAATTACTTAAGATGTTTTGATTTAAATATAAGATCATGGGCTTTATTTGGAATTGTTATTTATGCAAATATAGTTTATATGAATTTATTCTTATATTACTCAGGAAATGGTGGATATCATCTACCAACATAGGACCTTCAAACCAATACAATGGTTGGTAAGGGAAAATTGCTTGATTGGGCAAGGGTCTTATGGGCCTTGAAATTTACGGATTATAGTGCAGGAAAATATTCTGCTTCATAAGTATTTTGAGGTTTCTTTCATTAATGAAGTGATATGATCAGAAGTTACATATTGAAATTAGTGAACCAAGGGCTGATTGACTAATAAGTGATGGCGCACTTTAATAAGAATAATTTGCAGTGCTGTTAAAGTGAAGTTTATTTTCTGGTTGCTAGGTGAATGAGGGACAATGCACGGTGCTCTACGGAAGTGGGTCAGTACTCGGGGAGCCAGTCCTGGCAGCTGTTCTCACTTCGCTTCTTCTCTGCCTCTCAACCATCACATTTAGCCTCAACCTTGATAATGCTGCATTTCTTGACTTTTCTTGGGATCTACCACTCCTCAAGTCACTTGTTTTTGTCCCTACTCCTGTACTTGGTTTATACATAATGTATGTATACTCTTATTATATTCACTATAATTTCTTTTAGTTTAGTTTTTACAGTACTCAGGAAGAGTAATATTATTAGTATATTTGGGTCATTCTTATGTCTCTTCTTTCCCATTGCTCTTCTATAATTTATTCTTATTGACATATATTATCTTCATGGATTCAAATGCGGGTAGACTACTTTGTAATGTAGGATGTAGAGAATGGTTACTAAATAACAAAAAAAAGTCACACAGGGGCTGCGTAAACTAAGCAGATTTCCCACATGCTGAAATGACACACTGGTAATGTCACTTCACCATATTGTAATAATATGAAAAATTAATAACTATTTACGATTAATGACTAAGTGAATTGGGAGGGGAAATGGTGGGCACCATTAATAAAAGGGGGGAATAACTAAAAACCTCTCATGATTTTGAAGTATAATAAGTGGAAAAGAAATGGATAGCCAGGACCAAATTTTGTCATATTACCCAATAACCCACAAAATGATCAGGTGGTATAAAAAACTTGGTATTCACAAATTTCAAATTATCATGGTTAATGCGCCTATCTGACTAATAAAAATATTCTAGTGAAAAAAAAAAATGATGTTCATGATAATGAATTATCTATCTTGGAGAAGGTTTTCCCTAAACCTTAGCCATAATGCTTGCCCCCAAGAGCAGAACAAGTACATTTGCCTGCACTCACACCCAAGTCTGAAAAGGGTATAACCAAGAGAAAAAGATGCAGAGTTTGCTATGAGAAAACTCGAAGAGAGTGGACTCCATTTATTTTTGCCCAGGTGAACTAGGATATTGTTTTCAACCATGTTTTATGTTAGCACATATATATTAAAAATTGTAAACATGGTATTTTATTTTAGTTTACTGTTGGTAATGATTTAATTTTTAGCAATCATTTTAATAATTTTGTAAATATGCTTGGAATAATTTTAGGTATAATAAGGGTATTAGATTTAAACTTAGTCATCATTTAAAATTTTTGTATATAATTAATCATTAGGCCTATTTCAAAAATAAATTAGTATAAATTGTGAAATAAAAAAAAAAAGTTAAAAATCAAAAGAAGAAAAAAAGTGTTTTGTGTGATTGCCTATACTGTTTTTTCATTCCTTGTGCACAACCGAAAGAAAGCTTAAATACCCTTTTCTCTCAAAAAGGTTAAATATTTAGTCATTTTAAAACTGTTTGGTATTAAATGGACCAAAAAACACCTTAGCCCAAGGTAAGACTAATCATTTGTACTAAATGAACAAGTTAAGTAGCGCAAACTTTACAATTTGAGACAACAACACACAGAGGACAAATTTGAGATGAACTTTCTTTAACAATTTTCCAACATTTTAAAATTTTGTGAGGTGAAATGCTTTGTAAAAGCTTCTTCCATCTGCTCTCATTCTTTCTTTTCATTCATTTTTCATACTTTATTTAATTCATCAATGGTGCAGCTAAAAAACATAATTAATTTATTTTCTTGAATAGATATTTTTTTTTTATAAAAGGGTTTATAATAAAATTAATAAATATTCTTTATTAAATCAGTTTATTTTTATAAGACTAAGAGAAATATATTTAGTCATTTTTTATGGTTTATTTACTCTTTTATATAATACACTCATTGTATTTGATAAAGGTTTTTCCCCCACATGATGGTTAACTTCTAAAAAGTCATTAAATTATATGTCAGTTAATTTCTATAATTTTTCTTAATAATTACTACATAAAAGTATTTTTTATAGGTTTGTTGATGGAAAAGCAATAGTCCTGAATGTGCAACAGAACAGTGTAGCTGCTGAGAGTGTAATTTTTTTTTTTTCAGTAATTCACTTTAATTTTGATCTGAGTAGGAATGTAATGTAATCATTTAAAATGTTTCTGTATTATAAGTGTAATGATTAATATTATACTATTTTAGACCAGAATCCAAGGTTTATTATCATATATAACTGTTTGTCTGTTGTTCATCTTGTATATTTACACTTTTCTGTACCTCTTAGAATCTAAAAAAAGTCCGTCACACAGGGGCTGCGCAAACTAAACAGATTTCCCACATGCGTCACGTATTTGCATTTATCTCAAGACTTAAAAGTTCAATGAGAACAATATTTGGTATTTACGCTTCAAATAAAGTGCTTCATAATATAACAGCTTATTGTTAATATGATACTAGTAGCAGGGGGGGGGGGGTTACCGAAGGGCAAAAACTAAAAAATGCTAATATCTCAGTTAATAATCGAGATAGTGAATACCGTACATAACAGCATTTATAGAACATTACATTTTCATTAAGATTAGTTTTATACTATTTTTCGATCCGATGCATAATAACGGAGATATTAAGAATTTCCAAAATTCCCCCTCTGAACCCCGCCCCCACTGGTCACCATTTAAGACCTTGATCTTTAGTTTTACATAAAATGTTTAAATATTAAGTTTGGTAATGATCATACAAAAATTGTGACCGCAGACAAATATATAATAACAACAAACATAACAGCATTTATATATATATATATATATATATATATATATATATATATATATATATATATAAATGTTGTTATATACATGTTTTCTCTATCTTCAATATTAACTGAGATATTGGCATTTTTAGATTTCAGCCTTTAATAAACCCCCCTTTCAGTCATCACATGTTAAGAATAAGCTAATGTATCATGTAAGACCTTATTTCAAATATTGTGTTCAACAAAGCTTTTCTAAATGAGATACATGCAAGTAAGTACTGAAAAGAGTCTCACATTAGCCATGTGGTTGGTCATAATAGACTTTTTAAACCTAGAGCAACAGGATTTTTTTTTTTTTTTTTTTTTTTTTGTAACAAACTTACTAAATAAAATAGAAGAAGATGACCTGTTGATATTCCGTATCCAGTAGCCTTTGTAGCATAAAATAATGATAAAATAAGTCAAACCATACTTTTAACAAATTTAAAAGTAGTGATCCAATATGTATTATCTAACAATAAAGTTTTTTGGTTAGTAGTAAAGTTGTTTAAAGTGCATGGTATTTTAGCTTAAAATAAGATACAAGGTGATATATTGCTAATTGTTATTTATTAATAACTTTCTGCAACTTCGGTTAATAGAGACGAGTTATCTACAGGTTACCTCCCTTTCCTAGCCAGAATGGGACAAGGATATTATTTCATGAGTCTGTCACTGAATAAATTCCTATTGCCCAGGCACTAGGTTTACATGTGAGATTAAGACCAATGCCTTAACTCACATGGCTAACCTGAGCCGCAGGTGATATATTGGTAGGTTGCTAAAGTAAGTATGAGTTTATTGAAGGATGAAAATTAAAAAGTACGAATATCTCAGTTAACACTAAAAGCAGGGGGAAAACTGTATACAACAATTGTAGAAAATTAAATTTGCCCCAAGATTGGGTATAAAAATTCTCCCCCCCCCCCCATAGGTTTAGTCTAATTAATAATATCATAATAATTCTTCTTGATATTTATTTAAAAAGCTTGTTTGAAAATGTATTCTGTCTTAATAAGTTGAATTGGATTCTGTGATACCAGTACGTAGGTTTAAAGGCATATGGCTGAGAACTTCCCCCTTACCCCAAAAAAAAATGGGAAGGAAAAGGGGGTTGAAATAAAAAATATAAAGTTTTAATATATATATATATATATATATAAATAAATATAAAATCGGCCTAGCGTGCTTGTGCCTGAGACTTCCCATGATTGGGGAATCTCAAATAAGGTCTGAAGAGTGTGGGGCATTGATGACCACGATGTTTTTTGCCCAAAATCAAACAAACAAGCTAAACCTAGGGTCAAGATAATATAATTTTAGTGCCTCTATATGAAATAAACACCATTCTCTCCAAATTTTCTTCATTGGATTATATATATAATCTTAACTGAGCATCCCTTGAAGGCCCATGGCCTGTCACATGGCTTTGGTTGGAAGTCTCCACTTGGTGCATTCCCAGTTGAATTTTTGTGGCATTACAGACCAAAGATAGCTTCTTCTTAATTTGAGTAGCTATTCAATTGTCCCATATTGCTGAGAGGGCAGTAAAATGTATAGATTGAACCAGGCTTTCAAGTTGGCTTCTGTAGCATATACATTTATTACTTTGACCACTACCAAACTCCCTCTTCTCCCTATATATATAAATGTTCACTAAGCAGGTTGCTACAACTAGAGTATTCTACTAGGCTTTACATTTATGTCAGTCATGTGTTGTCAATAAGAGGTTATCTTATTAAACTGAGGAAAGTATAAAACTTTAATTAATATTATTATTTTTGGTTAACAGGAAGTAATAGAGAATGGTGATGTGATAGACTGCATCAATGGAGTGGTTATTAATAAAGGTAACCATGGTTCCTTATCAAGGATTATCAAGAAGGCAGCTAAGAAGCCTATAACACTCACAGTCATCAAGGTATTTGACAGATTTATACTACTAGTTTTTTTTTCATAATGACATCTAAGTTGTAGAATAAAGTGTTGTTGTCTTATCTTATTGCTTTGACTAGGGAGTGAAGAATGACAAAATATACCACCCTCTTATGCAATACTGGCAGCAGGCTGGGTTAGACCCAGGTCAAGTACAGGCCAAATCTCTGTAAGTATAATTTATGAGTTGTTTGTCAAGTATTTTCCATTGCTACATAAATTATACATATGTAAATATATTTCTGACTTACAGTAGACTCCTGCTTAATCAACTCTCCGGATTTACCTTTGGTATTGGTAAAGGAGGGGAAAAAAATATTAATTTTCTTAAAGCACTTAAAAATTTAGGTGATTCTCAACCACTGGTTATAAATTGAAATGTGCGTGCATGAAATGCTAACAAAAAGGTTCGGTTTATTCACTTTTGGCCATTAAAAATATCTATTCTAGTTTAAATCAATACTTAAAACAAAATCATTATTCTTCATTTATTGCACAATAACATGAAGAAGAAATTTTATGTATTCCTGGTGATTAGACATGACTCCTGTTTTCAACAATTTATTTTCTTGGAAAAGGTTTCCTTAGTGTAATAAACAAACAATTTTAAGAACTTGTTGACGATGCAGAGTGGTTCTGAACAGAAAATTCATAGTATACCCCTAGCTGGGTGCATGAGTTATGCATATTAAGAACGAGCCCATGTTACATTTCATTGATGGATGGGTTGAAATAGTAATGGTTTCCCGTGGGAATATAAAAATAGACTCAAAAATCATCCATATTACATATTGATATTCATCGATAACACAAATGCCCAGTAATAGTAAATGTAAAGTCATTCATTTGTTATACCTGAGATATAAACAGTTATATAAATTTATGTTTAGAAGCCATTAATTGTCCCAAAAGAGACAAAAATGAACAAGTGCCATGTTACTTCACAACTTAAATGTATGTCAAAATTAAAAGAAATCCAAATGATTTATAAAAAGTATTTTATTGCTGACTAGTTGACAACTCACCAGAAGCACAATACAATACAAGGTAAATGAAGCAACTACATTTTATGGTATGACCTTCCATTAGCTAAGTCAAGCATACATTCTCTTTGAAAATTGATTTTATAAATCATTTGGATTTTACTTTATCTTGCCTTCTCATATTTGAATTTTGAAATGAATTTATTAAGGCCATTATTACACCATGCTATGATACTTACTAATAGGGGTGTTCATACAAATGCTATATTGAGTGAACCCCACTTTTAAAAATCCTGATGTGGGCAACAAATGATTTAATTGCACTCTTAATAAATTAAATAAACAAAATATTTTGTTGCACTTGAAAGTCATACACAGTATCTCCATTCCAGTGCATCAGGTCGAAAAGTGTCATAGAGCATAATTCAAACATAAATCATTTCATGATAAAGAGCAAAAGTCCTATGCAGATTTCCCTTAAGGGAAAACAGCTATTGAGGTCATACTCATGACGCGATTTTCAAAATTTTTCTTCAAATGTCCATTGATCCTACCTAGGAGATGATGAAAATGAGGTCCACTCTAGTGGTCGCAATTATTGTTTAATCGTTACCAAACTCGATATTTAGACGTTTTATGAAAGAAGAAAGATCAATTTCGTTAGCAGCTGAAATCGGACCAGGGGGAGGGGGGGGTTTAGAGGGGAGGATTTTCGAAAAATCTCTGTTACTATACAAAGGATGGAAACATTGTATAGGACTAATCTTATTGCAAATTAAACGTATTATAATTATTGTTATATACATTTATTCTCTATCTTGATTATTGACCAAGATATTTGCATTTTTCAGTTTTCAGCCTTCAGCAAACCCCCACTTCTACTCATGTTACATAAACAATACTCTATTATATAATAAACCACATTATTCAAACCTTAAGTACCAAATATTGTATTTAAGAGACCTTTATTATACAAGATACATGTAAATATGTCCTGGTGACCCCCCCCCCATCTTAAGGGGGACTCATATATTTCAGTAATTGTTTTTCTTTCTGGTGTGAGGCTGGCAGACCTGTTTGTTTACATTTCAAACACTTCTCGTCGCCAGGTTATTGAAATTGACTGAAACATCTCTTATTTCCGTTTGTATTTATTCACTTAATATTCACGGTGGTGATGTGTTACCAGTATGTAGATTTATCTATTACTAAACTTCGCGAGGGAAATCAGCTTAGTTTACGCAGCCCCTGCATGACAGACTTTTTTTGAATATTCGAATTCTCCCCTATTTAATTTCAGCCATTAACAAATATGAACTTTATAATTGAAATTCTTAAATATTGTGTATGGAATCTTTTTTATGATCTATCAAATAAACATTTTTGTGAAATATTAATCGGTGATGTCATCTCTCAACATGTTTGCATATATTTCACACAGTAAAAGTTAAATGAAAACAATATTTGTCATTTAAGATCCAAATAAAGTTGGTCATGGTATAACAGCTTATTGTTAATATGACATGAGTAGGAGTGAGGGTTTACTTGAAGCCTGAAAAAAAAAGTCGGATATCTCAGTTAATATTCAAGATAGAGAAATAATGCTTATAACATTTATATGAAATCAGGCAATAAGATTGGTTCTATACAATTTGTTGAACTGTATAGTAATAAAGATATTTCAAATTTTTGAAATTCTCCTCTTGTCTGATGAATTTGATCTGTAGTTTTACATGTAATACTCAAATAACGAGTTTGGTATCTGGAGCATTAACAGACCAATATATATACCCATTGCCTTGTTGTACCTTCAATCAGATTTACATAGTATTATATATTTGATGTTATAGTGATTTTTTTTACTGTAGTAGAAATAATTTTCTTTTTTGTATAAGTAATTATTTTTTATAGACAGGTGCTTGAAAAAGTGGAAAAAGAAGAAAGTGGGAAGTTGATGTTGGTCTGTACAGTAAACACAGGCAACCGTGGGGATATCAAACAAATCAATGAGGTAATCACTAACCTTCCTAGCTCTCCTGAACTTCACCCTGTCTCCATTGAATGTCATCCACTTGGAATCCGACTTATTTCACTCAGAACTAATGAGGTAAATTCTATTCTACTATTTAGATGATCCTTATTAAGTGTATTTTCCATATTACATAATAATGAATGTATTAGCCACAAATATTATGATCATTAGTGTCGCATAAAATGGTTAAATATTGATTATGTCACACATAACAGATTTGTATGTTAATTCATATGGTACTGAATGTAGGAGTGTAGATCTGGGAAACAGGTCTTATTAACAGGAAGCCTTCCCACTTCCTTATTATCCTGTTCCTTATAGGAACTTATTGTTTTCGGTACTAATATGCCATCAGGTGCTTACAAACAAAAAAGGAAACATTTTAAGGGCATGCAATAAAAAAAAAATAATTACATACAAATTTTGAAAATAATTAAGTTGTGAAGAAATATCCTAACATTAAAAATTCCAGACCAACCTATAATAATTAATAAATAGATTACAATTTAATTGATTAAAAATATAGTTACCATTTACACACTCACACACACACACACACACACATATATATATATATATATATATATATATATATATATAAATAATTTTATGAAACTTGCTATGTATATTACTACTAGCGCAACTCAGGTTTTAGGCTATATTAATATTCTCTGAGACGGAGTAGGAGTAGGGGTTTTAAAGGAGGCCTGAAATTAAAAATAGCGATATTTTGTTTCTTATTTATTTTACGGCAAATATGCACATTACAAAAGTTGTTTATTTTGTTATTTAGAGTAATTTTTGTTATATACCGAAGTATAAATGTGTTATGCGCTAAAAACTATAGTAGGAGTCAACAATTTGATATGGCTCAGAAGACTCAACTGAACTAAATGAAACTCTGTATGTGATTTGGTATTACACCTCCCTGATTAAAAGCTATGTTCAAATTTCGAGGTACGAACAAAAGAGGGGGTTATAAGGGTGGTGTGAAATATAAAATCGCGATATTTCGTAATCTATTCATTTTTCAGTAAATTTGTATATTGTATAAATTTGTATATGTTGTATGTTATTTAAAATAACTTTTGTTATATGCACTTTTGCCATATAACGATGTATAAATGAGGTATACACGAAAAACTATAGAAGGGGCAGCAATGTTATAGGACACAAAAGACTAAATTGAAATCAACGAAATTCTGTATTTTTGACAATAAGCTATATTATCGTTTTTAGGGACGAACAGGAGTGGGGGTTGTTAGGCATGAAATGAAGTCGTCATAAATGTTTCCTATTGTTTTTATGGCGAACGTGCACATGACAAAAGATGTTTAATTTGATATTTAGAGTAACTTTTGTTATATACATCTTTATCATAATTTATAAAGCAAGTAATTTGCATAGACGTTTTGTTATACTCATCAATGCGTATCCATGTATGAATTTATTCAACTTAGTACCTCGATGTATTAATACACTAAACTTTCATTAAACTTAACTGCCATTGTTAACAGGTTGAATGAAGACGGAAGTATATTGTCATGCCCCCTTCTCTTTCCCAAACATTAATTAATCAGAAATGTCAGTTTCCCCTTAAATATATTTAATACTTTATTTAATTAAAATAAGAAAATTAATTCAACAAAAACTTTTGTATTGTGAAAAAAAATGTAATAAGAATTATTAACATAATTTAATGTAAACAGAACTGATATCTTAAAAAAGTGGGATGTTATTTGGCAACAGTGAGTGTAGGGTGGAGACTTCTTTTCTGTCCTCTCACTGCTAACCTTATATTTCAGTGAGTTGTTTAAGCTATTAGCTTTTCCTGATGATTAAGATTACTTCAATATTCTGAGTGTATGTGATAAACTCTTGGGTTTTAATGCTGGTAGGATTTGAAATGAGGAAAAATTACTTTAGTTAACAGGAGAAATGATAAAACTAGACGTATTATGGTGAGAATGCACAAAATGTTATAATCACTTCTACTCCACCCCTCCCCACCTCACATTGGCTTATGTTTACATGGGATTTGATGCTTATACTTTTAAACTCACATTTAAACTAAGTGTTAATAACTCTTTCAATGAATTCAAAGCACACACTGCATACAACTACATTATGACCAGGATATAATTGTTGTGTGTATTTTTCTTAAAATAGTATTAAACAAGATTGAACTCAACCAGAGTTGATAGAAAGATTGAATAAAAAAACTATTAATTTCAGGTGATTAAGGATCACACATATATGGAGATCTCTGCCTGTGGATCTAGTTTATCCCATTCATCATATTTTGGTTACATAGCAGGGTAATTTTTATAATAAGTTAAAATTTATATCACACTGTTTTTATAACACTTCCTTTGCCAATTTTAATTTTATATATTCCAACAGTGATACAAACTACACTCAATGTAAAGATTTTAACTGCTACATCTTCTACTCTACAGAACAAAAAATTGTGAGTAAATGGTTTATATCTTAATATTATAACCTTCCAGCTTTTTATATTTATTTTGAAGTTTGCTCTTATTGAGTAAAATTACGTTGGTTATTTTTGGATGGATACAATGGATAAACTTAATTTTAATTTCAGTTCACCATTTTATTTCAAATAATGTTTTTTAATATTTTCAACTGATCACTATAGAAAATTCTGAGATAAACAGTACATCAGCAGTCTTTCACTATGTGCCAAATGTTTTGCAAATGGCTGTGGTTAATTTAAAAGATTGGGTTCAAAATTCAGAACAGGATCTTTGAAGTTGTAGTAGTAATCCTGTTTATATTAAGGTACAGCAGAGCCATACTCAACATGACTATATGGGAAGTCTTCATTCAGCTCACTGAAAGTCTAGTTTAAATGGAATTTGGCTAAAATACATTATGCAACTTTTCTTTTGACTCATTATATTATTTTTAATATCTCTTACTGTATATGCAAACCTAACTTTCTCACTTACCAACTTACATAGGATAAACCAACAAAAACATCATTATAATTGAAATTCAATAGTTACTGTACAGTACTAGAAAAAAAATGTACATTTTGTCAATAATTATTAAAAACAAAATGGTTAAACTTAATTTTAAATTAAAAATACTCTGAATGGAATATAAATTTAAAAAATACATAGAAAATCCTAGTAAAAGCAATATCTCTAGACATTTAAAAAACTACATTATATTCTTCTGCTTCAAAAAGTACATATATCCTAGAGTCTGCAACTCAAGAGAAACAGTATGACTTTGCTCCCCCAAGTATGCCATCAACTTATACAAAGCACCTCTACTCCCAAATCAGAGAGAATTAGTTATTCATGCGGTTGTATTAAACCGAGCCAGTAAATAAACATTTCATAGAGCTTTTCTCTCCAGGACGGAAGAATTTTTGAAATGTGACAATTTTTCTCTTGGTTTATTGACTATGACTAAATGTCATTTTCCTCTTCTCACTGAGGAAACTGCTTTTGGGGTAACTGGAGCATCATTTTATGTACTTTTCCTACCATTCTGCAGCTTTGAATAAATTCCCCACTGAGTGATAAAAAAGTATACTTTCAAGGTTGATTGTCAAGAGTGTGGGTAAATGTTTTAAAGTTCAAGGCATCATTGTTTTGTCAATTTTTTTGACGGTGAATTTATTTTTATGAAAATGTTAACACTTGCAAATAACAGAATTATTTGTGGAGTAGTCATAAAAACCGGACAAGGAATACAAAATTGCATTGGGGCTTATTTACTTTAGATGCTGTTTGGAGAGCCAATGGATTTCTCGAAGATGTATTAAGTAATAAATGCTAAAATAATATCTTCACTCATATCAATGCAAAGCGAATTTCATGGTCAGATGGTTCTTAAAGCAGCCATTTGCTATTAAATGAAGACATTTTTCAGAAATTACATAAATGAGGTCAGTAGTATCAATTTAGTTAAATAAATTCAAGAAGGTAATAACTTCCCACATTTATATTTTGATTTTAGTTAATTGTCACTCTAATGACAGAGGGGGAAAAAGTATCACCCAGGTAATTGCTGGGTGAAGTCATCAAGTGAAAAAAAATATATCCTACATCAGTTCTTATAATTAATTATATGTAAATAAATATAATAATTTATTAGTATGAAGTGGAGTTAAATTCATTACAAAATAACATAATAAACTAGACAACATAAAAAAAACACGACGAACATATAGAACAAATACACCATAATATAACACAATTAAAAAACACACTGACTTTCATTCACTTCAAATGGGTCAAGGCACATGCAGAAATTGTAGGCAATGAAATAGTCGATATCCATGCCAAAAGTGCCTCTAAAAGTAACAAAAAGGTAACTTACAATAAAATTACTCCAACTGTGTTGAAATCTTTACTAGGAGAAAAAATATTAATTTGTGGCAACAGCGATGGAATCAAATAGATAAAGGATTACATCTAAAATTATATATCCCTGTTTTAAAAACCAATATCTCACTATCCCAACATAAATTTTATCTAACACAAATACTAACTGGACACAGAAATACAAACTCTTACTCAGATTCAAACTTACTGACTCAAATACTTGTAAATATGACAATGACACTGATCAGATATTCACCCACCTGATTTATGAATGTAGACTGACTCAAGACATACAAAGACAGTTAAAGACTAATATTCCCGCATGGCCTATCAGTCCCGATATTTTATTTTCAAAACACCTAAATTTATTAAAAGCAATAGCCTATGATATGAAGTTGAGAGGGGAAAAGATAATATAATATTAATATTATGTATTTTTTTTATTGGTTATTTAATTGTATCCCTTAATTGTTCTTATATAATGTTTTTTTTTTGTCAAGTTTAATTTTCTTGTTCTTATTTACATTTTAATATGTACATATATATATATATATATATATATATATATATATATATATATATATATATATATTATTATATAAAAATTGTTAAATGTTTTGACAAAATGCACATATAATGCAAATATGTATAGGATGCGCAGAAAATAAAATCCCTCCACATAGGGTTACTATTTAGAGGAAATACATTACAAAAAACACATTAAAATTAAAGAATTAATTGGATAGTCAGCTGGAGTTTGCTGTTATTTTTAAACTCAGGTAGACAATTATTTAACATTTAAATCAAAAGTTATTATTTCCAGGTCAACGACCTCCTGAAAACCATTGGTGAGTCTAATATCTGTAAAATATATCTGAAGTAGAATTTTTTTTCTAACAAATCTTTTAACGGATGTTCTTCTTCCCTTTTTTTTAGGACAAGGATTTAAAAGAACCCTCTACACTGTTTAAAGGAATTTTGCAAGTTTATAATTCATGTGGTGTTTAATCTTAACACTGAAATAAGACATTTGTTTTTTACTACGATTATAAGAATGTAGTATAATCAATTGCTGTATATTATTTTAAATTTTCCTAATTCTCCGAGTGTGTGTGCATATATGTGTGTGTGTGTGTGTATGTATATACACACAATTTATGGTTTTTTCAAAAACTTGCCTACTGTGAATTTCTTTTGTTTCATTCTTCTTTTTTTATAGTTCATGTGCAAATTTGGTTGGATTTTTGAAACACAGTTGTGGATTCTTTAATCACATTGGGTATTTTGTTAAACAATTCAGGTTGATGTAATAGAAGTAATAACTAAGACAGAACATAAGAAAACAAGTTTTAAAAAATCAGGAGTTAAATTGAAATAATTATTTTCCTCCCTAACAGCTGGAACTGATTGGAAAAATATTAAGTCTGTGGCCAAAATGGAGAAAAAAAAAAAATTCACACTCAAGTACAGATTTCGGTGAATCATGAAAATATCAGTGATTCTTGAAAAATTAGGAGTCTGCTTGCATGTTGCCTGCAAGATGAACTGCAGTCAATGATTCTTCTCCTAAGCCTCAATGAGCATTACTTGTATATCATTGTTTAAGCAGTAATGTTAATAGAAATCATTTTGTAGGGCAGAAAAATTATTCAAAAAAACCACAAGAATTTTTTACTTTGGGAGTTCATATCCCTTTTACAAACCTGAATTTTCATTTCCCAGTTTTCATTAAGACTTGATTTGCATTCCTAACATAATTTAATATTGAATCAATGTTTATAGAACTCTGTCATCCTAGTTTTGTTTTTTTGTTGTTTTCATTAAGACTTGATTTGCATTCCTAACATAATTTAATATTGAGTCAATGTTTATAGAACTCCGTCATCCTAGTTTTGTTTATTCTTCTACACTATGCTAACAACTACTGTTTTATCTCTGGAATATGCTGGATGGTAGAGGAACCAATTGATAAGGATCAATAAAAAGGCCTTGTGCTCTACTGATTTTTAATATTATGCAAGTGCACTTTCGGAGTCAGTGGTCCGTTGTCAGTGCCTGCTGATTATAGCTGTGTAGCTTGGACTAGAGTCGCCCGGCAGTTTTGGTCCAGGCTACACAGCTTTAATCAGCAGGCACTGACGGTAGAACAATGACTCCAAAAGTGCACTCTGCATAATATTAAAAAACAGTAGAGGACAAGGTCTTTTTATTGATCCTTATCAACTACTGTTTTGTTGAATTCCTCACTGGGCTGAATGTTTTTCTCCAAACCAGCTTTCTGCTCCAGTGGCCTACTCTTCACTGTGTTAATTTTCAATAGCACTACGTTCTTCAGGCTATACATTGCCACTATTGTCGATCCAGATGGGTTGCAGTCTGGAGCCTGAATCATTTAGATGTAGTATATAGATGGGATTTATAGCCTGAATAAAGTAGTAGTAGAGCTACCGTAAATTAGCACACAGAAGTGACGAGAAGACCACTGGAGCAGAAAGCCAGTTTGGAGAGGAACTACTGTTTTCTCCACAGTAAATTACACTAGCAAAACAAATTGAGTCTTAAGGAAAATAAGACTAAAGATTTCTTATAAAGAAGAAAGCCAATTTGTGTTTCATGGTATGCTGTTAATATTAATTGAAATAATTCAAATTTCACTATGAATAATTTTTCATTTATCAATAGGTAAAAAATATTGATTAGAATCTTATTAAGAAGTGTTTATAAATTAGGTTTACAGAAAACTTTGACAAATCTTTTGAAGTCTCTACTAACTTGTTCATATAGGCGTGCCTCGATTTTTACATTAACAAATACAAATAAAATATAGAATGGACACTAAGCTTAATCCATTATTAAACTGATGATAAATTATCATATTTGGGTGCCAATACATTGGGCTTTCAAAATCCAAGGTAAGTAATTAAAAAAAATATATTAAACACAATTTGTAATTCTTTAAATATATTTTATACTCTATTTTTTAATGGTAAACGGAAAAGATGTTTGACCTTAACAGAGTAAGAAACAAATCAAACTCAATTCACTAACAATCTTCGTTTTAGAAGTTTCCTCAAGAAAATTTGATTGATAGATTTAGCTACAGAGGTATTTAATTCATATAAACTTTAACAAAAAGAGCACCATTTGGCATTTTACTGCATATTTCTTTTCTATAAATAAATGGTTGACATAAATATTTATATATAAAACATTTATAAATATAATAGTACATTCACATATAAAAATCATAAAATAAAAATGTCTGGGTGCTGAAAAAGTCAGGTACAGCAGGAACTCCACCCACTAAATCCGCAGCCCCTGAATTGACTTCTCCAGTGGCTGAAAGAGAAAGAGAGAGAGTGAGATAACAAATACAATAAAATCAGGACATTCTCATTATTAGTTTTTACACAAAATTATTTTGATACTGATAATGGATATCCGGGAAGTAAAATGTTAACTAGATCTTTCAAAGTTTCATGTTTTCAACAAAATTTATTTCTTTTCAGTAAGTACTTGTCAAATAAAAATGGCAAGTTCTTCACTGAATATAAATATATTTGAGCACCACAGTGAAATGCCAAAAAAAAGGTGGTTATTTAAGGAATAAAGAATCAAATGTGAATAACATTGTACAATTTTATTTTATTTGCAAAAAATTAAGTGTTGTTTATCGTTACGGCTAAACTGACAAGTCTGTGGCCTACAATAACATGATTTATTGAAAGAGGAGGAGATATGTGTTGTCATACAGGAAAGCTAAGAGGATTAAAGTTAAGTTATTTATTTTTAAAGTTCTTACCTGAAGGTCCCATATAACCAATTGCCCATCCACCCCTGATGTCGACAGTTTCCCTACAGATCCTCCGTTACCTTCATAACACCTAAAACAATTATAATGTAATCAAGCTATACCATGTTTATTTTTTATCCATCACACTAAATCATGAACAAATAAAAAACAAACAAACATATCAATTGTTAGATTGAGAAATAATAATAATTAGTATTTTCTTTTTTAAAATAACTAGATTTATTAGAATAAAAAGAGTGAAAATATGATTTCATCATGATCCAAAATTTGAAATTATGCAATTTAATTTCAACTTAGATACTATATCTGATAGACCCAGACTTCCTGTCACATACCTAAAAGAATAAACTGCATTTATTCAATCAATTAAAGAGAACAACCCACTAATATAAATAAATATATATATATATATATATATATATATATATATATGTGTATAATTTTAAATGGACCTCATTTTCATCACCTCCTGGGTAGGATCGATTTAGGACATTTGAAGAAATTTTTCGAAAATCGCATCATGAGTATGACCTCAATAGCTGATTTTGCTTTAGGGGGGGGGGGAGAAGCACTCGAAGTTACTTGTTGGTTATTTAAAAGAATGGGCTAGCATTTTTATGGGTTTTTCTAATAAAATTGTGATACACAGTGTTCATAATCAACAGAATAATAAGGAAATTTCACTCTTGTTTATACACTGAAAATCAATAATCAGTCAGAATAAAACAATTTTTACATTGATTTTATTACTGGTCTACTCTACCTTTTTCACAGTGCTTCATGAGGAGTAAATGGTCTCTACCTTAAATTTTCTTTGACTACAAATCTTAGAAACCACCTTCTGCCAGGTTCGTTTACTAGGCAAAAGTGTTTTAGTGGCCCTCACCCTATTTTAACCAATTTATCCTACTCCTGAAGCATAGTTGGTAAAGTTTGAGCAGGAAACTCAGATTCAATACCAAGCAGTTTAAAAAATTTTATTACAAAAAGAAATAATTAAATTATTGAAGACATTTGTAACTTTGGTTGCATGGTGTCTTGAAAGCCCATTATTTTGGAAAATGTATTGAGTTTTTGAGGGCTATTTATAAGAACAAGCCCAAGGGTAGCCGATTCCCACAGAACGAGAGAGAAGGTACCTGCATCACAACCGAAAATAAAGAATCGGGGGCACATTGGTACTAAACAAAAAAAGTCCGAGACGCAGGGGCTGCGTAAACTAAGCAGATTTCCCAAGTTTTACAATAAAGAAATACATCTAATAACAACAGTAGTAGTAAGGAATCTCTAAACCTATTCACGATGGACGAATAGTTACCGAAACGGCCCACACTAGCTCTCACACGCATGCATACAAATGCAAATATCTCGGTTAATATTCAAGATAGAGAACAAATGTATATAACAATGTTTATAGTAAATTTAATTTGCAATATGATTGATTCTATAGAATTTTTCTATCCGACATAGTAACGGAGATATTTCGAATTTTCGAAAATCCTCCCCTCTAAACCCCCCCTCCAACTGGTCCGATTTCAGCCGTTAACGAACTTGATCTTTCTTTTTACATAAAACGACTAAAAATCGAGTTTGCTAACGATCAGACAAAAATTGCGACCACTAGAGCGGTAACAGACAAATATATAAATAAATAAATATATATATATATATATATATATATATATATATATATATATATGGGCATTTGAAGAAAAATTTCGAAAATTCCGTCATGAGTACAACCTCAATACCTAATTTCCCTTAAGGGAAATCTGCTAACAAAAGCCAAGTTCTTTATCAGTAGTGATAACTAGAATGGTTGACCTCTAGAGGGGGAGGAAGGGGATTCCTAAATCGAAAAAACCTGCGCCCTTTTTTACTGTATACAACGAATAACAAGGTTGATTGCCAAATAATTCATTTTCTTACAAATTATTAATAATAAAAATATTTCAATTAGAAAAAAAATTAAACATTACTATTAAATCTATATTAGGGGGCTCAGGTTGGCCGTGCGAGCTAAGGCGTTGGTCTTAATCTCCCGTGGTAGACCTGGGCAGTGGAAATTTATTTAGTGACGGACTCATTAAATAAACTTACGCCCACCCTGGTTAGAAAAGGGTGGTAACCTGTAGATAAACCGTCCCGATTAGCCATAGTAGCTTAAAGTGGATGTAAATAATAATAAAAACAAACAAATCTTTATTATGTAACCAACATCAAATTCAATTGTCCTGCTCATTTTTTAAGTTTCAAATGTAATCTAAAGCTCTTGTAGGTTATACTGGACAACATCTAATTGTCCAGATTAGATTGCTGAACAAGATGTTTTGAAATAGCAAATAGATTTTTAGATTGAAACCCAAAGATCATACTGTCTCAAGGTATATAACACCTATTGTGATAAAGTAAACTGGAATTAATATATCATTAATTTCTTATCACATGAAAACTAACTGAAATCAATAAATATCTTTTTGTAAACTTTAATTAATTGCTTTCTCATTATTGCCGTGATTTAAATTTCAGAATATTTGAAAATGAATACTAATTAATTTTCATAAATATGAAACAAATGTTAAGTTACCTATGAAAAAGATATATTTTAGCAATAATTCTTAAAAGTTTGTAGATTACTAGATTTACCTCAGGCATGTAATAGTATTCTGGTGAATAGTCTCCAGTTCGGTGTCTGATATCTCTAAGCGAGCCTGTCGATCCAAACTCTGAAACTTCCTCATTGCACTGAAAAGTAATACCCACATGACTTATTTTTCTTAATCTATCTGTTTAAAAAGGAATATACATATGTTAAAATAATGTAAAGGTTTATTCCAATTGTTGGAGAACATTACACTCTAAAAATTAAGATCAGCACAAGGTCTGTCACGTTTCCATGCCTAAATTTTTTATATTTAAATAAAATCTTAAAGGAACCATAATTAAAAATTGCAAATAAAGACAATTTAATAGGAAACAAAATATGTATGCCATGCAGGGATTGCGTAAACTAAGCAAATTTCATCATACCATCTATTACACTGCTCTGCAAAAAAATAACTTTTTTGCTCCCTCTAGAAATGTTTCCTAATTTTTATATTTTCATGTGTACTGAGGTCCAGGCACCATTTTTATGAGAGTGAAGTTTGTTTTTGAAAAAATTAAATAGCATGTTCATGTTTTATCCCCTACTTCATTTGTTAATTTATTTTCAATAATATACAAATATAATTACAATAATATACAAAATAATACAATATTTAATACTGAACATAATATAACTTTATGCCTCGTCAATGTATATATTTATTCCTTTTAAAGTCTTTATCAGATGTCTCACATTGCAGTGTCCAACAGTAGTCAACAAGCATATTCTCATTGCATTTACTGCTATGCCACTTTTCCATTTGGGCTATATCTTGATGAAACCGTTCCTCTGTGTTCATTGAAAACTACTTCCAAATTTAGAGGGAAGAAATTCAAATGGGAAAAATAATTCATTTTTAGCAAATTAATTTTTAATGGCATGTTGCAACCCATGGTAATATAAAATAAAAGCAATTCATTAACAACGTCTTTGCAATTAGTAGCTCTTTTGTTGCCCAATAATTGTTGACATGTGTTTTCAAATATAGCCCAAGCTATTTTTTCAGTTTCATTTCATTTTCCTTTGAATTCTAGGCCCTTAAATAGATCATGTATTTGTAGCCCCACAAAAATTCCCTCTTTAATCTCTGCTTTTCTTTATTTCTGGAACTTCTGATTCAAGTACAATAAAGCATTCTCCTTCCTCGTTCACTGCTATGACAAAATTCTTTATCAGTCCTAATTTGATATGGAGAGGTGGGAGTAGAATTTTATATTTTTCAACCAAGGGAAGATTGACAATATTTTTTTGATCAATTGTATCTATGCGCTCTGACCATTTTCCCACTGTGTAGTGACCTATTTTTTTCTGCCACTCATATAAGAAACAGCAAGACTTAGTATAACCACATTGGAGCCCTATAAACATTACTACAACTTTAAGGTAGACTTCAAGATAAGAGGCAGGTATAAACTGGGTCCCTGCATAATACATCTGACAGTAGGCCTAACAAATTCTTGAAGCCTAAAACTTGAGCTTTCGCAATTTTTTCAAGTTGTAATACATTATAATATCAAAATCAAATAGAATTTTTCATTTATCATAGAAAATGTCGAAAAAATGCCTTATTTTTGGACCCAAAGAGCAAATTTGACATAAAATGGTACCTGATAAGAGATTTTCTGCCTTCTTGCAAAAAACAACATTTCTGTTGAAGGAAGGATTTTGATGCAGAACAGTGTTATCTACATTTTAAAAAGCCTATGTAAACAGGAATTGAAATGTTATCTGGACTTGACATGTTTAGTGACTCAGTTACTCACAGTAATAAAAATCAAATGAGAAGTAAGGGTTCAGTGTACGATGAAAACAAATATAAAGTACAAATAACTATTTTAATATTCAAGACTCGAAAGAAATATACAGACCAATAAGTATAAAGAATAAATATGCAACAAGGTTGGTTATATTTTTTTAATTTTATTATGTAGATAACCCATCCCAGTTAGCCGTAGTTGCAAAAAGTGAACATTAATAAATAATTTAATTTTTTATTTATTTATTAATGTCTATACTATCTATTATTTGAGACAATTCTAACTATATTTTACAACATTGGTAACCTCAACTCTTGTAGAAAAAAATTAAACAATTTAGAGTTTGGCTTAGTTTTGAGAACCCAATTCTTTAAATCTCATTTCGATCGAGTTGTCTTTTAATACTGAACTAAACAAACAGAATGTCTCATGCTGAGAATAAAAGTGTTCTTTAATAAATAATAAACAATATTAAAAGTAACCAGTGATTTGAAAACTCATGTTCAAAAATATTTTTTTTCATCTAAATAAATGTTTCGCCTTAAACATTTTTTTAATTTTAATGCTAATTATATTGCTAATTTACGCTCTTGTAAACAGTTTAAAAAAAATATCATTAATTTTTCTTACCATCAAGGTAAAATAAAATAATTATGTGGATAACTTTTGTACCCTGTATATTAATCATAAGTATCCACAGTTATATTGCTATTACATTGTCCATATATTAAATATGACAAGATTTGATGTTACCTTAAACCACCAGCTTCTTTCTTTTGTGAAATATCTAGCTTGAAAGCAAATTGAAGTTGGCCATTTGCATCCACAGTATATAGCATTGGGCAGCAGTCATGCCCCTAGAAAAAACTTTGCATTAGAAAAAAAATAAATTCAATAACTGGTGTCTTCAATTGTGGATACGAAAGATCAATAAAAATGCCCAATAAGGAAAAACCTCTTATTATTTACCTTGAAGTAATGTAGACAAAAAAAAAGTTCAAATTTAAGATGGATGGATAGATTGAGTAAGCAGTAATATTTCATGGATGTGGAGTGACTGGCCGACTAGGATTTCAAACGCAGGGTACAATTAATTCAATGTTCATTATGTAATGAAAAAAATATTATTTATTTCCTAGCAACTATTGAAATATACTCTCATAAAAGTGCAAGACAAATATTCAGGGACACACATTAAACATGGCAACCATCTACTGAGTAGATAAAGAAATGTTTTTCCATTTTAAGAATTACCTTCGATTGCTTATAAATAATACGATGAAATTTTATTTTCTCTCAAGGCAAGTTCAGATTACTATAGTGTTCTGGTTAACAAAGTTCAAATTATGGAGATTACACAGTATAAGAAAATTATTAAATTAAGTTTAAAAGTCCGGCATACAAAATATCACAAAGTATGTTTGATTTCAGAGAGAATCAGCACAGATTTAGAATTTGGAAGTAATCCTAAAAGAAACTTAACTTAAGGCAGTCAATTTGTTGAAAAAGCAGAGTTCAGGGCAACTTATTTTTCTTCTAAATACGACTATTTCAGTTAAAACTGAGTGAGTAGGTTGGCTTTAAGAACCTGTTGTCAAAATTAATGTTTCCTCAGCTGGTTGAGGAGATTCACATTTTGAAGATGATTTTAACTTTCAATATGTATAATGGTGTTTAATGCTTCTTTTTGAAGATAATTGAATCTTAATCTGAAGAATTGTTTTATTACGTTTTTTTGACGATCATACCCTAAGGAAGTAAAAATCACTGGCATTAAATAGTTCAGATTTGTTTTTGTTCAGTTAGAAACAGAACTTCTTGCCCACAGGAACAATCACCAAACTAATAACCCTTTTGGAGTGATGGGTTCATCAAAAGAATCCTTAGTCTTACACTGGTTGGAGAACAATCAAAATAATAATTACAGACAAACCATATTATCATAAATAGGATATGAAATTATTAAATCAATATTGTAATGAGCTTTAATAATAAACTGCTGTGAATTTCCATGTTCTGAAAATATTGTTTCAATCACACACTTTAATCCGTACGAAATATAAAAATAATAAAAGATTAATGTCTCACCGACACCACAATAGCATTAGGGCCAACCCATAGGCAGCTAAGAAAAGGTAGAAATTCAGTGCGTAATTTGTGGACCTGAGCTCCCTTAGAAATGTCTACAAGGCAGATGGATGAATCCTGGGATACCCAGCACAGACGATTTCCATCAGATGAAAAGCTAACTCCTCTAATCCAGCCACCTGAAAACAAAGATCACATGACAGTTAAATACCAAAGCTATTCTAATACACGAAATCAAACTAGAGATTGTTGGGTATGTGGACATTTTTAACTTTTTTGTAAGAAGTAACATATGAACTAAGGTATAAAGATATATTAGCCTTTATAAAAAAATAAAATAAAAAAAAGCTTCCTAGAATGTGGAAATTATACATTTAGGACTGTTCTAATATATAATAGTGCACCTCTCATTTTGATCGAAATTGACTAGTTGGAAGAGGTGAGGTTAGAACAGAAAAAATAAAACAGCAAAACTCTTCCAAACCTATTGGAAGATTTGTATAGGAGGTTTTATGTTTATCATAAAAAATCTATAAATTATCTTGTTATTTTTTGATCCATGTATTGGAACGAGCACTGCCATTGACAAGAATTGTAAAATGCTTTCAAATGAAAAATAGCATACAGCATAGCATTTTTATACTGTTTTAAAGCTTTAAATATTTTTTCACAGGATGTAATTTACAACAATGTAATAATTGGAAGGTTGAAATAAAAGTCATCATTTAAAAGTTCTAAATTCAGAAAATTTATAGGAAATAAAGCGGGTAGGCTGAACAGTTTACCCGCTTTTGCAGCTGGCACACAATTTAACGCAACCGACAACTTAATGTAAGGTAAAAACTTTTAAAGCAAGAAAAACAAAGACTTATCTCTTTGCAAATTTTTCTGAGGTAAATTAGGGAAATGCTTCACATTTTAATAGTATGTTACATTTTTATATATGAAACAGAGATTGTTAGTCATTAATATGGAAGTTGTCTTTACTCCAAGTGAAACATTCTGATAGTCCAAGTTGTAATCAATTGAGACTACTGACCTCTTGGCAGGTAGTAAGTTTCTGAAAAGGCCTTTTGGGAAAGTCAATATTTAAAATCCTTTAGGTTAGGCTCTTAAAATTTTGTTTTTTGTTGTTTTTATTATTATTATCTGTTGATCTTGTACTCAACATCGTTTAGAGTGGCTGTAGTTAGGTGTTTCTTATTTACAGTGATCTCACTTTCATCATTCTTACTTCTATTTTTTTTAAAATATTAGGAACATTTGAAAGAATGGAAAACAGTTTTGTTCTATTAGTTTAATTGTACTTTGTCTGGAAATCAATTGAGCGAGAAGCTAAATAATCAATAATTCACAGCTATTTTCAGTTAAATCAGCTGATTGCTATAGCCAACCGTTATTCTCTACTGCCAACCATTTTTGAGTTCTTCAAGTAATCAGAATAATCCTGACATTAGGTACCCCAAATATTTTTAGAATTGTTGATTTTTTATGAGTCTAAGCAGGTAGACATATTTTTAATGGTTTAATACATGCATTATTAGATTCAACCGTTGGTTTGTTTGGTAGCTAATTAGATGAATACTGATGTTTCATAGGGGACTGGTGAGGGAAGAATGGGCATGTCTATGTTTGGCGACGAGAGAGTGGACAAACCTTAAGACATTCCTCAATTCATCCTACAGCATCCATATATTGTAAGTGTCACACCTGTCTTTGTTCCCAGACACTGCGAAGAGGGCATAAAGCAACAGGAGTGGGATTTGAATATGGTGGAAAACTTGACATCATTTTTCTGTAACAATTCTAATTATTTTTTATCATTTGTTTTTAAAACTTTTGTTACTCACTTCCGAATTTCATGATTTTTGTTACTCACCTTTCGTCTTCACGACTTTTTTGGGAGTCATTAGCCGATTTAGGCACATTTTTGGGACTTGTAGACACCTTGTGAATATGAAATACTTAATGATACTTAGTTGTTTTAAATGACAGCTAAAAACTGAAAAATATTATACAAATAATATAGTTATTATTCGAAGTAGAGAAAAATGAGTAGAAAACCAATTGTAGTAATAATTTTCCATTAGGTGTTGAAAAAGTAAATGGTGTATGACAGTAACTGATGAACATAATTTTCTGGACATAGGAACATAGGAAGGTTTTATATAGTAATGAAAACATTTAGCTAATTTCTATTATCCGACCTGTTGTTTTTCAATTGTAATTTTATACTATTAAGCATTCTAACTCTACATTTATAATTTCTAAAATTTGTTATATAATCTCAGTGTTCTTAAGATAATATGTTAAATCTAAAATATTAGGGGCAAGTTAGTGATTAAAAAGAAAACTATGGGTAAGTATTTAATTAAATTAAGCAAGAACATGAAATATATCATGCCACTGCAGTGGTCAAGCTCCATCAATGTCCTGTCTTGAAGAGAAGCATTTTCAAAGGGAAAAAACTCCTTTCTTTGACCAACATCAAATATGAAACCTTAAATATTAAAAATAAATGAACTTAGGATAATTTAAAAATGCCAAATAGGGGCCAGGGAACAGTATCTAAGCTTATAAAAGCTTCATTTGATAGTCGAATAACGGATTATTATAACATAAAAACATTAAATTTTTAAAACTGCCATTTTGGTTAAGGCGTCTTCTTGTGTATAGATTAATCTTTCTCCATTCATTGGATGCGTTATTTAACTTACCTCCCAGAGGTGAGTTACAGAATTCAGCCAGAAGATGACCAAGCCCTGCCTTACTACCCCATTTTGTAGGCTGAGCAGATTCTTCAAATTCTTTAACATAACAAGAAAATACTCGAATCTAGAACAGAAAAAAATAGTGATATAATCTTCTATGTACTACAAACTTCTTAACTAACAGATGCAAGGAGTATCAACCACATTAAGGAATTAAGGAAAATACATATATAAACTTAGCATGTGACCCTCAGTTCTAATAAGATAATTCTTGCTCAGATTATTATCTTTCCATGAATATAAATAAATGATAAGAAAAAACATTTTAAAAAAATAATTGACAGTTGCTATATAAATAAAATAAAAATTGTTCCCAAACTCTCAAGTGAGTATTTCTGAGTTGAATATTCAACTGACCTGTAGCAGCCTTCCTCAGGTTCTAAAACTTAAAATAGGAAACAAGGAATATTAGATCGGAGGGGAATTCTTGACTTGACCGCCTGATATAAAAAATGTCAAAAATTGTTTTTCTTAAATAATTAGACGTATTTAAAATTACAAAGTGGTTCAGGCTAGCCATGTGAGTTCATGCGCTTGGTAAAACTAGAGCAGTGTTTGATTCCCATGTGGCCAATAGGAATTTATTTAGTGACAAACTCACTAAATAAAACTAATAGTCCCACCTTGGCCAATAACTTGTTGATAACCTATCCCATAGCCATAGCAGGATGAAGTTGACATGAATAAAAAATATGAAACAAAATTACAAAAAGTGTGGAAGACTATGTCTTAATTTTTTTTAATTCTAATTAGTGGGAGAGGGAACTTACCCTGAAATCTGTAGAACCAGAGACCAGTATAGTGTTGTTAGGATGCCAATCTAAACAAGTCACTGTAGACTTTATTGTCTTCTTAATATGCTTTGACACCCACCAATTGTTATCCTCGTCGAAATAACAAACAGATATTAGTCGAGCTCCAGAGCCAACAGCAAATTTATTTTCTGTGAATTAAAAATATGGGTTAATAATTTAAATGAATGGGACAATAAAAGAAAAAGAATATTTCAGAAAATAAGATGTAGACTAACCATTTGGTGACCATTTGACACAGGTCGCAGCTCGGTTAAGTCGGAGAAAAACTATTGTTGGTTTCCACTTTCCATCGTCACAAGGAGACCAAACATATGCGTTACGATCCTACAGCACAAAAACAAATTATTTAATAAGTAATAGTAAATGTCATATTAACAACTTTTAAATTTCCCATGATACAGTCCATGTTTAATAATATATAACAATTACAATAAACATACCTATGCCTATATCAATAAGTTTTAGTATTTAGAATTGACATACAAATTAGAGTAAATTTATAAATCATACTTATTCTTTGTAATACAATTTTATGTTTAATAGCTTGGGTATAATGAAACAATTTAAGCGGGCCATTCATTTTTTTTTTAATTGGTTTGTTGTTTTGGAATCTTATACAAAATCTGAAACTCTACATCAAATCACTACACAACATTAAAATATTTTAGCCTAATAAAACAAATATTTAAAAACTAATTTAATGTGCCGATTTTTTATATTGCATGCATGGTTTATACATATTATTATTTTAAAAATAACCAGAAAATAAGTTTATGATTCTGCTCCTTATGCTCAATGAGGAAACAAGACTCATGAACGTAACCCAAAGAAAAGGAACTTCTACAGTTCTTCAGCCATTATAAACCACTTGTCATGCTGCCCAGTTGTTAGTCCATAGTACTCCGCAATACCTACCGAAGGAGCAATATCTTGATATTTCATCGTATTTCTTGGCTAGACAGGTAGAAAAGTATGCTTTTGTTCACCCTCTGCCTCCTCACAAGGAGCATACCGATCAATAATATATTGGAGAATCTCTCTTTTAGTCTGATTCTGAAGACCTTCCCACAGATATAACTTCCCTATAGTGCATGACAGAGACGCTTTCATGAATCCGGAGTTTATTTCATTATGCCCATTACCACTACTAGTTAGGAAACATTAAGTCCGACAATATCAGTCACTCTCTATCCAATCTCCTACAGAGCCACAACATCTACATCACATTCCTCCAGAATAGCCTCCAGTGTTTTTGGACCACACAAAGGGTCCCTATTTTTTCTACAGAGAAACTACTAAAAACACCCTGATCTTGTTAAACCCTCGCCATATGAAAAAAATGACTAGACCAAAAATTGTGGGAACAAATTTGTAACCAGATATATTTTTATAGCAAACACATAATGATAATGAGAAGTCTTTCTAACTTGTATTTTCCAACCAAAAACCCTACTTTCGGGCCAATTCATCCAGTTAATAAACATTTCTTTTCTGGTTCAAAGGTTAAGAGTGGAGATTGGTTTCAATAATTCAAAATCTGTTGCCGTTAGAGTGGACAAACAATCTATAAATATTCAAACTGAACATGTAATGGCACATATTATGAGTCACAAATTTGTGTGTAAATTTGTCATGTGAACAGCCCCAATAGCTACACTTTATAAAGAAAAACGACTACAAACATAGAAATTGACAATTAAATTTTTAATTTTACTTCTATAAATAGCCATTTTGACACATAATCTTCCAAGTTCTACAATACTATTACTTACTGCTGCACATGTGACAATTCTATTTGTTTTTGGAGCCCAGTCAATTCCAGTAACACGGAGGTCATGCTGGTCCAAAACATCAGTCAGTTGCCATTCCCCTCCACTTCTTTGATATACATGAACCTCAGGATTATTGGGGCTCATAGCTATTCCTAGAAAGAAAAAAAAAAACCACAAGCACAAAGTGAGTCACAAGAAGCTAATCTATATTATGTACAAAGTAATAGTTGTTCTCAACATGATGCAAAAGAACAGCATCAATTTAAACCACTATTGATATTCTTGGATGATGAATGGTATAAGTAAAAAATGTGACTATATATAGTTTTTATAAACTTTTTTTTCATAATTTATAGTTTAGATATTCTATAGTGAATCACACAGCAACTGATTATGTATATCAGTGATAAGGTTTCCTTATTGACATTAAATATACTTAGTAATATAACACTATATCCTTGCATAAACATGCTTTATAATTCTATAGAATAAATAACATACAATAATTAAACTTTAGTCAATAAACATTAATAGCTAAGAAAATGTAATTTAATAAAACCTATCATATCACAAGGGAATAGCAAACAATATAAATACAATAATATTTAATGAAATATACAAAGAAACTCTTTCATATTCATTACATTACATCCTATAGAGAGAAAAAATATCAAGTAGGAAAAGTAGATCAAGTATATGAATCATCAATGAGTAACAACTACACCTATAATAAATTAAAGGTCAGAATTTTTGTAGAATAAAAATGGTAAAACGTATGTTGTAAATATCACTCAAAAGATAACAAGTATACGCATATCTTAAAAAAATGAATGAAATATGAACCGGTAAACTGTATTATACCAAAACAATATAAAAGAATTTAATGTAACTTACTTGTTCTATCAGTATTCCAGGAATGGCAGGTAATGGGATTAACTCCAAAGCTATATTTTTCACACATGATGATAAAAATACTAGCAAAGCCTAAATTAAAATAAAAACGCCCCAAAACATTAACTAGCTGACATTCTACCACTTGTTATCCATTACCAATCGATTCCTACCTAAGAGATAAGACATGAATAGTTAAGAAGTAGAAGATATAAGTATGAAATATACTAAATGTTCTTTCCAACTGTTACAAATGCATACCCACTAAAATTGGCCTCACCCTTTTGGTGAAAGTGTATTTTAGTCCCCCCCCCCTTGGTGGGGCACGATGACGACGGGGGATATTTTGTTTTTCTAACTATCTTATTTAACACTTTAAAATTTCCAAAATACGCCATCGGTGGTTAAAACCGAGGGTGGGGGTTTTGTTGTTCTAACTTTATATTTTTGCAGTTATTAAGTGCAGTTTAGTCCCCTCCTATGCCGCCATCTTGTTTCGTTACAATCCTCGCCCTGGCTTAAAACCACCGATGGCGTATTTTGGAAATTTTAAAGTGTTAAAAAGATAAAGTTAGAAAAACAAAATGGCCGCCGTCGTCATCGTGCGCCACCAAGGGGGGGGGGGCTAAAATACACTTTCACCATATTTTTTAACACTTTAAAATTTCCAAAATACGCCATCGATGGTTTTAAACGAGGGCGGGGATTATGACGAAACAAGATGGTGACGTAAAGGGGGGGGGGCTAAACTCCACTTTAGCCACACTTTTGGATCCGAATCAAAATAAGATACTCGGAATTTTCTATTTAACCCCTGTAGTTTGAAACATAAATTCTTAAATGATGACGTTACATAAAAAATATGAGCATATGCAGTAAAAGCCAAATGTAAACTATATTTGATATTTAAGAATCGAATAACACGGTTCATGATATCTTGGGTTCTTTTTAACGTGAGCTGAATAAAAGTGGGGGTTTACGTGACTGACAAGAAAAAATACAAATAACTTTAATGACATGCAACCACCAATAAGAACTGTAAGCACTGGGTTTCCTTGTAAGCCTTGAACCAATGTACAGCATGCCCCCCCCCCCAAGAGTCATTGCTTTTCGGTAGGCGACTTCACCGATGGGGCTACCGTTCTGTCTCGTACTAATTTAATTAAGATTAATTTTTTGTAATATTCTGTAATTTCTTTAAATCTTGTTTAATTAAACCTTCTTCTTTAAACGCAACTTGAATTTTTCGCACATATAACTAGCGCCCAGTATTGGACTTTGGAATGTTTGCAAATTATCGTGACCATTTGTCCCGATCTTCTCTCTGAGCGTTCAGTCGTAACCATTTGTCTCGATCTTCTCTCTGAGCGTTCAGTCGGGACCATTTGTCCATTTCTTCTAGAACCTCAGGAGCAGAGGTGCACGAGATCATCGTGGACTATACAACCCACCATTCTACAGGCCAGCCACATTCTTCATAAGACACCGACGAAAGAAAACTCAGGTGACGACCATTGTTCAGACATTTTATATGGTTGTAATAAAATTGATATAGTCGACTTGTTCGTGGGTAATGCAGGATCTGAAAAAAATACACGATCAACTTTATCACCAGTGACAAGCCCCATGATATGGTCAGGTACTCGATTTTGCCCGAGGACGAATTCTTGGATTTGAATATGGCGGTTGACCGTCCTTCAAACTCAGTTTCCGTGCCTTTTCCAACGACCTTCTTCCGTGTAAGGGTAATACTAAACTCTCTGTTCATTACAAAGGGATAACTATTTCTGCTGGTCTGATGTCGTACCCAAGGGTCATGATTCGTTGTTTAGTAGTGATTGGATAAGATTTTGCCTTGGACTGAGACAGATTGATGTACCATGGAGTCAAGCAAATGCCCAGCTCCCCAACATAACATGAGTTTTTGGTGAATTCCCAACGGTTGTCGAAGGAAAAATCAGGATGTGTGAGATTTCTTTGGTTCTTAGAACAGGTGGTGTCCCAGTTGTGCTGCAAACGTGATGTGCGTATGGCTTGAGAGGGCTTGTTGAATGTAAACTTGACACATTGAAGTAAGCAAGTCTCATCTCACCTGTCATTACCAGCGATTGGGGCTCATCGCTTTTAGTTATTCTCAAGTCTATGTGGTGGCCAGGCTTTGTGTAGACTACAAATTGGGGATGAATGACAAATTGGTAAAAGCATTAGACTAGATTTTCTGATTCAGTAAATTAAGGACTTTCAGAGATCCCATACAATCATAATTCACAAAGGCATTTTCATAATGAACTGACTGGGCTTTGGTGTGTTAACTGCCCCTCCAAGTTTAACAAGGCAGTAGGGCTCTGTCTGCCTTATCAGAATATGATTTGTATGTTAATAAGAAAAGGTGCGATTTTTGCATACTCACATGACCTTGGAACACGTTGCTGAGCACAATATGAAGTCTCCTGAAATAATTCAAGTTGTGGCTGACATGCCTCTTGCAAATGTTGATGATGGCAAACGATTTTTGGGTATGATGACTTATTATCCCTGACTTCCCAACCATTTTCTATGAGCTCCAAAAACCTACTTAGAACAGACAGCCTTTCAATTGGTCAGCTCACTAGCTAGTGGTAGTGGTCTATCACTCATTGCCATTGTCCGCAATTATAGTCAACTGGACGAGGCAGGGCTTGTAATTGTTTTTGATCTTGGCCGCTACCATTATTACATTGACGGTTGCAAGTTTTACCTGGTGACAGACAATCAGGCTCTGAATTTCCAGTCATAATCGAACTGCCCCAAAAGATATCTGCCCTCCTACTGCGGCATGCTTCATTCTTACCCGGGTTTGACTACTCAGTGACATTCAAGAAAGGGAGAGAGAACGTTGTTTTTAGAAGAGAGTCAACAAACTTATTAATGACGAAGTGAATCAGCTATACGCCGAATGGTGAAAGTGTATTTTAGTCCCACCCTTGGTGGCGCACGATGACGACGCCATTTTGTTTTTCTAACTATCTTTGTTAACACTTTAAAATTTCCAAAATACGCCATCGCCGGTTTTGACCGAGGGTGGGGGTTATGTTGTTCTAACTTTATATTTTTTAACAATTTAAAATTTCCAAAATATGCCATCGGTGGTTTATACCAGGGGTGGGGGTTTTGTTGTTCTAACTTTATATTTTTTAACAATTTAAAATTTCCAAAATACGCTATCTGTGGTTTTAAGCGAGGGCGGGGATAATGAAGAAAAAAGATGTCGGCGTAGGGGGGACTAAACTGCACTTTAGCCCGCCGAATCAATTTCGAATGAAGTTATAACAGGAGCCGTAGTTGAGCGGGAAATCTCAATTGGTCCTGGTGAGCCACCTACAGGACAATTCTGAAGATTCGCCATTCACAATCTCTATTAAGAAAAGAAGCTTATATAAAACACAGTAATATTGCTCAGAAATACCTATTTACATAGCTAAGTAAACGAAGTGTGCACAGCGTAGATTCGTACCATTATTCTTGGTGACCTACCTTATTAACCGTTCTCTAGCGATATTCCGTGTAGTTCTGGAGTCCTTTTATTAAAAACCTAAAGATGTCATTGATGTGCTTAAGCCGGTTGTAAAATATAGACATTTGATACAGAAAGACTGCATCTTTCTTTTCCCTAATGTAAGCTTCTTGTGACGTCTCGCCGCCCCTAGTAACCAGGTGATAGTAGGGATAGGTCTTATAAAAGAACATACCTCTTAAGTTAAGTGGGCTTGGTCTAGTTAATGTCTTTGGCTTGTGCTGGAGAGGTTTTCAGATAGTTTATGTAAACATTTAATAATCCCTTTAAATGTTTCTACTCAGTGGTTCTAGTAGGCTATTGTGTCCTATAGTACACGCATAGACTTTCACATTTTACTGTAACTTACTAAATTCAAAGTTTAAGCCTAAAAATGGGCCTTTTTTTTTCTTTTTAATTAGATAAACTGCCTCTTTTCATAATTACAATATGATTGAAATTACTGCTAAGTTACTTGGAAGAACTGTTTATGTACCTGGAGAAAACATTGTTTGTTGCATAACTTTCAATAATAAACCAAACATTTCTGACAAGAAAAAATCTGTAGAAACATTGGCCTGGGCTAGTGCTCAAATTGATTGTTTATGCTCCACAAATTCAAAAACTCCAATTCTGTCAACTGCTTCAACACCTCTAACTCCAGCATCTTTATCGGATACAGCTTTCAAGACCGTGAAGTGCAGTGATAAAGGGCATGCTGTATTTTCTAGCAAACCAAAAATTATTTTCTGCGACCTTCAGCTTAATCCTGGCACATCAAAATCATTTGTGTATACTGAAACATTACCTCCAGAAGCTCCACCTCATTATCTTGGGAAATTAGTCAGGTACACATACAAAATTACGTTTGGAACACAGAGAGTTAACTGTCCTATTAAACTACTGAGAGTTCCTCTTCGAGTATTGGCTATTACAGGTATTCCTGATTACAATATCTGTGAAGATAGCGAAGATCTTTCTCCTAGTAATCCATTCCTTGAAAAACATAGCAAGGATTTTGAGCTTGGACCAGCTCTTCAACTTGTACAAAATATTACTGCTCGAAGAAGTCCTAATTATTACAACATAACCAATAGCAGAGGGAAGGTAGGGAGATTTTGTTTATTTAAACAAGCTTATAGGTTAGGTGAAGATATTGTCGGAACATTTGATTTTTCAAGTTCTACAGTGCCTTGCCTTCAGTTAACAGTGACATTACAAAGTGAAGAAAAGATTGCCGAAGATTACAAGACATTGTTTAAGCAAGATTCTGCTATTATTTCTTACAGTAAACATCATGAAGTTGTTCTTCATATGGATTATTGCTTGTTAAATTTGCCAATCCCATTACATGCTACTCCAGCATTTAGTACTGACATAATCTCACTAGGATGGAAATTACATTTTGAATTTGTAACAGGGTTTCCTGGTGCTTTAGACATTGAGTTAACTGGGGACACGTGGGCAGCACCAGAAACTGTATCTATTGAAACAATGATATGGGACTTGCCAATTCAAATATTTCCTACGATACCAACGCCAGAGCGCAAACAACCTGAGTATAGTATTGAAATATAAATTTGAAAACACAGATTTCAGTCTATTTGAAATACTTTCCAGGAAAGAAGAGAAAACACCTTAGATAAGCTATCTTTTGAAGTGAATATAAAGTATAGCATTTTAAAGACCTGTTAACAAAAACCTAATTGAATTATGTATTTTCAAAATTTAGTACACTAAAACTAGTGAAGGTAGTAATGGTCAGATTTAGCAGTCGAAATCCCAACTTATTTAGCATAACTAACAATATAAAAAAAAAAATCACATAATGATGTCGAGGATGGACTAGACCATGAGTGAGTAATTAATAGAAAGAAAAGATCACATTAGGGATTTGTTGACATTTTAGTCTGTTTAATGCTTCTTTGATCTCGATCGATGGCTTGCTCCAATGGTGTATATTATTTAACATGGTCAATGGGATACTCTTATTTCAATTATAAATTTTAAAAATTATAACCTTAATTCCAGACAATCATTCCATTGTAGAATATGTTTGTTCAAGATAAACTTGTTAATTATTTATTTACTATATGAATTAAGATATTTATACAATGAAATTATTTATTCATGTGCTTCCTATTATAAACAAATATTTTTGATGTTAATATATTATTTTGTTCCTTATTGTTAATGTTTCCAGTATTATTGAAATATATATGTTTTAATTTTTCCCCCTTTTAATTATATACTACCTTCCTTTGCTAAATCCTCAACTGAAACCATTTTGAAATAAAACTTTCAAAATTCAATATACCTGTTTTTTTTTCTTCTAACAATAATCTAAAGACTGTCATATACCCAATAACCTAAAGGCAATCTCTTCAGGTGTATCTAGAAGCATTGGCTGCTAATATGATAGTCTTTACATTATTGCGGGAAGATAATAATCAGGTATGCTGAATAAAATTTTATTTTAAAATGGTTTCCCATTGAAATGTAAAGCTTAGGCTAATTAATAATATATCATTTGGTAATTAATAAGAGCTTCTTTCACAATATTTTAACACAATTTTTTTTGTTTGATTAAACTTGTGAAGCAAGATCTCAAAACTTTTACTTACTTTAAAGAGATTTTTTTAAAAACCACACTCTTCGAAAATCAAATCATAGTTCTACATTCTGGCATTTTAGGATTCTGAGAGTCACTTATCCAGCTCAGTCCATAGATTTGCTTGATAAGATCTTTCTAGAACCAGAAATTAAAAACTCCATTAGGGGCTGCGTAAACTAAGCAGATTACCACATGCTGATATAACACACTTGTGATATCATCTCTCCACATATTCTCTATTTCTACGTAAAATAAGGGAGATATTTACCCCCTCTATTTCGGAACCGATTTCAGCCATTAACTATAATGAACAGATTTTATTAATTGGAAGGTTGCTGTCCTCAGGTCCTGGGATGCCAGAAGTGAGGTCACCTTTTGTGATTTGGTTGCTGCTTTCGTCTTCCAATTCTGAGGTAAAACATGCGAGTTTTTGTTGGTGCTGATGAGTGGAGCTACATTCTTTGTGGAGTCCTCGAGGACCTAACCAAACTCTAACCTAACATTCTTTTAAATCACACATTTTTCCTTATTAAATATATGTATTACAAAATCTGTTTATATTTCAAAATCAAATGATATAAATATTAATTATCCACAAATAACAAGATATAAAAATCAATTTTATATAATTTATTTACTTCTTGAACTGGTAGGCTTGGGCCTCTACGCTATCACCATCATTTAGGCCACTAACAAGGAACTACTATTGATTAGTAATTAATACATTTTTATAACGATTAGTTACTACTGTTCCAACATTTTATTATTACTAGAAAAAATCTAAATGTTTTATTTTAGAAAATATTGTATTACTAATTACTAAAAGTTATTATTACTAACTATTCACAAATAAATACTTTCTATCCTATTCTCTAAAATTGGCCACTATAGAGTTAAATAAAATCATTGTAACTGGTTTATCACCTGCTCTTTACAGAATATGTATTTTAAAACTTAAAGGAGCCTCTGCTGTTCCCGGGTACTGGAAATTATATTAGTTGAATTATTTCATGAGGATGCTTCTTGTATTTTTTAATTACAATTTTTGGAAATCATTTGCAGTCCAAGTATTTCTGAAGAGCATATAGGAGAATATCTCCTGCCAAATTAACCCTCCGTCGGGCGCACCTCTGGACGAAACAAAATCGGGCGCACCAGGCCTGAGAGGCCGCCCACATATTTTAACTCCCCACCTAATTTATTTTAATTTAAAACGCCTGTACGACAGACCGCTAGGATCTAAGAAAAACAAATATACTATTTAGAACGTGAAATGATGACTTTATTAGAATAGAATGAGGCTTAAACTAAAACAAGTTAAATTGATCAGGAGCATTCAGCCTGAGAGGCCAGAGTTAGACCTAGCACTTATTTCTCAAGATATCGACGAACTTCCGTATAGAATAGCATTAATCTTAGTAAAAGGAACGATTGCAATAGATATATCTTGAAAAAACTCATCTTTGAAATTAAGGAGCAATTGGGCGCAGTCGGCCTCACAAGCCACCTAGGGACCAGACGGGCTGGATGAAGGATGGCAATAGACTATAGTAGGGGATTCTAAGCATGAACACGAATCAGGAAACTACTGGGAATGGCCCCTCACAGGGGAGACAAACTGTGGCAGGGCAACAAAAAGTATGTTTTCCTGACCTCTCAGGCCAGCTGCGCCCGACGGAGGGTTAATGTGAAATGATGAGGGGGGGGGAGGGATAGACAGAAAATTATAGGATGATTTTATTAAAATAAAACCATGAGAAAAAATATTTCAATATAATAAAATAAAAAAAAATCTGAAGTTTTAATGTTTATTTTAAATACTCAGAACCTTTTTTTTTTTTTTTTTCAAGTAAACTAATATTAATAACAATACAATAAATCTAGTTTGAAATATCAACAGAGACTGAGGTAGCATCCAAAGTGGAGAGGTTAACAAGCACGCCACTACTAGTTTTTGAGAAAGATGGGATGCAGATAAGTCGGGTATTTTGCTTTACTCCGTCACCTGAAAAACATTTTTTTTAGAACATTTTACATTTCATTCAAATTTTTACAGGAATCATGTATAATGTTCATAATTTTCTCTTTTGCTATATTTTTAAGTCACCTACTTCCAATTGAGATATATTATTGTTGAGATTATTATTTCCACATGTAAGAACCTTAGTTACCTCACAATGCTTAGCATATAGCAAGGAAGAGAAAGCTCACTAATCATACAATTACAGAAATCTCAGGAATATAGGAATAACATGCTAAGCCACAAAACTGAAGAAGGTAGACAAAGACAATTCAAAAGATCTTTTAGACTACCATGGTTCATGTCATGATTATCAAGATCTGGTATTGACCATGCCATAGTACTTTGTCCAATATTTTGCTAGACATGCTGCTAGCTTCTTCAGGATATCTCAAGAGAGAATGAAGGTCAGCTGTTCTATCCAATGTATTTATACTTATCTAGGTGTGGTAGCCAGGGTCGAAGTTCCCATAAGTCTGGTTCTAATTTATGCTATGGATCTGTATTCCTAAATGTTCTTTCCACTTCTCCTTAATTAATTAATAAACTGTTTGGAGTACAGGTTTTCACATTTGCTAAGTGCTGAGCCTAAAGCCAACCAAAATTATTTGGATGTTTCTCAATTTCAATGGCCTCTCTAATAATCCTATTTTGATAGCTTTAAATAAAAGATTAAAACAGATATGGAAATTCTAGTAGCTAACAACATTGAATTGAAGACTGACACGACATAGAGTGTTAACAGAAGAGTCATAATATCGTAAAGCTCTTCCACTGACGGAAATAAAAATGCCGACCACTGGGCTTCTACTGAGATTTTAGTGAAGAGGGATTTCACATCAAAGTTGATGAATATATCTTTCTCATGAATGTAGATAGAGCTAATCTTCTCTATAAAACATTTTGAATCTTTAATGTGGTGCTCTGTATTTCCAACATGGATTTTGAGCTTCTTCGTAATGTAATGGCCACACTGTATGTTGCTGATTCATTGGAATTAACTATGGGTTTTGAGGGATGTCTGGTTTGTGTATCGTTGATATCCTATAGATGCCAGGAAGTATGTAATCAGACATGATCAGCTGCAATGATAATTCATTTTTTGGATGTAATCATCATTATCATTTATTAGCATCATGCTGATAAAAGAATGCAATTGCCTTTATTTGCTGGCAAGACCAAAATGTTTTCTCTCTTTTAAAGACCATGTGCTTGTAACATGTGAGACAGGGTTTAGGTGGTCTGGCTTTCTTTAATGCTCAGGAAACATCACACCTTATTTCCACTGTCACTTCACCATTCATGTTATAATTGCTGTTTCCACACAGAAAACAATTTTCTCAACAGGTATTTTCATTGGAAAAATAGCATTATAACTAGTTATCAGCCTTTTTATTTCCGACGTTGGAAGAGATAAACTCTTTAGTTTGCACACCTTGTTGCATTGCTTCTGGAATTCTTGTATCTGTGCTGTTCCCTTGTCAATTTCTCTAGTACCTCAATTTTTGGTTAAAACAACGAGCTATCAGAAAGTCCGTCACGCAGGGGCTGCGTAAACTAAGCAGATTTCCCATGTGAAGTTATACAATAGAGAAATTTCAGACTAGAGAGTCAAACAGTTACAGGGACAGCCCGAACTAGCTCTTGATGGAAACTCACGACTAGACCCGAAGTTAGCCGATCTCATATCAGAAGCTGAAAACAGAAAAATGCAAATATCTTGGTTAATATTCAAGATACAGAATAAATGTATATAACATTATTTATAGTAAATTTAATTTGCAATAAGATTGATTCTATATAATTTTTCGATTGACGTATAGTAACGGAGATATTTCGAATTTTCGAAAATCCTCCCCTCTAAACCCCCCCCTCCCACTGGTCCGATTTCAGCCATTAACGAACTTGATCTTTATTTGTGCATAAAACGTTTAAATATCGAGTTTGGTAACGATCAAACGAAAATTGCGACCGCTAGAGCGTTAACAGTCAAATATATATATATATATATATATATATATATATATATATATATATATATATATATATATATATATATAGTTTTGAACGGACCTCATTTTTGTCATCTGCTGGGTAGGATCGATGGACATTTGAAGAAATTTTTCGAAACTCGCGTCATGAGTATGACCTCAATAGCTGATTTCCCTTAAGGGAAATCTGCTAAAAAGATCATCCAAGAGGCCATTCAAACTGAGAAACATCCAAATAACTTTAATAGATAAGATGTCTATAGACTCAGCAAATTGTAGACACCTGTTATCCCAAAAAGATCAGTAATTAATCCAGAAGAAGTGGCAATAACACTGAGAAACAGACCACAATGATGGTTCCGACCCGGATACATGGGCATGTCGACTTTGTCCTCCGAACCAGACAAAACAAGTCTCAAAAGGTGCCTTTGAAATGGCTTTCAATAAAGGTCTAAAAGAAATGTTAGTCTAGCTAATATCTAAGAGGAAGCAAAAATAATTTCATCATCTATCAAGAACATTCATTGTTCATTATACAGATGTTTAATTACAATAAAATAACTTCTGTGTATTCTGGATGCTAACTTTAGAAAGAAGAAGAACATAGAATATTTATAAAGTTACTCATCATGATTTTTAAATAAGCAAAAAATGAAAAAGAAAATACCTAATGCCACAGTGCATGAGATACAAGATTTCATTTCACACCTATAGGGATGGTTACAACCTTTCATAGTGGGGTAGCAACCTTTCATTTCAAAGATTACTAGAAAATCTAAAGCATTTATTCTTTATAAACCCCATTACCCGGTTAGTTATAAAATGTCTCCTCATTATCATGTAAGTTTAAAAGCAAGCAAACACAGCAGCATTTTAGAAAATCATTTTACAAAAGAAGCCCGGAGGAGAGGCCTTCACTTCAGACAGTTGGTGGTAACAGTATCCTTTGAGAATATTACATTCTAAAGCTATCAATGGATCAAAAAAGCATGTTCTCCTCAAACAAATTGTGGTGGCCTAGCTCCAACTAATTTAAAACTTTTACAGAATTCTTAACAGGAAATTTATTCCTATTACACAACATGATTAATTTAATGATGGTACTCTATGAAGCACATCAAATACTATTTCTCTTATTAGAGAAAGTAAATTAAAAATAATCATGATGCACAGTTATATACAGGGTGTCAACATTGTTTTAATGAAATTACTTCTTCAAAACATTAAAATTTTTTAATTTTCTAGTACTTTATATTCCTATATAGTAATTTATATTCATATTTTATCCTGGTGTAAATACATAAAAGTGGTACCCTAAAAATAATTTAATTTATATTTTAAAAGCTAGGTAAGGGAAAGAGATTCTAGCAAACCCCTCCCCCTATAACCTCAAATTTAAACGCATATTGTCTTTTGTTATAATGGCATTACCAAGTAACGTTTAATAGTTATAGATAGTACATTGTCATATCAATATCATCAACATATCAGAGGAAATAAGATAATATATACCACAATTCAAAAGTTTGATTCCGAAATCACACATTGAGCAAATTCAGCATTATTCTAAATAACAAAATAAATACCTTCTATTATTTGCATGTTTGCCAAAAAAAACAATATGAAATGAAATATAGCAATTTTTCATAATAGGATTCTATTATAACCCCCTCTTCTGCTTGCCTCTAAAAAAGTTAATATAGATTATTTTGAAGGAGGAGTTGATGCTGATTCAATTACCAAGTTTTTTCAGTTCGGTTCAGTGTTATATGCCCTTTAAAATTGTTTTAACTGTGTATCTCGTTTAACTTTGTTATAAGACAAAGGAGTATATAATAAAAGTTACTCTAAATAACAAAATAAACAACTTTTTATATGTGTATATTTGCAGAAAAACCAATACAAAATGAAATATCACTATTTTTATTTTCAGGCCTCCCTTATAACCCCCCTCCTATTCATCTCAGAGAATATTAGTATAGCCTATAGTCTAAGTTGGGTTAATAGTAATATGTGGACTAAGTTTCATAAAATTAGGTTCAGCCGTTTATGCGAGAAAAGGTAACAAATAAACAAACAGACACCAAATAAACATATTGCAGATATCATGTGTATGGCATGTGAAACGAAAAAGTATTGTGAAATTTTGAGACAAAAATCAATGTACAAACAGAGGTTACAATTTATATATATATATATATATATATATATATATATATATATATATATATATATATATATAGATATATATATATATATTTGTAACCATAAAAAAAAAAAAAAAATCATACCATGATCAAACTCAAGAAGCTTTGTTTGAAATTCATCATGATTGGAACTAAAAAATATGTCAGGCTGCTCTTCAATCACAAATGGATCCTCTTCGTAATAAGGGTATGAACCTAAAACAAATAATAATAATATTATTTATTAATATCCACTTTTTGCAACTATGCTTCATTTTCATCTTAAATTTTAAGTCCTGTTTTTTTAGTCTTCTTCCCAAAGAAGAAATAAAGAATAGAATGTAAAATTGATATCTTCTATGTACTATTCCTGCATGATTAATCTGGTTAGTTCGGGCAGACCCTGCTTGCCAGATTTTTAATATTCAATTTAATGAATACTCTAATATATATTTATTAATTGATAGATTCATTGTATAAATAAAATCAAAGTAACAGGTTTAGCAATAGAGTATTTACAGTACACAGTATTTTAAGGCTTGAAGATCACTCTCCATTGCTTGATTCTGCATTCCAGATTACATTTTTGAATTATATTACTAGTATGTTTCTTTCATACTTTTATTCCAACAAAATAAAATCACTAGCAATCCCACTATTTCTGGGAGTGGTAATGTCTTTAGAAAAATGAATGGTACATGCCAGAAACAAGCAGAACATAAAATGAAGGGAGTTATGTGTATGACACCTTTTAATAACATCAAAAGAAAACAGAAACTAAGTTTCAATTTTACATTTTTATTGCCAGTGATATCTTTTATTTTTATCTACAGCATATATGAAACTAGAAAATATAAATATAACCGGGACCCCGTAAGGGCTACTGTGCAAAAAAGGATTTTGGCACCCCTTAAGGCATTTTGAATTAGTTATCTTTTTTTTATGGTAGTTAGGTGCTTGAAATAAAGCAAAGAATTGAACTTTAAAAGTCATATTTATTTGTAGACTAAAAATAAAATATCAAAATGAAATAAACTGAATAAAATCTAAATTTTTTTTTTGGGCCCTTGGTTTTGGTGCCCCTAATGGATGGCACCCGTGTGCATTGCACACTTTGTATAGTTGAGTTCATGAGACATGAGACAATCCGCGCATGGGGGTGGGGATGGATGGTAGGCTTGGTGGGGATGAGAGGACGTGTACTACCCAAGCTGAACATATTTGCCAGCATGCCGTACACTTGCTCCAGCCCTTTAAGTATGGATACTGAGTACCTGCAGTCTAACCTTTCTCTAGTATATGTTCTACTTTTCCTAATTTATATAAAAATATAGTTCAGAAAATGAGAAGCAGCATTGATTAAACATTATTAAAAATAAAACATGAATAAAAAAATAAAATAATAATTTATTTAATGCACAAAAAACGTAATTTATTATTGATTAGTGATAATAGCAAGTTAGTGGAATTGCATATACTTGCATAGTTTACATAAATAATATTTTGACATTATTATTTAAATTTTTTTTTAAACTTGCAGAAAATTATTTATACTTAAAACTTATGGATATTTGTTTAGAAACTTAAAGATAATTTATAAGCTTACAGATAATTATTTTTAATACTTAAAGATATATTTTTAAAAATGTAAAGATCATTTTTTTTTTATAAATTACACAATGATTTGTGATACTTAAAACTTACAAATACCTTTTTAAAAACCTACAGATAATTTTCTTACCAAAATTAATTTTCAAAAAATATCAAAATAACTTATTTACCATCTAAATTAATAGAAGTTAAATAAAATATAACAAGTTAACTTTTATATATATATATATATATATATATATATATATATATATAATTGCTTTAAAATTGGTCAAATGACAACCCCATCTCCTCAATGCCGCTTAAGGGCTCATCATTATCATCGCCGCTTGAATGTATGTCACTATCACTGTCAATTTAAATTTAAATGGCGACTTATTGACAGGTACACTAGGGATGGTGAAAAAATATCAATATTTCCCCCAAAAAATTTCTAAATAATACTTGATATCCCCCCCCCCCCGATATATCGGTATTTCGATATTAAAATTCAAGTATCGAAAACCGATTTCTTTTTTTAAAAACAAAAATAATTGTTGCAACGTATTAGCTTGAGGCTGCAAGACCTTGCAGGGATTTATATCGACATTTCTTCCTACATAACCAAGATAGGGTTAGATTTTAGCTTCAAGCTACACTACATACACACTGAGGGCTAATGTTTTCAGGACGCCCGATACATATCCGTAGCTCACGAGAGTCGTTAACAGACTGATAACGGGAGCATGCGCAATAGCCTTCTTTGCTACTGCGCATCCTAGCCACTGTCTCATGTCTTATGAACTCAGCTATACATATGGTAAGGAGGGCCCTGAATATAACTACCCATATTATTCTGCAGGTGTTCAGAAACAATAACTAGAGCTTCAATGCCAATAAAAATTTTAATTAAAAAAATAATTGTCTGCCCATTACAATATATAAAACACAAATAAAAATTATTTAACTATTCTAAATATATATTAAGCAGAATTGACTCTATAAAAGTCACTATGGCCATGAAAAAAAAATGGATTAAATGTTGTAAATATTGAATAAATACTAAATAGGAAGAGACAGAAATAAAAGAAATACCAAGTGAATCAGGGGCAGTTGGTGCAATATGGCCCCACCGAAAAGTTGCTTCAAGTGCTTCTATTGGATCAGTCAAATCACTATAGCGGCCAATGTCCATCACTGCTTCACCACTGCAGCCTAAATAGAAACACCACATCTACTCAACATTCTCAAATGACATTTAAATATGATATAAATGATTACATTGATAAAATCCAATTGAAGCAAAATTTACAGTTCAAATCTTCACACAAAAAAAGATCAACACTTTAGTAAAATAGTAAATAAAGGACCCCAATGAATTAAGAAAAGATAAATTGTAATTTATTTAGGATAATTATAGACAAAAATTTGTTGCCTTTATGATTAAACCTTCTAGTACTCTAATTAAAAGCACTATAATGGCTACAGTCAGAACAATGATGACCATTTCAAAAGTATTTGTCATTACAGAATACATTATAAGAAACTGGATTTCCTATGTGCATGTACGTAACACACACAAGGGTAATCTGCTAAAAGTGGTGTGATATGTTATTTTGTCCACTAGCGTCAAGCTCTTATAATCTGGAATATGTAAGCCACTAAATCTCACTATATGGAAAATTTCTAGATTATCTATATCTATTTTACAACAAAATTTAATTTAGTTTCTGATAAGAATCAAAGTGGGACTCTTAATAACAAATAATAAACTCTTACTCTAATAAATCATTTTATATCCCTTATAATGATTTGATATTTTTAAAATCCAAAATGCAAGATACATTTCCCTTCATACACCTTATCTAAACAGCAATATTTGGTGAGATAAAAATATTCACTAAAACACAAACTACTTGTAAGTTTCATGGTGAAAATTTTAAATTTCATTATAATAGAAATTTTGTAGGATACATTTTATTGAACACCTGGAATGATTTCCAGAACAGTCAGTAAAATCAGTAGTTGTCTTTTAAGGGAACAGAAACAGGAATTTTAAGAGCCTTCTGATTTAACATGACTGTTTAATAAAACCTTAAATGTATATTATAGACTATTGATTTATGGACATATTCTTTTCTTATTTATTGATATTGGTGAAGGTGACTGAATATCCTGCCATGCCATTATAATTCACGGAGAAATTATAATTTTTAATTGTTGATTGTAATTTATTGGGATTGGCCAAAAAGCACTATCAGTTTTTCAGGATCCAATATGTCTGACAAGGACAGGAATAGTTTCACTTGTTATGTTAAACTTCATGTTTTTACAATCATACATTCATGAATCACAACACACCATGAATCATTCATCATTACTGTACCTTGTTACAGATTATCACTGCCTTAAGCCCTTTTGTAAAATTCCACTTCCTTCTATTGGAGAAAGAGGAGAGGGCTTGGAAACATTTTTTGATGACTTCTATACTGATATACATCATTGGAAAATGACTATTGAGTCAAGACTGTTATCACTTGAGTTTTATAGTCATGGATAGATAGATAGGCTAAAGTTGGTATTTTTCCTGTACTATTTCCATCCCTATGGGTTGTAATTGTTTTGTAATCTTACCCCTCATTAATTTAATTGATTAACAATCAATACTTGATCGATTTTATGTTCTTCTTTTATCTTCCTATTTTTTGGTAACATTTTAGAGATGTAAGGTCTATTTCTTTCTCACAATAATTCCAACAATTTGAGTCTGAGCGGAATACTGTTAAAACTTTCATAATCATATAAAGAATTGTAATGATCAAAATAAATAGCAACCAAAAAGTGAAAAATCTGGAGAGTATGGCAGGTGTGATAAAATTAAAAAAAGTTAATAATTACTTGATCCTCAGAGCAACGGGGGGGGGGGGGGGGGGGTGGGGGGGGGGGGGGGGAATTATCATTTTTTTTTTATTTGCTAGCGATTCAATACAATAAAGTTTTAGCAGATTTCCCTTAAGGGAAATCCGCTATTGAGGTTGTACTCATGACGGAATTTTCGAAATTTTTCTTCAAATGTCCATCGATCCTACCTAGTAGATGACGAAAATAAGGTCCGTTCAAAACTGTATATATATATATATATATATATATATATATATATATATATTTGTCTGTTACCGCTCTAGCGGTTGCAATTTTTGTTTGATCGTTACCAAACTCGATATTTAGTCGTTTTATGTAAAAAGAAAGATCAAGTTCGTTAACGGCTGATATTGGACCAGTGGGAGGGGGGGTTTAGAGGGGAGGATTTTCGAAAAATATCTCCGTTACTATAGGTCGGATCGAAAAATTGTATAGAATCAATCTTATTGCAAATAAAATTTACTATAAATAGTGTTATATATATTTATTATCTATCTTGAATATTAACCGAGATATTTGCATTTTTATTAAATCTGGCCGGCTAACGGAAGAGAGTGACTTTCCCGCCAAAAGGTAGTTCGGCCTTTTCCTGACTGCTCGGCTCTCGTGAAATTTCTCTATTGTAAAACTTCACGTGGGGAATCTGCTTAGTTTACGCAGCCCCTGCGTGACGAACTTTTTCGTTTATTTGAAGGTCTAAGTGGGTTGGCGCACATACAATTGGTAACTGTGGGAGGGGGGTGCAGTTGTGGTAAAGGTTCAAAATGCTAGGAGCTGACCTGGCTCATCAAACCCAAATACATTTGTTTTTAAAAAAAACTGGTTCCCATAAAACTGATAATAATCTTTATTACACTGTATTAGATGCTATCTGTTTGTCATCATTGATATGAATCTTTGTAGAAGGTCTTAAGGCAGAAGGGGGTCATAATAGTAACAAATGATGGTTGAAGATGTAATTGAGTGCAATCCACCAAATTCTTTTAATTAGTTTGTGAGGCACCTGTGCAGGTTTCCAATGAGTTAATGCTAAACTGTCGACCACTCTTCTAGTTCTCATGTTATAAAAAAATAATTTATTTTTACTATCGGTATGCTGCCATCATCTCAGAAGCATCGTCTTGAAAAATAAAATTTACAGCTCTAAAATGAGTAAACAAAACAAGAAAAAGCTGGTTTTACAAACATTTACAGAATTAGTATAATATAATGTACAAAACATTCAAATGGATTGGCTGCAATAGCCCTTTTTTGGAATAGATAAAATAAAATAATGCCTAAAATAGTTTCATCTAAATTTGTGATTACCTATGGATTACCACAGATAAAGGAGAGGAAATAAACACTGAGGAGACATAATACCTTTTAGTTAAAATAATCAAACAGGGATATCCGAAAAAGATAAACAAAAACTGTAAACAGTGAGCTAACTAATTTTATAAGTGAAAATCAAAATTACTTTCTTGCCAAACTGATACAAAATAATGTCACATATTTCAGATGAAATCACTAAATGTATGTATCTGAATAAGTATTTAATTAACCTGTTACTAAGAGATTTTCTAGTTGGAACTTGTGTGGATTTGGCCCACTATTAAAACTCTTATTCACCATAGCCTGGAACAAATTGAATAAAATAATACTAATGAATAGCTGTATACAAGTGAAAACCGTTTTTCTTAAATATTATTAGTATTATGATAACATAATTTATGGTCAAGCTATATCATTTTTACCTTTGGGAAGATTCGTAAGTGCAGTGGCTGCTGAGGTAAGAGATAATTTGTTGGATCATACTGTCCTGGCATTAATTCAACATTCATTGATTCCTGAAAAAGATGAATTTCTTCGTGTTGGATAATATTAAGTTTTTATTAATCAATTAATGGAACCTATATTTGCCCTATTGACAGACTATTATATGACAAAGAAAGACAAATATAAAAACCCATATTCATGTGCCACCCTATGGCATCTGATATTCTTGATTATTATTCAATTTGAGTTTTGCCAAAATTGGTTGAGACAAGAATTCATGATATGGATTAAATGTTATCATGACATAATAGGATACATCATTTGTTTTTCTATAAACAATTTTATAATATTATGTCAATTAAATTCTCTACAATTTATTGAAATTACATTTATGCTTATATAATATATTCGTTTAAAAAAGTAGCTACAAGGTGTGTGAATTAATTTTGATGGTTTTTTTTTTTTGTAAATTTAAGACTTTATTATGAACACCTGAATACATCATTATGTTTCAAAGTATTGTCCATCGCTTGCCACTACTTTCTCCCATCTTTCTGGTAGCATACGGATTCCACGTCGAAAGAACGACAGATCTTTTGATGCAATCCACGAATCAATCCAATTTTTCGTGTCTTCGTAAGATTGGAAGCGCTGCGTAGCCAGGCTGTGTTCCATGGATCTGAACAGGTAGTAATCAGATGGAGCAATATTAGGTGAATATGGCGGGTGGGGTAAAACCTCCCATTTCAACGTTTCCAAATATGTTTTCACTCCACAAGCAACATGGGGTCGAGCGTTGTCATGGAGAAGAATCACTTTATCATGTCTTTGCTCGAATTGCGGACGTTTTTCTTTGAGTGCACGGCTCAAACGCATCAGTTGTGTTCGGTAGCGTTCACCTGTGATTGTTTCATTCGGCATGAAGCAGTTCATAATACACAACACCTAGCTGGTCCCACCAAATACAGAGCATAAGTTTTGCACCATGAATATTTGGTTTTGCCGTCGATGTCGATGCATGACCAGGTAAACCCCATGATTTTCACCGCTTAGGATTATCGTACTGAATCCATTTCTCATCGCCAGTGATGATCCGATGCAAAAATCCCTTCCTGGTTTGGCGTTGAAGCAATTGTTCACAGGTGCATAATCGGTGTTCAATGTCTCTCGGCTTCAGCTCGTATGGCACCCAATTTCCTTGCTTTTGAATCATACCGAGAGCCTTTAAACGTTTAGAAACGGTTGTGCGATCAACATTCAACGATTCAGCAAGTTTATCTTGCGTTTGACATGAATCGTGATCGAGTAATTCTTCCAATTCCGCATCTTCGAACTTTTTCGGTTGACCTGGGTGTTCTCTGTCAACTTTATCGAAATCACCACTTTTAAAACGTCGAAACCAATACTCGCACGTTTTTATCGACGGAGAATGTTTGCCATAAGTTTCCAATAGCACTCGATGACTTTCAGCAGCACTTTTCTTCGAATTAAACAGAAAAAGTAACACTTCCCGCAAATGGTGTTTTGTTGGCTCGTAGTTCGACATTTTCAGCCTGGCAAACAAGTGTGTTGTTTACACATCAGCCCAAAGTCTAATACTAAACAGTAAAGCCTATTCATAGAGCTTACACGAGAATATAGTTAGATAAGAGTCTAATGAGATATAGCACAAGATAAGCCATCTATTGTTAATCCCTCAAAATTAATTCACACACCTTGTACATTTTAAAGACACTCATAAACATCCACACCAGAGTTCATAGAATCACCATTTCTAGGGGCAAGGTAAGCAGTGAAGAAGATAACAGTTTTTCATTGGCTTAAACCATTAGTATCCTCAGGTAAATCAGTCCCAGTTTTGACCTAACAAAAAACCCTTTCAGTCATCCTCGCCAACCTGATAAGCTTAGTTGGTTTTTAACTGACTGCAGTGCCTATAAGAATTTTATGTGTCAACACTATCATGTGACTCTAGGGGGATAGTGAAAAGCTTAGCAGATATAATTTATTTCTCTATTCAAAAAGTGAAGATCTAGGGTCTACTGTCCTGGGTAGAAACCACTCTGGTACCCTAACAATATTATTTCTCTAATCATTAACCCCAACAATTGGTTAATTGTCTAACAATGTGCAATATTATGATTACAAAACCAACAACGTGCCTCAGAACTGATTGCCTAAAAAAGGTTATGCCCTGGTTTGCATAAAGGACTTCAACCTGCTTTGGGGAATATTCAGGGCATATACAGATTTGGAGCCTCCCAAATAGTAGTAAACAACTAGCTAGATCAAAGAACTGATACTCAGGACAGAACAAAAATATTTTCATGCATCTTGCAAAGTAAAAGTTCATTTGGTATTTAATACTTCAAATCATGATGACATTTAATTATTTCTTGATATAATGCTTAGTATTAATATGACATGAATAAGAATGGGGATTTACTGAACACTGAAAAATAAAAGATACAAATATCTCTGTTAGTATTCAAGATAGAAAAACAATCTAAATAACATTAATAGGAAATTAAATTTGCAGAATGACTGATTCTATAAAAGTTTCTGATTTTTCATATAAAAACAGAGTTTCAAAATTCGCCCTCTATATCCCCCTTCTCCCTGATCCGATTTGAGCTGTTAATGAACTTGATCTTCAGTTTTGTCAAAAATGTTTAAATATTGACTTTGATAATGCTATATATAGATTTAATGGCCCTTATTTTCATCATCTCCTCGGTAGGATCAATGGACATTTGAAAATATTTTTCGAATTTGCATCATGAATACAACCTCAATAGCTGGTTCCCCTTTAGGGAAAACTCATTTTTAATACACTCAAACTTTGAGTCATTGGCTCTACTAATGTTTGGGAAAAGGTCTTGTAAAGAGCAAAATATAGTTTCTAGTCCACCTAACTATTCGAGAGTGATAAGCTGTAGATAACCGTTTGTGTTTAGTATAATCTCACAAAATGGCCGTTCAATTAAAAAATTAAATTGATTTTGACCAACTTCAAAAATACCTTACAATATACCTATACAATGTTACTATAATAATGTAGATGCTTAAATACTTACGGATAGTTCAGCAAGGAGGTCATCTGCTAACTGCACTGCTGTAATAATATCACTATTGTTATCAATAGCTGTTCCAACAATTTTACCATCCTTCTCTTCGCTGCTGCTTTTAATTAGACCCCCTGAAATTGCGAATAGAACTGCTAAAACTTTATATTTTACAAATAAGCTTAAGTAGAAAGGAAACAAGGATTTCTTAAATTTTGAAGAGAAGTTTATTAGACAGTGAAGCTGGGTGAGGGCAACTTGGTTATGAGTTGAAGTAAAAAATTAAATAGAACCAATTTTGTTGCAAATTAAATTTTCTATAAATTTTGTTTTTCTATCTCAAATATTAACCAAGATATTTGCATTTTTTAGGTTTCAATTTTCAACTTTCATTAGACCCACACTTTTTGCCATCACATATTAACAATAAGCCAATACTTCATTTCATTCTAAGCTGAAATTCCAAATTTAGTTTTCAACAGACCTTTGCTATGTGAGATGCATGCAAGTACATTATGTGATGACATTAAGATTTTACGTACTTGATTTGAAAATGTTTTATGATTTATACTGTGCTTGAGATTCAAATGTTTCAGATAAGATAAGAAAGGTCTCGTTCCTTCACAGAAGTTTATTCTTTGCGACAGAGCGCTTTCAGAGCATACGCTCCATCATCAGTGCCCTCTAACTGGAGCCAATTCCCTGTCACAGGCAACATCTTTGTGTAGAGGGCACTGATGATGGACCGTATGCTCTGAAAGCGCTCTGTTGCATAGAATACACTACTGTGAAGGAACGAGATCATTCTTTTCTTACCTGAGATAATAATTCCATCACCATCCAGCATCTCAAAAATGAATTCAAATGTTTCACTCATCACTGGAATATTATGTGATTATTTATTTATTTATATGTTATCATTTTTCAATAAAACACCACTTGTAATAGTTTTATTTTTACTTTAAGCAACTGAGTAACTAAAAATTTCATGCCCCGCATACATTTTGGTTCTGTATACATAGGCTTCTTACTACGGAAGAAACAGAGAATAGATTGAAAAATGAGACCACCAGTGTCCCATTTCAATATGTGGGAAATTTGATTAGTTTACGCAGCCCCGGTGTGATTTACCTTTTAAATTATATTTTTATATTATAGACTCTCCCTAGCTCCTACCTACTGGGTGGTATAGAAAACTATAAATTTATAGGAGTTGGCTTGTACAATTCAATAATATTGTATTTATTGCTTTAATATCTTATGAAATTTTTTTTTTTAAATGTATACATATTGTGTGTAAATATTTTCCAAGGGATTGATAACTAATACTTTACTACTACTTAAACGGACTGAAGCTTCAATTTTTTTTTTAAATCTACATGAAAAAATAAGTACCTGCAATAAGAACAAATGAAACACTCTCCTGATCAGATCCAAGCCAACCAGACAGCCAGTGGACTAAAAGTTGAAGGCGAGGAAGAGCATCTGCAGAACATGCAAGGCTCAATCCGCTGAGCAACAAGGCATACCTGTAAAACCAGCTGAATCATGCACAGAATGACTTTCCAATATGAAATTAAACAAAAAAATCTGTCACACAGGGACTGTGTTAACTAAGCAGATTTCCCATGTGCGTCACATATTTGCATTTATCTCAAAACGTGAAAGTTCAATGAGAACAATATCTGGTATTAGGGCTTTAAATGAAGTGTTTTATGCTATAACAGCTTTTTGTTAATATGAAATTAGTAGGAGTGGGGGTTTACTGATGGAAAAAAAAAATGCAAATATCTTGGATAATATTCTAGATAGTGAAAAACCGTACATAACAACATTTATAGAACATAACATTTGCAATAAAATTGGTTCTATATAATTTCTTGATCCGTCACATAATAACGGAGATATTAAGAATTTTCGAAATTCCACCCTCTAAACCCCCCCCCCCTCCTCCCACTTATCAGATATAATGAGTTGGATTATAAAAAGTTATAGAACTATTGGTGGTCTATAATTGTTGTTCCATGCCTTCTTCTGTAACTCAAGTATTAAGTGAGTTATTCGTACATTCCTGTTGTCAGCCACCAGTACTCCCTGCTTCTACTCATTGATTATTTACATAGAAATAGAGAATATGCTGTAAGATGAGGTCGGTAGTGTGTAGTACCAGAACGTGGGAAATCTGCTTAGTTTAGCAGCCCCTGCATGACGGACTTTTTTCTTATTTTTGAGTCAGTCTAAAGTCTCAAGTCTTATCAGAATAAGAGTTTGTAAGCTGAAGTCATTTTTGTGTATTGTGAAAAGCGTACTCTACTCAACAGGTAATCAGAAGGTCAGACCGCAATCCAGACTTCAAATCATAAAGAGGTCCCTACAACTAAAATTTACACTGGAATAATTTGGCAGTAAGACACCAGTATAGATCCGGTGGAATGTCTAATAAAGAAAAATCTGTCTGTGCATTAACTAAACAGACTTTTCATATGCTGAAATATCTCCTAATTAGTATGTAAACTGGGCCATTGTGTTACCACATTGCCCTAATGTAATTTCACTTGTTTAAAACATTGTATGAGCTATCTTACGTTGAAGAGAGAACTGGGACCCTAAGAAATATAATTCTGAACAAAGATATACTTGAAAATTACAATCTTACAATGACAGCCCCACAGATTACTGACAGAAATTACCTATTTTAAGTTTTTAAAAAATAATTTTGTTTATATTTTTCTATTTGTAGAACAATGGGGTCTTTTTGTATGTTACTTCAAAACAATTTTTGGGGGCTCCATACATTGAACAATTGTAGCTTATTCTGTCATATGAACAGCTATGCTGAACCTTACCCATTCCATTCAATGACCACAAAATTCCCTTCTTGCATTTTTGTGTTCAATTTTGTTCCTTGACTACTTTCTGAAGAGTTGTCTAATGTAGGAACAACTAGGTTTAATAGGAAATTCATTTTGGTTTCCAGTTCCTCTTTGCTTGAAAATACCATATAACTATATCTTGATAAAAAGAGGCTGTAGCGGTCACTGTCTTCTGTTATTAAAGTTCCATGATTGCTCTCCTTTTTAGCAGATTTCCCTTAAGAGAAATCAGCTATTGAGGTTGTACTCATGACGGAATTTTCAACATTTTTCTTCAAATGTCCATCGATCCTACCTAGTAGATGACGAAAATGAGGTCCGTTCAAAAATGTATATATATATATATATATATATATATATATATATATATATATATATATATATATATATATATATATATTTGTCTGTTACCGCTCTAGCGGTCGCAATTTTTGTTTGATCCTTACCAAACTTCATATTTAAGCGTTTTATGTAAAAAGAAAGATCAAGTTCGTTAACTGCTGAAATCGGACCAGTGGGAGGGGGGGTTTAGAGGGGAGGATTTTCGAAAATTCGAAATATCTCCGTTACTATACGTCGGATCAAAAGATTGTATAGAACCAATCTTATTGCAAATTAAATTTACTATAAATATTGTTCTATACATTAATTCTCTATCTTGAATATTAACCGAGATATTTGCATTTGTATTCTGTGTGTGGTCACCAATAGGCTATGTTCGGAGTTACCAACGAGAGCTCTGGCGGCCGTTTCCATAACTATCGTCCCTCGTGAATAGGTTTAGAGGTTAGGTTAACTGTTTTTTGGGCTAGAAACTACTGGGTTATTACGCTCTAAATAATGTTTTTTTAGGTTTAGAGGTTTCTTACTACTACAGTTGTTATTAGGCAGATTTCTCTATTGTAAAACTTCACGTGGGAAATCTGCTTAGTTTACGCAGCCCCTGCATGACGGACTTTTCATGGATTGAAGCTCAACATGTTCTTTTCCTTATCTCATTGTCATTTCCCACCCTATTATTACTTTTCTTTTTCTTCCTCTTTTAATTTCTCTGTTTCTTTCCATCTAATCTTCCTGATTATTTTGGTTGATGTGGTAAAATATCATTAGATGTAATAGTTTTACCAGCAGCAATTCTCAGTTTCTGACTTTTTGTTAAATACAGCTCAATAGCTTCTTGCCTTTTCAGTTCAAAATGGTGAATGTATGTTTCATAATTTCCTCTTTGTCGATTGGATCAAAGCCAGCCTTCTTAAAACCAGGCTTTATATTCTCCTTTAATCGGGCTCTGTTATTCAAAGTTAAATTATTTATGGGGTTGATAAATTTTATGTTAATATAAATTGATTTGTTTATTTTTATGGAATTCATACTATTAAAATTTATTTTATATTTACTTTTAAAAATCACTTTACAATCATTTATATTTCAATAAATTAATCTTTGATTTGGTTGGAAGACAACCAGGAGGACGTGTTTAATTTCTATTGGCCTAAAAAGTTTCCACTATAGGGATATTAATAAAATTGAGCACTGAAGCGGCTTTATACGTTATTAAATCCAATTCTTCATCATTCCAAATAATTATTACATTTATGTAAAGAAATTTGAGTGTCAATGCTGAACCTTTTTACTGATCTCACTTTGCATACATGAGTAAATTCACCATGTTGGAGAACCTACATTTCATTTCTGTCATATTAACCCTCTCGAGAGTTTACCTTTCAGTTCACACTAATGCAGTAGTGTTATTTATTTCTTTATTCATCTAAAGTAAGTGTATAAGATCATTAAGAAGGATTGGGAAGGTGAATGCTAGATCAGGAGTTCATATTTTTTGCATGTACACAGAGCATGAGAAGGGTTGTTATAGAGAACAATAGAGTTCTGGGAGATAGAGAGACAAGCAAGGATGACCAGAGGGACATGATTCTACACCCTGTAAAAATAATTGCCACATCAAGAGCCTTTCTAGGAAGGCAAAGAGCATATATAGTAAATAGGCATCAGACCAAGGTCATGTATGCCAGTGAAAGGTGAATATAAAAATAAATATTGGTTCTAGGTAAAATCAGAGGGGCAGATAGTTTATGACAATGACACCAGCATGCAATATGACATTGATCTGTAAGCATACACAACATGGTTGTCAGATAACCTCAATAGATGATTTCCTTTAAGAGAATTCTTTTAAAAATGACAAGAAATGGTAGTTGTAACCCCAAAATGGCATGAAAAAAAACATCATTGATGTTCAAGTTTCTTTCCTCATACTCTAGAAATGAAGCTTGTAATTACTTATTGGACTGGTTTGGCTGTCTAGTCAAAGGAGATGGAGCCAGAGGACCAGGGAAGCAGATATCTTCCACATTAAACTTTCCTGTTGAATCTTCTGCACCAAGAACCCCACAAACCTAAAAATAAAAATAAAATACTTTAGTTCCAACTATGTAACATCCACTTTTTAAAGATTACAAATTATGAAAGCCATTAGGCTTATTACAGTGTAATGAGTTGTGTGTGTTATTAAAAACGGTCTTCCAAGATCATTCATTCTCTGTGTCTGAGAAATCTGACTAGTTCATGCAGCATCCATAAGATGAGACACCATTATTTTTGTTTGCTTGTTTCTAAACTCAATACTCAAACATTTATATAAAACTCAAAAGTCAAGTTTGTTAAGGGCCAAAACAGAATAAGAGTAGGGCTTAGACAAAAAATCTATCAGGCAGGGGTTGCGTAAAAGAAGCGGATTTCCGAGTATTGGGTATAACACCCATGTATTAAATGAATGAAACAATTAAATATTGAGTATAGTATAGATGAAATATACATTTTCAAATTCAGAACATAAAATCTTAAATGATGAAGTCATCACACAACGTCTTGGCACGTACCTCCCACAGTAAAAGTTGAAAGAAAACAATATTTAGTATTTAAGCTTCCAATAAAGTGGTTCATGATAAAACAGCTTATTTTTAATATGCATAAGTACCAGTGGTTGTTTACTGAAGGCTGAAAACTAAAAAACCCAAATATCTTGGTTAATATTTGTGATAAAGAAAATGTGCATGTAGTAAAACATAATACAAAATTACATTTGCAATAAGAATTTCTCCCAACAATCTTCTTATCTGACATAAAAATGGAGATATTTCCAATTTTCGAAATTCCCCCTCTAAACACATTCAGATATTGAGTTTCCTAACGACCCAAACAAAAATTGATTTCGCTAGAGTGGTAACAGACACAGACACAGACACACACACACACACATATATATATATATATATATATATAGCTTCATGGCATGTCTTAAAGGCAAAACAATTTCAAATCAAAAATGTATCTAAAGGTATTTGAGCATAGGGAAAGAAGGATGACTTGGAAGTCATTTTTGTTGACAACAAACATCTGATGAGTTTTGTTGGGCATAGTAAAAATGAAAAGAGCAGTTTCTGAAAGAACCCAACGTATTTAACTACAAAACGTAGTCTTTAGATCATGGCGATGTTATTTCAATAAAAAAATAACGAATTACTGCAACTTACACACCATTTATCTATTACTGCACAAAATACTTGGGGACTATATATATATATATATATATATATATATATATATATATATATATATATATATATATATATATATATATATAGAGAGAGAGAGAGAGAGAGAGAGAGCTAGTAGGCTGTGAGTAATAAAATTAGACCTATAGAAATAGCTTTATAAATTTCAACAAGTTGGATTAAATTGTTGGTCATCAGCTAGTTTGGTGACAACAATATCTGAAGTAGATAAGAAATGTGTTAATTATTGGATGAAGCCCAATTCTCTTATACAAGAGTGTTCTATTCATTACCATACTAGCCAATTCCAAACAATTACATCTATACTGTAGATCATTCATGGCTAACTATAGTCATCAATTTAAAAATTTCAGTTTTCCAGCACAGTTAAAGGATTCTTTTGAAAATGAAAATAAAAGCGATGATTGGACCAATGTTAGCTACTTTTATCGCATACAGTTTCAGTATTACAGTTGAACATCATCAATAGATGAAGAAGCCAGTTTTAAACATTTGTTGCAAATGTTGCAAACCCGGAGCCAATGCAATGGAAGTAAAACTTTTGAATAAAGGTTGACAAAGTCTTTATTATTCTTCTGAATAAATGTATTTGTTTTGTTTGTACTAAAATGTGATAAAATTTACAAACCACTCCTGTGACAAGAAGATTTACATCAATATTGCCAACAAGCACAATCCTCTGCAATTCATCTTCCAATATTAGTTTATCTGTTTCTGAAACAAATCTCACAAGTTTCTTTTGTGGAATCACTTCAAGCTGAAACAATTACGAAGTAAATGAAAACCAACCCCCTAATATAATTAAATAAAAATGACTATATTTAATAATGAAATATACATACCTCCTCACTAAGCTCTTTAAGTATACTTGGCCTAAGTTCTTGGTCCTTAAAAAGCGTACCAATAACAAAACATTTGGAACCAATGTCATCTTGAAGCTCAGCTAGTCTCTTTATCACTACCTCATTGCCTATGAATAAAATAAGTTATTTAATTTTCAGAAAACTACATTGCTATAAAGTGAATAACCAAAAGTCTCACCCCATTTCTGGACAGCCCTTTTTGAAATAGTATCTTTTAATTGCAATAACCTTTTAGAATAAATATGTGCATATTGTCGAGAATAATCTCCCTTACTATGTCTAAACTTAGAAGATAAATCTTTATATACACAAGTTTCTCTTGTTATGTTCTCTTCAAACAGTTTATCCTTTGGATCACTGTTTAAATCTGGTATCGACTTCATGACAGAGGAATAATATAGTTCAGACAGTAATGGCTCTATTCGTTAATAGGCTTAGTTAAAACTGCACGTGATAAACAAAATATGAATAAATAACTTCAAATAATTCAGATGTTCAGGCAAGAGTCAAATAGGAACATTATATCCAAATGTTACGAGAGGTAAATAGCAAGAGTACGCCTTATGAATACTGTTCGCTTTTTGTACTTGTGCGGGATAAAGCAATACCTAATGAGTGTTCAAAAGTAATCTCCTTGGACAAATTTTATTAACTTTCATTGATGAAAAGCTTTGAATAACTTTAATAATATGTAGAATAAAAAATACTGCTTCAAAAGCCAGAAACTGCCACACAACGGTGACCTTGCATCATTTATGAGGGAAATATATTACGATAAGGACGTTTTCCCGAAAACATTTCTTCGGATAATAATTTTATTATGCAATAGGATCACACTCGTCAAAACGGGGGTTATTACTATACAAAGAAAATGACGGAATCGTGAAAAATATGAAATGGCTCAATCCAATTGAGCCCCTATGTGAAGAACTTGATAGCCATTTCAGAAGTTTGCTCCATTTCACAAAAACACCTTAGGGAGCGTTTTAAAGTTGTTAGCGTAATTTGCAATTTGAAACATTAGATAAACTAATAGAAAGAATGCCACGAGTGGTCAATGCCGTTTTGAAAACCAAGGAGAATTTTTGACGAAAAGAAAGTATAACTGCTTTAAATTGTGATTCTATAAAGTACTATACTGTTTATTAGGGGCTCAGGTTAGCCCTGTGAGTTAAAGCGTTGCCTTTAATATCACTTGGTAAACATAGAGTGGCGAGGTCGATTTCCACCTGGACAAAGAAATTTATTTAGTGACGGAATTCATTAAATAATATTCTTAGTGCCACCCTGGCTAGAAGAGGGTGGTAACCTGTAGATAACCCGCCCCAATTAGCCTCAGTTGCAAAAAGTGGATGTTAATAAATAATTTAATTTTATACTGTTTATTATAAGTTTATAAGAAATTGTTTATTCACTTATTTATTGTTTTATTAAAGGTTCCTTTTGTTTTAGTTTATTTTATTTGACTTAATCCAAATTTTCCCAAAAGATTTAAGTGGTCCCAAAATTTTGACCGGCAGTGTGTGTGTATAGTTTCGAACGGACCTCATTTTAAGCACATTTCCCTTGAGGGAAATCAGCTATTGAGGTCGTACTCATGAAGTGATTTTCAAAAATTTCTTCAAATATCCATCGATCCTACTCAGACGATGCAGAAAATGAAGTTCGTTCAAAACTATATATATATATATATATATATATATATATATATATATATATATATATATTTGTCTGTTAACACTCTAGCGGTCACAATTTTTGTTTAATCGTTACTAAACTCAGTATTTAATCGTTTTATGTAAAAAAAGATCAAGTTCGTTAATGGCTGAAATCGGACCAGTGGGAGGGGGGGGGGTTAAAGGGAGGATTTTCAAAAATTCGGCATATCACACAGTTATAAACAAGGAAGGTAATTATTATTATATTTAAATTTTAAAATATATTGATTATTTCCACCAATAATTCATTCACATTTCAATTTATTTTGTTAAAATAAGTTCTTACAATGTTAAGAAACATTGAAAAGCATTTAATTTCCAACTTCAAATTATTTTTTAATTTATACTTATTACTAGTTAAGAAGGCAATTTACTTTCTTCACTCTATTGCAAAATGTTTCACTTTCTTCACTCATTTCAGTATAGTAATGTTACCATTATTCAACGATTACAGAAAAAAATGTTTATTTATTTATTACGTCCACTTTACATAAAAATAATAATAATCTCAGAATCAAACAATGGTATAGTGCGACATTATAACAGCAAACCAATTATATCAGATTATCTTCTTAATTATTTCTAGTTAATTCGAATTTCAAAGTAAGAATCATCTAAAATAAATGAGAATTATATTATCGTATATAGTTCATTTTATTTTGCAAACAAAGAAAAAGTAATCTTTACTGAAGCGAAATTTTAAGTAAAAATACGTTCTACAGGGTTTACATATCATATTATTCAAACTTGTCATGTAGAAGGAATAATCAACTTTATATCTATTGCAGAAGTGGGCAACCTTTGACATATTGTGGGCCAAACTTTGGTTTGCAAAATACCTTCGCGGGCCGCTTTTAAAAATAGTGCATTTTAAAGTAGTCTTCATAATTTTTTAACGATAGATATCAGACATGAATTTATACAATGTTATTATAATACAATTTATTAAAATAACAAAATGAAATGAAAAAAACAGGTATAACATTATAATTAAATCGTAAAATTTTGATTTATTACAGACAACGAAAGTTAAATAGCGACACCGAAATCAATGGCACTCCAGCTTGAATTTGGGAAACTAATCCATCGATGTTTGGATTAAATCCTTTAAAACAAAGACGTAAAGAATTTTTTCTCTAATCGTTGAATAATGGTAACATTACTAAACTGAAATGAGTGAAGAAAGTGAAACATTTTGCAATAGAGTGAAGAAAGTAATCACTTTCTTCACAAGTGAAGAAAGTGAATTGCCTTCTTAATTAGTAATAAGTATAAATTAAAAAGTATAATTTGAAGTTGGAAATTAAATGTTTCTTAACATTGTAAGAATTTATTTTAACAAAATAAATTGAAATGTGAATGAATTATTGGTGGAAATAATCAATATATTTTAAAATTTAAATATAATAATAATTACCTTCCTTGTTTATAACCTGCACTTGTTTATAACTGTACTACTTCACAATCATCACTAGTTGTTTTATAACTATGATTATAACCTTTCACAACTATGCTTATAACCTACCAACAACATACCATAATCTTCACAACATCCTAATTTTGTTCATATTCTGGTTAGATCTGATCATGTATTACACGATTACAGAAAAAATTTAATATTACACTCGTGACGAAAGTAGAATTTACAACTCTCGTGAAATTACCACACTCGCTTCGCTCGTGTGGGTAAACGTTTCACTCGAATTGTAAAATGATCTACTTTCGTCACTTGTATAATAAATAACTATTTTATGTTGTTTTATTTAGTAACAGTTGATTTGTGAACTATTTTCGTTATTTATTTTCCTATATGTTAGCAAACTCTTATACGTACCTTGAGCAAACTAATCGTTAGTGAGTGCTAGTGATGAACTTGACCTTGAACAAGCTGATAAACATGAAAATTGATAGTCATACATCTCTAGGTTTACCGGGTTCACAGTAATTTAATTATCAATAATTACTATGATTTGGCAATATTTGTAGTTAAATTGTTAACGATTTGTATGTAGATAAAAGGCGTGATAATGTCATTAACTGTAAGTATTATTATATTGAGATGTTTTAAATTTACGGTTTCGAACTATCCACTTTTTTTCTTTTTTTTTCCTTTCAAACAATACAAGCCACTTTTTCAGTGCTTTAAGATTAATTTTTCCACATTTTTATTATATTTTCAAGTATACTTAGTACTAGTGAATGTCTGTTGTTATTCTAAATTTTCAAATTTCCGATTTTTATAACAGTTGAGACTCTCTTCTTTGTTGACTGTTACTTTCCAATCCTTTTTCTGCTCACCAATAATGATTTTTTTTTGGGATATCAAATATGTATTACACATTATTATGCATATTAACTTATAGTTAGTTTTAGTATATTAATTCGCAATTGATTAATAATTAATTATAATTCAACATATTATGGTAGGATGTGAGATGCTGGCTGCTTCAGAGTATTTACAGAGACCCAATAATGCTGCAAGAATATATCTCCAAGGAATTTCAAAGCAACTCGATATGTGGACAGTCCCATATCCCATCCTATAAAATTAATTGAAAAGATGACATAAAAATTTATTGAGATAAAGAGATAATAACAGGCCATACTGTCTACCATAGGAAGCCTAACATTCACTATTAAAAACAATGAATCAGCAGATATCATTGATATTTAGGAACTAAATGATGAGAATATTTAGATTTCGGCACTAAATGTTGAGAATGTTTTGAAAACAATTGCCAAGAAATTGAGAAAAGTCAAATTTTAGCTGCAAAATTGAAAGATCTGTACAAATTAGAATCGGCCAGAGTTACTGACATTGTTATTTTTACAAACAGACTTGTGCCTAAAAATGCAGTCAAAAGTACTAAATATTTAAATTTATGTGAAGAAATAATTAGGTAGTCACAAAAATCGATATTATTGGGTACTGCCAGGACTGGAAGGAAATTCCTGAGTACCCAATATATATATATATATATATATATATATATATATATATATATATATATATATATATATATATATCTAGAGAGAGAGAGAGAGAGAGAGAGAGAGAGGGAGGAAGAGAATTGTCTTTTATGGTCCAGTTGAAATATTTTTTTAATCATTTACTATACTTCGTAATTAAACATTCCTGATTTAACCGAAAATTCATCCCAAGGATGGGGTTTCTAAAATACTTAACTAGACTATGGCGGAAGGTCAACAGAAAAAACAAAAACAAAATGAACACTTTAAATGATTATTAAAATCTTTTTATTACTCAACTAGTTTCACGTCGATATGACGCCTCATCAGGAGAATTTCTACTACACAAAGGTGCTAAACTAACGGCTATACCTTTCTCTATGACCTTCCACGAGCCGTACCAGGCGGAGAATGGCTTTTTTTTTGTGTGTTGACCTTCTGCTATAGACTAGTTAAGTGAAGTTAAATAGGTTATATTTTCACAAGTTTCTAAAATAGTTCCAAGTAATGCAGAATTAAAACATTTACTGAGTTGTAAGATGGACTGTGACTACTATTGTATCTGGCTTGGTAAACAATTGGAAAAGAACTTCTCAAATTATCAGGGGATCCATCTGAATGGTTGATATTGATAACAAATTTTAGAAGGTCAACTGAGTATGAATGTTTTATGAGACTGTAAAAAGCTTTGAAAGGCAGTACACAGGAATGAGCTTTTTCATTCTGCTCCCAGTTTTATATGAAAGTGTATCATCCATCGTGGAGTTTTAAAATCCTATATCAAATTAGTTTTGTTGATGAAGACTTTAGGCTGTGAGGATTGGTTAAAAAATTCTCAGCTCTTGGATAGTAGGAAAGTTTTCATGGGATAAGTAACTTGCTAAAAGTTATGCTTATGGCTTTAACAGTAACCCTAGCCATTCCACATCCAACAAATGACACCAAGCTTAAATACAAAATATTGTTATTCTTGGGTATTTACTATGTGTGATATGTGTAAATACATTGTGTGATATCACTAATTAAAATTTTATGATCTTGACTAGAAAATGTTTATTTGATCTTCTCTATTCCATATTTAAATCTATATACTCCTTATTTAAACGCTTCGCTGAACATTGAAGCTCTTTTTAGTTAATGGTAGAAATCAGACCAGGATTAGAGGTGGGGATACAAAAATTCAAAATATTGTGTTTTTACTAGTCGGATTGAAAACTGCTATAAGACCAATCTTTTTAAGCTTTTAATTTTCTACAATTGTTGCTCAATACATTTTTTTCTTATCTGGAATATTAAGCTATTGTTTTTATTTAATTTGTTTTAATGTTTTCATCCTTTAATAAACCACCACAGTTAATAGTCTGATTTTTTCTTTAAGTAATGGAAAAATTTCTTGCCCAGTGTGTATTTCAGTTGAAAATCTGCTAAGTTTATGTGGCCCCTGCATGACAAACTTTTTAATTTTATGTTATTCTTTATTAGATGGCTATTTAATTCTAAACTAAATGATTACAATTGAACACATAGAATCATTATTTACATTAATAATGTATGAAAGTAATCAAATACATCATTTCATTAGCTAAGCTGAAGGTAGAAATAGGCGCAGGTTCGATACCTGCCAAGGGAACACAGTAATTACCGAGTTTGGTACCTGAATACAGTTGGATCATCTGAAGTCTGAACAGTGTGTATGTATGGCAGCCCCTCTTGAACAATTATGATTTCCTGAGATCCTGTGCGCTGGGTGAACTTACCACAATGTCAATTTGATTGTTAGCTAACTATGTTTAATGTGTTTGTTAATGACTGAAATCAGGAGATAAGTGGGGGGGGTTATGAGGGAGAAAAATGAGTATAACCTCTATAGTTGTTTTCTCTTCAGGGAAATTTGGTGAAAACTGAAGTTTCATGTAAGTTCATGCAAATGTGTTGCTTGAAATAACTTGGAAAAAATATTCAAAACCATATTTTTTTGATATTTATTATTTTTATAAAATATTAATAGGCATGTAATTTATAGAAATACTATATTTTCAGACTGAGTTTGCTGTACAAATGAAATGTCAGTCTTGTGCTGACAAAGTGAAAAATGCTTTAAAAGACACTGATGGTGTAAACAAAATTGAAGTATCTCTAGAAAATGGAACTGTTATTGTAGAATCAGTCCTCCCTTCATCAGTAATTCAACAAAAAATTGAATCTACTGGAAATGTTGCAGTTCTAAAAGGTTATGGAGGTCAATTAGGTAACTCATTAAATTATATTAAGTACATACTAAAAATTTTCAATATATAAGTTCTACCCAACTTTTTTTAATAACTTTTTTCAACAAGGTACTTTAACTACTCATTATATGGAATAATGTACATCAAGAGAGACAAATAATGTTTAGAATAGCTGTTATCCGCAAATAAAGTGAAATAATAATGTTCAAAAAATTCTGTTCAAAAAATCAGCTGTAATACCATAGAAAAATGCATGTAAGTTGGAAATTCAGCATAATAGCCCTTGCTGACAAAATTCATTCATAAATAAAAATGAAACGCATATTCATAATGTTTATGAATATACATAAAATTTCACAATTTGCTGAAGCATTCTCATGGAACCAATAAATTCTATTTGGTGACCGGAAGGTGGAAGTCAAAACTTTAAAATTCATAAATTTAAGCAATGTATTACGACTCTCAAATACATTTCATATACAATTTGTTCTTTTCATTTTTTTTTTTTTTTTTTGGTAAAACCATTATTAATGTAGATCTTGAGAAACATAGTTTTTGACTTCCAAATAAATCCTCACTCTTATTGGTGGTAGTAAAGTGTAAAATTATCCATGGATTAGAAGGAGCCAGGGTTCAGTACTACATCACCTCTACTAGAAGTAATTTCGAGGGACAAAAAATCATTATATCTATTAATATTGCTGCCTAACCATTGGTGGCACCATAATTAAGGAGTCTAAAACTATTTTAAAAAATGCACATAATTGGTCATATAACAAAACAGTCAATAAAATTATAAAATTTACAACAATAACATGTATCTATAACAACATATTTATAATTAAAATATAATAAATTAACCCTTAGCTAGTGTACCTTTGCATGCTTCTCTTCTTAGTGGACCAGGGTCAATTTGACCCTCTTACCAATTATTAAAATTTTGTATATTGCAATATTGTTTTATGATGTTGTATGAATAGAAACATGTTTTATAGGGTTTATTTGACATTATTTAACATTCTAAAAGATTACAAATTATTTATTAATGATATTAATAAGAAATAAAAATCAAGTATTGCTACAATTTTTTAAAATTTTTGAACACTTTTTTTATGTTAAAATGTGTATGCAATTATCAAAGAAAGGCATTTTTACAATGTTAGGAATTTATACAAAACAAATATAATAATAAATTGTGCACAGATTATGAATATAAAAAATTGACATCCATTTTCAAGTTTGGCATTTTGAGCATACCATCACTGAGCAATCCAAGCAAATTGGCTGTTGGCAGTTTTTACACGACTTGGATGTTTTTTTATCTTTTTTGTAAGGGCATTAATAACACCTCTTTCTCTTATTATTTACTTTTTTCTCCGAAGTATCATCTTTTATAACTTCTGGTACTAACCTCTCAATAGTTTCTTTCAATATTTTTTGTACATAAGGATTGTTATATCTGGAAAAAAATATAGTAAAATTTAAATTATGTATACATCAAAGTAAATATAAAAGTAAAGGTCTTCATTATGTTATTCTTTACCTGCGAATAATATGTGGCTTTACTAGTTCGTAGGCCAGTTTGTCAACGTAATCGAAACGCTCCATCCGTTTTGCATTTTTATAGCTCTGATGGATCAGATATGAATTCACAGAAGCAATGTTCACAACTGCATAAAAAAGAGCCATTGGCCATCTTTGTGTCCTTCGGTTACAAGAGTATGTTGCGCATTTTTGATCGATAGAATCCACACCACCTTTAGTAAAATTATAAAAAGCAACAATCTCTGGTAAATTAGTTTTTTCATCCGTATGTTCTCGGTGGTGCATTGAAGAAACTAATATGACCGCTTTGGCAGGCTTTGGTACATATGAAACCAACGTTTCATTTTGAGTGAAACCATAAATGCAGGTTTGTGTCTTCCTTTTCCTGCAAGGAAGAAATTCAGGAGGGATATCTCTTTTATTTTTCCTCATGGTTCCTACGTAAGTTAGCCCTTGTTTTTTCAACTCCTCCACAACTTCCATTGATGAAAACCAAGAATCTGCGGTTATATTCCTGTGGGTGCCCGAAATAGGTCTTGAAAGCCTAATTACAGCTTGAGTTGGAATAGAAAATGTTTTCTCGGCTTCATTCAATGTGAATCCATCGCTCCCTTTCCCACAGTAAATGTAACCATTCAAAAAATATCCGCTTCTTGCATCAGATAAGATCATGATCTTCAGGCCGTATTTATTGGGTTTACTTGGGATGTATACTTTAAATTTACATTTTCCACGAAATCCGACCAGCATCTCATCTATACATGCATATTCACCTATAGAGAAATTTTTCAGGCAGTTTTCAACAAATTTTTCAAATACGAATTGAAAAGCGGCAGTTGGATTCAGTTCTTTCCTTTCACCCCTGGTCTGAGGGTCGTCAAATCTTAGTGTGGAAAGGAGAAAATAGCATCTTTGTAGGGACATTGTGCATCTGAAAATATCTCGACCTCTCCCATTTGTCGCAAATAATGAGGATAATCTTTCATGGCCTGACTTATAAATTGAAGAAAATAATAAAAGGCCAATTAGAGCTTTCAGTTCAGTTTTATCCACTGGGGTAAATTCAGACTTATTTTGTTTTTTATAGCGTGCTTTTGCAATCTCAATTTTAGTATTGGTCCATATAACAATTTCATCCAATATTTCATCAGTGAAAAATAAGTCCCAAACTTGAATAGGATTTGCTGAATCTCCTAAACTTTTACTAGGACCACGCAAACCCGGTAAATGTGTGATAATATTTTCTACACGAGTTCTCACATTTTTATTTGGGGCAGAATTGGACCACTTCATTCTGTTCTTCCCATAATAATAATTTTGAGTAAATTCAGAATTACTTACAGTTGAATGAGAAATACATTCACCTACATCCTCTTCTACTTCATCACATGAATCGTGATCACTCATTATAGCAAAATCTGGATCCAAATCATTATCATCTTCATCCATTTCCTTAAACCATTTATGCATAACTTCATCGAAATCCTCATCACTTGGAGAAATCATTTTTCGTTCACTCATAATGTACCAGGGTCAAATTGACCCTTACAAGCAAGTTGTTAACTGAAAGAACGGTCACTGTTATATTACCTTCCCGCAGTAGGAAGAGGTGCTCTAGAAAGGAAGGTAATTGCCGGGAGGAAGGCAAAGAGGTAATACAACTGGAAATACATGACCTCAAAATGATAACAGGGTCAATTTGACCCTGGTACACTAGCTAAGGGTTAATAATGGCTTAATTACTATCTAAACATTAAAATTACAAAGAACAAAATTTACCATCAGAGCGTAGGACGTACCTATAGAGATGCTACTGGGCTGACTCTGCCGATGCACTAAGGCCGAAGGGATCGGTCCAAGCCACAGGGAGGGGGCAGATACAGGTCTACACATGAGAGAAGCATTTGTGTTCGTCTGTACATTTACATTCATCTTATTCTTGGCTTTCTCGAGTTTTATCTCAATACCTTCCACCATGTCCATCATATAACCTCTTACATCGCTGTGAAGTAATTTTATCTGGTGGTCTCCAGCTTGGTGGTTATGCTCCCTGCAGTGGGAATAAAATTCGGATCCTGCTCTCATGTGTTCCTTAGCCCTGATTCGCAACTTTCTCTCTGTTTTCCCTGTGCAGCTGGCCTTACACGATCTGGTTATCGCCTCATTAAATGAGACAATAATTGCCATCTGTGACTAAAGGGGTTGAGAAGCCCCTTCTTTAATCATTTCTGAAACCTCTGACTGAGGGTTAAACGACAACCACCACGTCTGTGACTGGCAACCGCATAGTGGATTCAGACTCCATCCATCGGTTTCTGGTCTAACTGATTGTTAGCGAGGGCTACCTCTGGCAACCCTGTGGTACCAATATGGTCTGAACCTCTATGAAGGATATGCTTGCTATATTCCCCGGGGCCATAGTTCCTACAGTTCTCCCCTCCCCAGTCATGATGACGGTGGTCACCACCCACATATCCTGAGTGGGATGGTTCCAAAGCCACACCCAACTCCTCTATGTATCTACCGGGTGAGATCTACTTGGGAAAGGCATTTGCATTATACCTAGACCAGATTCCCTGCATTCTATTTCTCGCTATGCCGTTTTGTGAGACTACATTGTGTGGATAACTGCTGCACCATGTAATCAGACCCCCAGGGAGAAAAGTCTTGTGGCAGACATTATATACACCAAAAGAGAATGGAAACGGAACAAGAGAGTCCCCATCAGGCCTCTACCCCTCTCACCCTCTCCGAATTCCCCGAGGCACAATGATGGGAAGGGAGAATCCTTCAGTTCCAGCAGACACTCAGTACTCTGGTAATCGCCTCATTAGATGAGACAATAATCATCATCTGAATTTTGAGGTCCAGTTGAATTCTGTGACAGCCTTGAAGGTAAACCTAGATTAGGTCCCCTTCACAGGTGGATGATGTTCAATTACTTCTATCTATCAGACAGAATATATTTTCTTCGATGTTTGGCTGAAATGACGAAATACTAGTGTAAGTGTCACATGTTAACACTTACAGCTCTTCGGTACAGAGATGGTCCTCTCACAAAAAAAGGCACTAGCCAAGTGTAGTTGATCAGCTAGTAATGGTGACCTCTACCAATAGATTTGTCAATAATATATTGATGTAACCAACCCGCTATTTGAAATAACATTTTCACTTGTGGCCATACCTTAAAGCTGGTAGCTTAGCTGCCAAAATCTACAAAGAGGAAGGAATGGAGTTCCATTCCTAGCCAAGACAACAGTATTTTGAAAAAGAAAAAAAAGTCAAAAGTTGTAATAAATACTAAACTATGTATTCTGTTCAAAATAAATTATAAATATAAAAGTGGTTGAATTTTTATTTTGTAAAAAACTTAGCTTTTTAGTTTCATTCGTTATTTCTTTACTGTCTATTATGATGGAATTTCTTTATGTTACTTATATAGATAATGTGAGGAAGGCACAAGGTGATAGTATATCACGAGCTGCAGTAGCAATGCTGGGCTACCCAGTTGGTTTCAGCAAAAACTCAGTGAAGGGCGTAGTGAGGTTTATCCAAGCCAATGATGATTCATGCATTGTTGATGGAACCATTGATGGCCTGTCTCCTGGACTTCATGGTCTTCATATTCATGAATGTGGAGACATTTCCCAAGGCTGTGAAAGGTTTGCTTGATTCTTTGTAAATACTTTAAATTTTATATTTCAACATTCCCGTCATCTATCTTCCGGGATATACAAGGGCCAGGCGATTTATAGGCTACTGACCAGTTTGGTTTGAATATAAACTGCTGGAAAAAATTAAAGGATCACTTTAATGGCTTAATTTTAGCAGATTTCGTTTAAGGGAAATCAGCTATTGAGGTCGTACTCATCTCATTCTGGTCGAAAATGAGGTCCGTTCAAAATTATATATATATATATAATAATATATATATATATATATATTACGCAAAAATTACGTATAGTTAATCACATATTTACGATGTTCAAAGAAAATGAAGGGATCTCTGCATAGGATTTTATGATCTTGTCTGAAAAAAGTTTATTTGATCTATACCAAACTTGATATTTAACCGTTTCAGTCATCACTAAAGATCATATTTTTTATTGTCTGAAATCGGACCAGGAATAAGGGGGATTTAGAGGGAGGAATTCAAAATATCTCCATAATTATCAGTCGGATCATATATGTTAAACTATTGATGCTCTACAATGTTCTTCGTTTCATTCAAAACTCAAATATAAGCGAGTAATTTGTATTTTCTTGTTTTCAGTCAGAATAGGCTGTAAGAAGAGATCAATAATATGTCTTACCAGCACATGGGAAATGTGCTTAGTTTATGCAGCCTGAACTTTTTGGTTACAGTTCATGTTTCATTGCCTTACATGGCTATAAATATGAAATTTTCTAATTTGCCTTTGTGGAGAGAGTTTCTTCAGGGCATAGAAGCATCTGTCCCTGAGAACATTCTCATTTCATGCTAATACTTTCTGATACTATCTATCTTGAAACAAAGGCATTTGAAAATACTACAGCTAGAAAAGTGAACTTTTGCAAATTGGGAGGTCTAAATTCTCCTGATCTCTCTAGAGGTTTTCTTATACTTGGATTTATCATTCTTATTGTGAATCCTACTTCTCATGATAGTAACAGAAATAAAGAAAACTAAAATATACTTTATTCCTTAAGCTGTGTTATCTGATTGCCAATTTTTTTTTAAAAAAAAGAAAGTATTTTCATTTTTAGTAATTTAAGACTTATAATTAATTACCCGTTCTATTATTTATTTACAGTGTTGGTGATCACTTTGATTTGTCTGGAAGTAGCCATGGAGGCCCAGGAGACAGTTTTGGAAAAAGGGTGTGTATTCTTCTTTTTATTCATTTTGAGATTCTCCTTGAAAATATATTGAGAAATCGATAGTGACTGTCTTTTAGAAACTAACTTGGTTGACTTCCTATGCTCCTCTTTCTCCCTTTCCCTGTGAATTTTATACATAGAATATTGGAATCCTAACAGGATAATCTTTTAATAGGCTGGAATCCTTTTGAAGCTTTACCAAAGACTTAGGGAGAAAAAAACAAACAAACAATTTTCATATAAAGAATAAACTTTTAAAGAAGTTTAAACTTCAATAAACAATTTATTATGTTTGGGATAATTTTATGGAACAAAAAATAGGGAGAGAATAAAGAAAATATGATTATCCAGTAGATCTCAAGAGCGTAAGTGAAATACAGGGAGAATATAGGAAAACGTATGATAATAGGCCACAATATGAAATAGAATATGGGACATAAAAAGGAATGTCTAGGAAATTTGGCCTATATACCTTGCAGAGATTTTTAAAAAATGAATGGAAATGCAGGAGTGGCGGGATGCTAATTGTCTAACTGAGGGCTAGATGGGTGCACTATCTGAGGCGTTCTTAAAATAGTATTTGTAGAAATGTATCCAGAATGATCTGTTTAGAGCTGGGAGACTACTTGTTTTACCAGCTGGAATGTTAAATGGCTGAGGGCCGGGAGGGAACTACTTCATTGCTGATTTTAGCGAGTACAGCTACCTAACTTTGCATGTGGTAAACAAATAGGAGTTAGGTTTTGGCAGGAAGAAATTTAACTTTGAAATATTTAAAAAATAAATGAGTATGTTATTCAATAATGCCCAACACAGTACTATAGGTTCCTACCTTTTCCATAAGATCCTTAAACTTCTCTATTTGATTTATCATCTCGTGTCATCTGACAGACTCCTACAAACTATCCTATTTCCTGTTTGCATTGTCATTCTTTCATAATATTATTATTAGTTCTTTTTCTCTTAAAACAAATCCTGTTTTGGGAAGATTAACAGATTTTTGTTCTAGCATACTGGAGACTTGGGAAATATAGAAGCTGACCAGACTGGAAGAGCTGTGTTTAGGTTTGAAGATGAGCAAGTAAAGGTTTGGGATATGATCGGAAGAAGTGTTGTGGTAACTGCTGATCCAGATGATCTTGGCCGTGGACAATCTACCAGCTCTAAGATTCATGGCAATTCTGGAGATAGGTTAGTGCTTTCTAATCATAACCAGTTAGAACATTATTCTTTCCCCTTAATGTATAATGAAAGGATTATTTTTAGGAAAGAACAACTTTTGATTGGCTTCTATTATTATTCTGGGTGTCCCATGTCCAAATGCCATTACTTTAGGTTATTTCGAGTGAATATCCCTTTTAGTAAACTGCTCTATTACCATAGGTTACATCATACGACCTAGGCCTAAGACCAAGATAATTTTTTCTTTGTGTAATAGTGTTTTTGCCTAGATAGCAAAAACTCTATTTGCTATTATCAATTAAACCTTATTATACTCAACGGAAGGATAAAAAGGTCAAAACCACCTCCACTCTTAATCCACCAGCCACCCCAATTCCCGACTTATTATACTGTTTGGAAGTTGAAGGGATGCCTCCCGTCTGCTTTGGGCAGTGCTCTCTTTGCAAGAGATTTACAGAATAACCTCCATTAATGGATTTATATAAAAATAATAAAGCAACTTTAACTAAGCCATTTGCCAGTTTGATTAAATAAAGATTGTCATTTTATACTATATTTTATTGTGCTTTCTGGTTGAATCCTGTGCACTTTATTTTATCTTATTTTTATTTGTAGGTTGGCTTGTGGTGTTATATCCAGGTCAGCCGGGCTGTTTGAGAATGCTAAACAAATCTGTGCATGTGATGGTGTAACTCTGTGGGATGAGAGGAATGTTCCACTAACTGGTCCTGGTAGAAGGCAGCCTCAAATTAACTCTTCTCTCTAAAGAAGGAATTTTCATATCCAATTATATTACATTACCATGAAAGATGTATTATTTATTAAGGCGTATCAAATATTGTTTATGTTTAGTTATATTTTTAAGTATTGAGTATTGGCTGTGTGTGTAAGCATTTTTGTAATTGTTGGTATAGTTAAGAATAACTCCATAAATATGTAAATATAATACAAAAGTATATATATGCTATGCCATTTTATATACATCAACTTAACCTTGAAATTTTAAATATTTACTCATTTATGTGCTATGCTTATATGGACAGGACATAAAGAATTATCTCCATTAATGTGTTGCCTGGTTTTGAATGCTTATTTATTTTTTAGTTGAACACTTTTTTTGTGTGTCTTTTATTTAGATTGGTTGTGTCGAAAGATAGAGACTTTCATTTCTGTGTAGTAGACTTTAGTGGAACGAGATTCAAAAGAACTAAGCTAGGCAGGCCTGTGTTGTTGCCTCTGCCGCCCCCTCACCCTATTTCCATTTCCCCTCCTACGCCTCTTCATTTTCTCTTTTAGCTCCAAGAGCAGCTGTGTTTACATCAATAGAATTCTCTTTAAATTATTATAATAGTTATGTCCGGACTTTTGTCATCGGGTTGGGACAAGTAGTGTTTAATGTGACCGCATATTTATGAAAGCAAACAGAGAAGCGTAAACTTAAATATAGCTCCCAGGGAAGCAACAGGTGTTTCAAGTTCCACAGTCAAACGAATTAGCTGAAGGAAATATGAACATGCTGGGTCCTAGTGCTTCAAAATGGTTATTTACAACTCCGGAGGGAACATAACCGAACATAAGAAGAAAATTGGGAGTGGTACAATTACAGATAGCGTAATTAGAAGAAGTGAGGTGGTGAGTGGTGGGGGAAGGCTACCTCCCCTCCGGCAATGCCCCGGTTCTTTAATATTTGGTTCAGCTATAGTCCAATCCCATCTGAACTTACCTCCTAAGGCTCCCCAATTCACCTTAGGAGCACAAAGTAGATGTTAAATTACTTTCTTCTCTGTTGTTTTAGTACTGTTATGCTTAGCTCTGTTGCCTTAACACCTCTCTGGTGGTTCTAGATATAATTTCTAGTTATTGCTAATATTAGTTTGATTTTTTTTGAGCTAGTGCCCTGTTAAACAGCAGTTATAATGAAATTATTCAGATAGAACATATAAGAGTGGAGAAGACCCTTAATTCTATTTATTAAATTTAAGGCTGACAATTCAGTAAAACTGTTTCTATTCTATCAAATGTTCATGTTTCCTAGTAATACTACGTTGAGATTCTTCTGAGAGATAGTTACAGAGACCAGATGCTCTCTAAAAAGGCTCTCTGCTTTAAGTCTTTCTAAGAAGGCGAAAGATCAAATAAACAAAATGGCCATCAGACCAACATCTCAGCAGTGAAATTTAGACTCTCACCAACAAGATAAGTTAGAGAAAGTTCTACTGATCTGGGAGAGAAGAGTCCCATTGAACTCATGTAATGTAAATGTAAATTAAGGCTTCTCAAGCATATAATGTTCAAAGATGATGTCATATCTGAAAGTTATCCATGTATAGTTCATGCACTACTAAGTATCGGAAAATACTTCAAAAAGCTTATATATACTACAGGAAAAACTCTGCAAAAGTTTATTATTATTTAAAGAACTACTTTTTAAAAATAATACTTCTCCAAAAAGCAAAGTGGCTTTTGGGGCAAAGACATTCCTTCTTTGGGACAATAAAACTGAGTATACTTTGGACCTCTGGTGTTACAGATCATTGCCAGATTAAAATATTAGAAATGGGTTCCCATGGATATAATTATTAAATAAATTAGGGAATCCATAAATTATGGATATAATTAATAAATAATAATATTATTAATAATAATAATAAATTAAGATTAAATTGAACCTATGCACAATATCTTTCCATAATTTTTATTACAAAACACAATCTCCTTTAAAATGTACAGTAAATGTCCATTTATTTAGACTTATACCTGTTAAGAAAAATCCAAAAAAAAAAAAACCTGATTAGAAGAATTTATGTTTAGAATACATATTATTCATGAATGAATTGAAAAAATGATGGTTTCCCATAGAAATATAAAGATTGGATTAACTGAGAGAGAATTACTCCTTTATTTTCTTTAAAAGGAAACTGCTTTCCTAAGAGTCTGTTGCATCCATAGGTGAAACATTTGTCATTTATTTAAAAATAAACAATGTTTTCTAAGTACTTGGCTTTGTTGATACCAATTATTTGTGGTAGTGGTAAAGACACTAAAGGAATGTATGAGGATTGAAAGAGAAAATAGGAACAGGTTTTATTTGTTTTAAATCAAATAATCTAATTACCAACAATCATTTTAATGAAATAAACAGAACAAATTTACTTTAACTAGCATAAAAATTGTGACATCCTGTTCATTTATTTGACTGTACAAGCTTAAAAAAAATTAACTTTAACATTAAAAAAATGATAATATAATTATTACAATTTTTACAATCCCAAAATTTACAAAATTAAAGCAATTTATCACTTCTGAGAATAATGAAAGAACATATTATAATATGACATCAGCAAACTGAGCTGGACTGTACAGCTGTTATATAATATATTAACACATAAAGCATTAACATTTAGTGCTATATAAAATGAAAAAGAGCAAAACAGAAAAAATTGTTGCACCCTGTGATAATCATTTTATTACAACCAATAGAATAAACAAGTACTATTATATCCAAAAAACAGTACTTCCATTCTTACCCTATTTACAAAAATAAACTCTCATTGTTTAAATACCCAAAACCTCGATCTCAAAGTATCCAACATTAAGAAATATATAATAAAGTAATCTGAGGGGTGAAACAAAAATAATATAAATAATATTACTTATGAAAGCTAAGGAATTAAGCATTTATATTTATTTATCTACAGTCTAACTTGGTCAAAATACACCAATGAGACATTTAATGCAATGGCACTAGCAGGTTTAAACATACAGATTCTAACCTAGATTTTATGCTTAAAATTGTTACAGTCATTTTATAGTACACATATACAGTGTAGAAATGGTGTGCAGTGGATAGACTTATAGACATACACTCTGCCTAGATTATTTCAAAAACACACACAACACTCAGTTAATATGAAAACACAGAAGAGAAATTTTGTGCAGAAATGTGTCAGTTGTGTTAAATATAACCTACTTAGATGTTACACCATCTTGAAAATAACAAAAAAATTAAGTTGTATGAAATTCCAATTATCAAAGCAGAATGAATCCCATATATATATATATATATATATATATATATATATATATATATATATATATATATATATATATATATATATATGGAAAATACAAAATTCGTTTATGGAGTTTAGGACATAGTTGCTTGCAAACCTTTAAAAGTCATTCCTAAATGAAAGGAAAAACATAACGGACGGCAGCAAATTTCAGACAACGGATTTTAAAAGCTGTGACTAGGTTAGAATCATAGTTAGGTGAATATTATTTTGATCTTACTGTAGAGATCATTCTAAATCAAAATAACATGTAGCATCCATTTGATAATACATCCATCCTTGAGAGCAATAACCAATTGAAAGAAAATCATGTTCCCTACACACCTGCAGATAGAATAATACAAAATAGCACCTTGTTTTAAAAAAGCCTAAAACTTGGCCAATGACAAAATACATGGGTTTCAATGCAGATAACATTATGAGCACATTGCTAATAGTATATAAATGTGTTTATATATATATATATATATATATATATATATATATATATATATATATGTATATAAACCTGAAGAATAACTGTATTATGATTTGTAAAATATCATCAAATGAACACCACACTACAAATAAGAAATTATTTATCAGAATCAATCTTATTGACTTATAGACTTTTTTTAGAAACTTGAAAGCTGGCTTAAGGAACTTTGTAAGCCGACAAGTAATTACATTTCCTATAATTTATTAGGTAAAGTCTAAATTCATTTATTTATAACTATTTATTCACACAGCACAACTCTGTGTTGAGTCCCCCTCATTTAATAAGAATTTGCCTTACATTCAAAAGTGAATATGCTTAGTTTAATACTAATCATCTTGGTCGTACCAATTACAGACTTTTTAAACTATATTTAGGTGGGCCTCTAAAGGGCAGAGAGAAATGTGAGGGCAAAACTAGTTGTGTTGTGTAAATGTATTCTTTCTATGAATCTATATTCAAAAATTTATAAAGCTTTCAACAAGACTAAATAATTAATGAGAGAGGAATTTACATAGAGTAAAAATAATAAGTCTAGGAGAGCAAAAAGTAGTATTGAACAATATAATAAATGGAATGTTTAGAACTAGTGCTAACACCAAGAAAAAGAAGACACTCAGATTTTATTAACATATTTCAAAATAAAACTCTGAAAATAAATATTTAATCTTGAGCGAAATTTTACAATATATATATATTTATAAATATCCCATTTAATTGTATATTTGCAACAGAGTTATTAGTTATACAATGGAATAATAAGAACAATATTTGTTTAATAAATGCATATCCAATACATATATTTAATAAATATAGGTTCAAAATACAATAATTAAATTACCAATAATAAGCCACATCTAATGCAAAATTAAAGAATTGGCTTTAATATTGGAATATATACTTGTATCACCTTTATACAAGACAAAGATAATTTGATTTAATAAACTTTATATTTCTTTCTACATTATTTATTTTGAGGTCTCTGGTAGCATTCTCGAACACACTGTCTTTATTTAATGATAATGAATTTACTGAGAGGATAAATCGGCCGATGGGAATTGAGTACGTTCAAGATGGACCTGTGGTCAAAAGCACCTCCTCTCCTATCTCCTGCCCAGGACCCCTCTTCCTTTAGTCTTTTACAACATACCAGCTCACTCACTCTAAAAGCAGCATTCATGGAATGCCTCACATACTCATTCACTCCTAAATAAACTACCATAAAAAATTACGATAATATATATTTTTCATTCGATATAGGAATTATTATATATAAGTTATACATGTTTCTCTCATTTCAAAACATTCCTTTTTCTCCTCCAAAATATACTAAAGCTATTATAGATATTTATAATTTTGTATAGACAAATATAATACACAATAAAAATAGTTTCATTAAAACATCGAATATTAATTTAAAATATAAAAACAGAGTCGAATTCTGTTTGTATTTACTTTTTATGCTTCGGTCCTAGAGTGATTTTTGTACAAATCCAAGAAAGTCCTTCGAATGGTGTTACACTAACAGACCTAATGCCAAAATACACATTACTCAATTGTACTAGGTTTATAATAGCACTTACACCGTCCCCCCTTTTGTACATTGAAAGCATTTGTCAATCCTTAATCACATTTATAAATATATTAACGGCATATATATTTAATTTTTTGTATATATACACATTTCCACTCTTTTAAATACACGAATATATTTAATTATTTAGCTTGCCTACCGTCCCTTTAGCTAAATGAGGTAGACAAACATAAAAAGCAACAAAATTGTGAAGATTAATAAAGAAATGAAAACCCTGAAACTATGTATGAACTATAAAAGGGGGAGGTGTCATCACCGTGACATGAGTACATGGTATATGGAGGCAAAGAGTGCCAGCAGTCCAATCACAGGAAACAATTTCACTCTATCTCCACTGCTAGTTTCAGCACATTTACCTGGAAATAATAAATCTTTTAGGAACCTTAATACTATTTCATTGTTCTTTATTATTATTTTTACAAAATAATTGAAATGAAATATGTGAATAAATTATTTCAGATAAAAATTAAATTTTACTCTCTAAGGGATATTTTTTTTGAGAGGGAGGGCATTTTCATTATTATAATCTTCAGGAAATTTAAATAAAATAAATAGGGGTATTCTTAATCGCAAATTAGTTTCTTACCAGTTCTCTATCTTATTTCATATTGGATTGATGTGTTAAAAGCATAATAGTATTGTTTCTAAATAATAAAACAAATATAAACATGCAGGAAAGGATTGGGGGAAAATACTACAAAAGTTACCATAATTATTTCTCTTTTTCAGTTTTGACAGTTATAATAGTTAAAAATGAAAACATGAAAAAAGTTTTACATAATCAATTTTTTCTTTTATAAATTCTCTTTCCATCCCTCTCTCATGCACACACGTACGCATGTGTACAAACACATTCATTTGAACATCATGAACCTTGATATCTTAACAATACATATAAAACTAAGTATTAAGTTTGCCAATGACAAAATTTATACTATGAGCTGAGTGTTAAATTTAAAGTACCTGTTATAGACACTCACCCACATATGAAACACACTGAATACTTGTAAATCCTATGGAAGGATTAGAATTGAATAGGGATTGTTTTCTGCTTAAAAGGGACCTTTAGTCCTCTATGAAGGTTTATGAGGGCAGTAATTTAAAATAGGAAAATTGCGAAGTGCCTTGATGTGATGATGATGGTGGTGATTTTTCAAAACTTCACTAACTTCAACTGCATAGTATAGTGTTGTTGTGAGTTAGTATCGTGTATCAATTTCATGGAGAAGAACATACTATGGTCCTTAGACATAGGATGTTTGCATGCAGCTGGGGGGTTTATTAATTCACTGGCTGTTACTCTATGCAGAACTACTTAAAGTTAGCGGAAAATGCGATAAGATGAGTAATACCAATAAATGAGCTTAATAATGGGTAGAGCCATCAGTCCACTTGTCACTGAAATATGTATGGATGCTCTGGAGGAGAAATTTATTATTATTATTTATTATTATCACAGTCTTATTTTTGAACCTGTTATGTTAATGATGTTTTTATTATTTCAATGGGTCAAAGAGGGATTTAGATAGGTTGAACACATGAAAAACTGGCAATAAAATGATTATATTAATAATTTGAATTTGTATTAATCCTGATATTTCACCATATAATCTGTGAAGTAAATTTTCTTTTGCACATAAGGGATATATGCACATCATTCATATTTTTAGCGTGTTACAATTTTTTCAAGCTTTATATTAGGATTTTTTTTATCTATTTGTTGACTAGCATGCTGTTTGTTTTTAGATAATGACTGGTTTTATCTCCTTTTTTATCTGTGATATATGGCATTTAAATCAAAGTTTTATATTGTATTTTAATCTAAATTTTATAATGTATTCTAATCTAAAGTCATATTGTAATAGTTGAATTTTAATTAATTAAAATATTGTTATGTGGTTGTCATTCAAGGTTTTTTTTGCAACAATAAGCACTGAAGATGTAGTTGGTGTTGGTTGCTCTGTCCGAATAAACATTTTGTGGGGAAACAATAGGCCATCCAGATAATAAAAAGTCCGTCACGCAGGGGCTGCGTAAACTAAGCAGATTTCCCATGTGAAGTTTTACAATAGAGAAATTAGCATACTCATAACACAACACCACCTTGAGTAAATACAAATGGTAATGAGAAATCTTTCAGTTAATTTTAATAAATTCCCAACTGAAACGGCTTCTGAATTGTAAGAATAATTTATATTTTAATAACTCAAATTTTAGTAGTCCAAGAACTAAAGAAGGGGGGGGGCGGTTGAACAGAACGTAATTGCATAAATCTCACAAAGTAACGAAGGTAAGGTAAGGTTAGAAACGACAGGTAAGGTTAGAAGGAGCTTTCACCTGAGCCGAGAAGTTATGAAACCTGCCCAACTAATCCGAACATACCCGACCACGACCACATGTCCCACGACTTCATAAAAATGCAAATATCTCGATTAATATTCAAGATAGAGAATAAATGTATATAACAATATTTATAGAACATTTAATTTGCAATAAGATTGGTTCTATACAATTTTTCGATCCGATGCATAATAACGGAGATATTTCGAATTTTCAAAAATCCCCCCTCTAAACCCCCCCTCCCTCTAGTCCGATTTCAGCCATTAACGAACTTGATCTGTCTTTTTACATAAAACGGCTAAATATCGAGTTTCGTAACGATCAAACAAAAATTGCGACCGCTAGAGCATTAGCAGACAAATATATATATATATATATATAAAATTTTGAACGGACCTCATTTTCGTCATCTCCTGGGTAGGATTGATGGACATTTGAAGAAATTTTTCGAAAATCGCATCATGAGTACGACCTCAATAGCTGATTTCCCTTAAGGGAAATCTGCTAAAATGACCATCAAACACACTGTCAATGAAATTGATAAGTGATCCCCCTATGTATGAGTTTGTGTATTTTTTTATTTATTTCCTTTCATATTTTCTTGAGTAGACAACATTGAATGAAATTACCTTCATGAGCACCTGAGTCCAAGATTTTCATTTTTTCAAAGAATTAGGTTGTGTATCACAATCTCACACTACATTTCCTATTTATTATAAGACATTTCTATTTAAAAATATATTTGTGCTGAGAATTTTATTATTTATATTTAAGAATTTTAGTGTTTGCACATAAAATTCCATATAAAATATTGCATTTTTTAATATTTTTAAATCAGTAGAAAAACTTTAAAAAAGTTTAATAAGTCAATTTAATGAAAACTAATTGACACACACAATGTTGAATGTAAAATGAGATTTAGGTCAGTTTACCAGTTTCTGTGATGTTGAAGATCCAATCTGAAGGACGAGCAGCGAGTGCACAGGTTTCAGCTACCCGCTCAATAGTCAGGCCTCCGCTGGACTGGCTCAGAATGAAGCAGTAGTGCCTTGCATCGGTAGAATGTCTACTTACTGGTGAACCAACTATATATGTAGTGCTATTCTCTCGCCAGCTTCCATGACATGAATAGGCTGTAGATACAATTAAACACAATTACCATTAAAAAAACAAAACAGCTAAAGGTGAATTTAGAGTTTCATAACTTTATTATCCGTATTAAATTTCTAAAGGTGGAGGGCATAGAAGGGTTTCTTATTTTTCTTTAAGCAACTTACCTGTGAACAATGTTGGAGGCAATTAAAGGTGTTATTGCATATCAATTATTCATAAACTATAAAATTAGTAACAATTATTCAATTATATTTTTGAATGTGATAAACATAAAGAGAGGGCTTACCTGTCTTAGGAAGAGTCTTGCAGTTGGGCTCAAACTCAATTGTGTCATGATTTGGAGAGCAGGAAATGAGAAGACGCTGGAAGCCTGTAGCCTGTTGGTTGCATTCTGGCCCCTCCAACTCCCCCTTACTTGTTCCGTATCTTCCTTCCATAGGGCACTTCACGGTTGGCAGTGTTCCCGCTAAGCATAGCAAATGATATTAATCACCATAATAAAACAGGATTTTTTTGCAATTCACACTACAATTAACCAGACCTAAAAGCTCCTCATTCATTGAATGGGGAACTAAGATATCACTAGTGATAGAATAGAACAAATATGGTGTCATATATTTTTCTCTATTTATCTCTTAGTAAGAGCTATACACTTTAAAATTAAGCAGGCCATGAGATATTTAAGTTATATAATAACCTAAACTGAAAATCACATGAGTAAATGGGGTGGTTACTGAAAGTTGAATTAATATTAGAGGTGGAGGGGGGGGGGATGTGTAGGACATTACTTTATACATGAGATTAGTTATATATCATTCTTTGATTGGCATATAATTAAGAAGAAATTAATATCTCCTTATTCTGCATCAGATTGTTGGGGTTAGTTGAACAATTCACTTGTTACTGAACTTGATCTTTAATTGATATTGATATTTCCTTTCATTATATTGATGAATATCATGACAAACTAGCATTCTATAAGATCCCTTGCCGGCTTCAATAGAGGCAGCTAATATTATTAATGGAATGATCTGCTAAACATGCAATGGCGCTAAATAAGTTATTGATAAACAACTTTCCTACAAAATAAGGAAAGTATTTAGAGGGATACAAATGTAGTCTCCTCATCTAAATATATTACCTAGTTAAACTACTTATTAAAAGATTTAATAAATAGCAAAAACTTACTTATCATGGTAATGGTTTTTGCAGAAGAACTTGATTCATAGTTGGTCATACGGCAGGCATCAGCTGGATCAGTGTGTACCTCTGAAAAATAATAGATGATACATTATGGAATTTGCTCGATGTTAAGAACTTGAAATGGATACAGTGAGTATAAATAAGAAATGTAAAATGCTTTTGTTTAAGTTATGGAAGATACAGAAGAATATTATCTAAATTTATTTATTTCATTTCTCCATTGGTAATATTTTTGTTGCAAACACTTTTTTTTTTAATCTTTCATTATATAAGTACGTTTTTTAAGTTTGTTATAAGTAAGTTTTTTTCAGGAAAATTTTATCTTAAATATAACAAACTTCACTTTAGGTATACTTTACTTTAAAGATCTTGTAAAGGTTTTAATATCGTTGAAGTAAATTTATTGTAAATTACCTCTTCATTACATTCAGAGGCATTCTTTATGTGGAAATTGACTATTTCATTGCCCATAACTCCCTTGTGTCTTGACCCATTTGTAATGAATGAAAGTCTTTATGAATTTGTTAATTTGTGTTATATTATTTACTTACTTCAGGACCTGTAAGACTGCAATAATTTCTGTCTGATTATTAGAACACTGGTTGCCTATTTTAAATTTTGTACATAATACAGTGTCGTCAGTTTTATTTTCTGAAAAAATAATAAAGGTACCACTCTTTGTTACCACCTGTTTTAATTGTGCATTATAGATTATATGTCTTTCTTGTAATAATAATAATGTTGGGTCTTAGTCCAGGAATTGACAAATTGTAGAGTACTGGGTATTCTACCTCTGCTGCTATTTTAGTATATCGATTTTTTTTAGTGTTATATTTGTTAGTATATTCATCCGCTATTATTGTAGTAGGGACCAAATTGTGCAAAACACAGGTAGGATGGAATAGAGCAATATTCTTTTATTATTTTAATGCCAATGTGCTTTTGAACCCACTCAAGCTTTTTAACATTATATTTCTTATTTAAGTCAAATTTGCACATTTGTATTGCATACATTGAGACCTGTAAAATAGCCCCGTTATAAATTACATTTATCGCTCCAAATTGGAGTGCACATGTTAATTGCTAACAAATTAATTCATTTTAATCATTTATTTTGTATGATTCCACCTTAATTTATTAACAATTAATATACATGAATATTTTAGCACTTGAACAACTACATTCAAATCACAAATGTGTATATTCAAGAATTCTAAAAATATCATTATTATGAGTCAGTTCAAAAATTTACGGAGTTATTTGTATTTTACGGTTTTCAGTCTTAAGTAGACTTATACTTATTTAATTTTAATAATAAGCCTATATGTCATGTTTTACTCCAAGCATGAATAACACTACCAATCGTTTCCATCAAACCATTACTATCTATGAGAAAAATGAATAATTATCAGATATAACATCATCAATGAACACTGTAGATTCTAGTGACATAATGTTCTAGATGTATTAATTCTTAATTAACCAATATCATCCTGGATATTTTCATGTAAAACTATGGATTATGCTTGACAATAGGTAAAGTGAAGCCAGGGAGAGCACAGGTTTAATGAAGAAATAGAAAAGGAAACCGTAATTATCTTTACTATTGACAATGAGATCAAAAAGTTTTATATAAAAAAATCTTTTAGTTGGTAAAACAATTTTCAATGTTCAGAATATTTAACACAAACAAAACAGTGAATGTAAAATACTATTCTTATCCTATTGTAGATTATGAATGCCATTTATTTTATAAAGGTATAATTACCTGATTGTTGCATTTGAATAACATGTGAATCTCTCTTGTGAAGTGTCATACATTTGTACCCTCCATCACTGAAAAAAATGAAATATTATTAATAACATTAATATCATTCTTTATTAATGTCCAATTTATATATATGATTAGGAGGGAACAGGCAGAGTTCATTGTAGTATTGACTACAAAAAAGGCTATATATTAAGAATGCTTGAATATAAGCGAAGCGCATAAGTCCTTTCTCAATCCATCCTCAAGTCTCTCATCATTCATAACTCTGTAGATTAACAAACTATATGAACATCTGTTTCAACAGACCCAAAAATCTTTGAGAGTAAGCAGACAGTGTCTCTGTAGTTTCTTCAATAAGAGTCCCTCAGTGTCATTTTATCCCCACAACATCGAAATCCTACCTTTAAAACAATGTGAGGCATCCATGGGTACGTCTTGAACCTGTTCCCTCCGTATGCTCATTTATAGACTCCTTTATGAATTACTTGTCTTACAACTAGTCTAACTAGTCTTCCTCATGATCATTTATCCTACACTTGAATTTTATATGTAATTTTAGCATACTAGACTTCATTTATGTACAGTAGGTGCCAAAAGACTGTGCTCTTTTAGGATGACTGCTAGTCTCATTGTTTTACTCAATCAATCTTGACATTTGTTAAGTCCATCTTATACAGGATCAAAACTGGATAGTTTCTTAAATGGTTCATACATGTTTTGTATTCTACTTTCCTAAAATAGTTATACCCTATTGCCGATCTTGGGCAAAATATGCACAAGAAGTCCCTGCATGATGAACTTTTAGCAGATTTCCCTTAAGGGAAATCAGCTATTGAGGTCGTTCTCATGACGTGATTTTTGAAAACTTTCTTCAAATGTCCATCGATCCAGGAGATGACAAAAATGAGGTCCGTTCAAAATTATATATATATATATATATATTGTAACGGTCGAGCCTTAGAGCCACCCCGCTGTCTCTATATCTATGAGATCAGAGTAATTAGTACTAGGCTTTAAACGAGGTAGCAGCACCTGTCAAGGGAGGACAGCGGACCCCTATGAGTCCAAGGGTCAATCTCGGAGGACAAGAATCGGCAGTCGACTCCCAAGATGCAAACAGAGTAAGTGTTTCTTTAATTATCTAGCCTAATTGTGCTATATCTCTGATTAAATAGATAAATTAGCTCTTATAGCAGAGATGGTGGAAACGGGAATGCTTGCCGTGCAATATATGACCCTGAGAAATAGCCGGTAAATAGATTAAATTTAAATAATAATAATTATAATCAACCTTTCATTATATAAAATGGCCCCAACGTGAAAGGGCATGGCTTAAACATTTTTTTTAAAATTTAAACATTTAAAATATTTATTTAGGTTATTCATTTAAAAAAAAAAATTTTAATTAACATAGATTATAAAAATGGATATTAATACTAATAGCAAAAGTTTTGAAGATAGGATTAGTGATGTAGAACAGGAAAGTAATAATTTGGATCTTGAAAATCTATCTATTGAAAGTGAACCGTTAGAGGGAACACAAACCAATAATATCATATATAAAGATCAGGCTAGACATATAATTCAATTAGAGGATTCGGGAATACCTCTATCTACTGAGATAGGAAATTTGAGTATTTTGGGTTTTGAACAACCGCGAGGTACTTCTACCAGAATAATAGATAATTTAAACGATTTAAAAGGACAAAAAGAGGTCAGTAGGCCTATCGAAAAAGATCATAACATGCTGGAAGCTATAATGAACTTAATAAAAGCAGGAAATACTAAATTGGAAGCCAAACTAGAAGAAAATAATAACAAACTAGAAGAAAATAATAACAAACTAGATGAATTTAAACAAGAAGTTAGAAATAGTATTGAATAATTGAAAATAGATATCGAACAAACTCGAGTAGATGTATCAAACATGAAAAAGAATTTCTGAATGGGATAAATAATCTTAAAAACAAAAATGAAATAAACTTAAAATCTTTAGAGAATAGGTTAGCAGGTGAAACAGAAAATTTAAAAAAAGAAACCGTTCAGACTAAAGAACTACTAAAAACGGAATTAATGGATGAAATGGATGCCAAAATCATAGAAACCCGACAAGAATGCCATCAACAGAAAAACTTAATTCGGAATGAATTAAAAGGGGAAATTGAGCATGAAAAGATTATTCAAGGGAAGATAAATGATCAAATAAATCTAAATATTCAGAAAATAACTCACGAAAATAAACAAATAATTGAAGATAGATCGTTAATACAAATAGAGAATTTATTAGAGACAGATTTCAAAATAGGAGGTATAGCTGATGAAATGGAAAATATCCGGCAAGAATTAAAAAAAGTTCAGATAGGTCATTTGCCCAACTGTAAAGAAATTAGAGTCAATCCTGAAGCGAGATGTCCTAAATTTAGTGATAGTCGACAGGAGAGCCCTACTGACTTTCTGTCTGAATTAGAAAATTATTTTAACATTTATGGAATAGATACATGGGGAAAACAAGAGTTAATTATTTCAGAGTGCATGAGGGGAGTTCCCAGAACTTGGTGGCTGATTGAAAAGGAATTTATTAGAAATTTCATTCATTTTAAAGAAAGATTTTTAAATAAATATTGGGGAGAAGATAAGCAGGATGAATGTAGAAATCAAATTACCAATGGGAAATATTGCCCAGGAGAAAATTTAACTATGGATGATTATGCCAGGAAATTATTTAAAGACTGTAAATATCTTAATCCGCCTTTTCCTGAGTCTTATCAAATAAAATGCATAATAAAACACTTTCCATGGCAAATACAATGTATCTTGGGGGTCGGCCAAATCAGTAATAAAGAGAAATTTCTTGACCTTTTACAAAAGTTACCAGCTCAGGATATCAGGAGGGGAACGGATGGAGAAGAAAATCGTGAGAATGAGGGAAACAACCCAAATAGAGTAAGAAATAGACAAAGAGAATTTTCGATAGAGAAAAGGGATCGAAATTCATGGAGTAGTCCACCAGGTTATAACAGGAGACATAGTCATTTCCCCCCTAGTAATAGCTTTCATCCAAGAAACCCGGATAATGTTTCCCGACAATTTTATAATAGTAGTGGGAATTCAAATTACAAACCACTCAACAAAAATTTTGGAAGAGGTAATGGGAGATTTGAAAATAGAAATTATAAAAAAAAAAAAAAAAAAAAAAAAAAAAAAAAAATTATTAGTAATATAGAATAGATAATATATTTATTGTTATAAATAAAATAATATATTGTGTTAATTAAATATAAAATAATATAATATATATATATATATATATATATATATATATATAAATAAATAAAATGAAAATAAACTAAAAATTAAATAAATAAAAAAAAAATAATATAAAATATAAAAAATTTTTTTCTCTCTGGGTGGGCATATGTAACGGTCGAGCCTTAGAGCCACCCCGCTGTCTCTATATCTATGAGATCAGAGTAATTAGTACTAGGCTTTAAACGAGGTAGCAGCACCTGTCAAGGGAGGACAGCGGACCCCTATGAGTCCAAGGGTCAATCTCGGAGGACAAGAATCGGCAGTCGACTCCCAAGATGCAAACAGAGTAAGTGTTTCTTTAATTATCTAGCCTAATTGTGCTATATCTCTGATTAAATAGATAAATTAGCTCTTATAGCAGAGATGGTGGAAACGGGAATGCTTGCCGTGCAATATATGACCCTGAGAAATAGCCGGTAAATAGATTAAATTTAAATAATAATAATTATAATCAACCTTTCATTATAATATATATATATATATATATATATATATATATATATATATTTGTCTGTTAACGTTCTAGCGGTCACAATTTTTGTTTGATCGTTACCAAACTCGATATTTAAACGTTTATGCAAAAAGACAGATCAAGTTCGTTAATGGCTGAAATCGGACCAGTGGGAGGGGGGTTTAGAGGGGGAGTTTTCGAAAATTTGAAATATCTCCGTTACCATACGTGATCAAAAAATTGTATAGAACCAATCTTATTGTAAATTAAATTTACTATAAATATTGTTATACACATTTATTCTCTATCTTGAATACTAATCGAGATATTTGCATTTTTATTAATTGTGGGCCGATAACGGATGACTGAATTTCTCGCCAAAAGCTAGTTCGGCCATTTGCCGTAACTGTTCGGCTCTCGTATGGAGATTTCTCTATTGTATAACTTCACGTGGGAAATCTGCTTAGTTTACGCAGCCCCTGCATGACTGACTTTTATATTTTGACAGGGTTATCATAATCCTAAGAGGAAGTTTCCCAATTCACTATTTACATAAATGTTTATTTATTGTTTCGTGAATGTGTCATATTATTTATAAGAAATTCCTGTCATTGATTTCTAAGCAGTCAGCAAATAGGGAAATTTAGATCTTATAACCTATATAGAAGGTGTGCATAAACTATGTGGTCTCTTTAAGAACTGAACCCAATGCAAACAGAAAAGAGGAAGGGCTTCTAGATGTGGCACAATTCTGTCCACTCCCCTATTTATAAAGTAAAGCTATATTAGTTTCTCTTATCTTTTTGAAAGTTTTGCTCAAATCCAAAAAGCAGACTGATAGAGTTCTTATATTGTTGGTACCTTTATAGCTTTCTCATCTTGTGTGAACCATGAAAAGCAATGGCGTGAAGGAGTAAGCTGATTCACCTATGCCTTCTATTTAACTAAAGAATCCCATAGACATGCAATTATTTTGGCCTTCATAGCCGTGTTGTCTGCAGTGAAGCCTCTTGGTGTCATTTGCTAATGCATAAAACTCAAGAGAATTTTAAAGTGGATACTTAGTGGACTTTTAAGTGGCACTGATGGAATGAAAACTCCAAGAAAAAGTTTTTTCACAACTATTGTTTAGTAAATATATTAAGTCAATAAACAATAGCTTGCATGTCCTCTAGAAATTTAGATACAGCAGAAGGCGTGTATGTCCCAATGTAACAGATGTCAACATATATTAATTATGTGTAAATATAAATATGCATTCACATATGAATGCATTTGTGAAATAAATTTCTAACAAAATGATAATGTTCATGAACAAAACAAACAGAGAAACAATTCTATCCTTACCAGCCTGAAATAACATGAACAACAATGCGAGCCATATTGCTTTTTTCCGTTTCTACATAGTGGCACATGAGCTTGGTCTCAGTAACTCCTGCTCTTGAAGTGATCTTGAGGCTGGCATTCCGGTGAGAGAAATGGAAGCTATGACTGTAGTCAAGGCTACGCCAATGGTAATGCTGGGTCACCCATGTTGGAAATTTACATCTTGTGTGCTGCCCTTCGACTGTAATACAACATATTAAACATTTAAAAAATACAATTTACTGAAACATAATATAAATTACTAATTATATAATCCTTTAAAAATGTTATTATAATTTCCAAGGATATTATATGAAATAAAATTTTATTTTCATTATATACAAAAACTTCTAGGTTTTTTTGGGGTGGTGGGATTTAGTGACAGATCCCTTATCTCAGAGAATGTAATCATTATTATTTTGTAGATTATGACACAATGTCAATAAGGTTACAACCGAATACTTAAATCAGCTCATGACATTAGATTTTGCAAGTAAGTTAAAATGGCTTTCAGATACAACCATGAGTCATAATAACTAACATTGAGGAATGAAGTACCTGATGTTTCGAAATATTAGCATTTGACAGTCTCAACTCACTGAGTGGAATAAAAGAAAGGAGATATTATTAGGGTAAAGCTTATGCAGTCTTGGAACAATCGCATCAGGTATGACAACAGTATGTATGTATGTATGTAGGTATGTATGTATGTATATATATATATATATATATATATATATATATATATATATATATATATATATATATATATATATATGGTCAAGCTAAACTATTATTTCACATAAAATTCCATTAACATGATGTAGTTTCTATTGGGAACTCCATTATTCTGTGGGTATGGAAGAATAATTTCTAATGAGAACTTTTTTATTCTGGAATTTCGAAATTGAGAGATTTATTTTATACCCAGAGTCTCTTAAATTAATTGAAACAGTAACATAAATAAATAAATTAACAACTAACTCTTGGTCAGTTTCATGTTCCTGGAGCCCTCGTAAGGAGTAAGTAGGCCTGAGCATGTTGCCTCACCACTCTGAGCAACCTGGTATGTGTGGTCTTGCTTATGGTACACGAAGCATCTGTACCTATCTTCATCTACCGTTGCCATCTTGTGATGGAGTCTTCCTACTAAATAGTGAATTGTACCCTCTCGCCAAGTAGCCAAGCACTCCAGTTCTTCCACTAGAAAATAAATAACAATTGATTAATCCATGAAAAAATAACTAGTACAAATCACTTTAGCTGATATCCCTTAATATAAAATAAATCAAAATATATCGTTATTTTGAGTTGGGTCAAAAAATGCTGTAGAATAATTCATGATAACCATTATATCCTACAATTTTAGTTCTAGATACTTTTCTTCTAAATTGAAAATTATGCCAGTTATTTGTATATGTTGTCTTCAGCCTTCAGTTAACCCCCACTCCTACTCATAGAAGTTTTACTTTTTAGCAATTGTATCACTAATCATCCATGTCCTTCTTAAATTTTAAGTTGAGGTTACACAAACTTCTTATTAGTGGTGAAATAGAAAATCGAAATTGAGATGATGTCAGCATATCATTCAAGCACATGGAAAATCTATTTAGTTTACAGGTAATTTGAAATTTAAAAAAAGTACTTTTTTTTTTGCATAAGAGGAAGAGTGGTGGTAAAATGCGAAATTGCTTATATTTAGATTACACAGCATTGATTGAATCTAAATCTATATAAATACAAATTAAGGTTTGTTTGAAATTCTATTAAATTATATATGGATGTGTCAGAATTGATGGACCATAGGGCAGGAGGCGATTCTACAGTTCATTTGCAACAGTTTTGTTCATATAGAATACGGTTCCATTCGTGCTATTTCTGAATTTGTCATTTTCACTACTTTTCGTCATAAAGTGACCTCTGTCAAGCTCCTGTTCATCCAAAGATCAAATCAAATAAATTTCCTTTAAGTTGAGACACTAACCAAGGTCAGCGATCATGAAGAATTCTTAATAGCTTGAATTTGAGACAATGCTATTTCTTGTAATTTTTATAAAATTTGGACTTTGTCTTTCTGTTCAAATTTCATAAGAGCAAAATGTTAAGAAAACTAACAAATTAATGCTAGTTCCCACTGGCTCTAGGATTTTTACACAAACCATGGCACTTTGATTCCCATCCACCCGATTTGACCTTGACTCCCTTGTTGGGGCGTCAAACCAAAGTGGCCTTTCCTATGGTAGTATTTGGAGTAATAGAGCTTTGTATAGTGGGATACATGTGTTACTATAATGGACCTGTGCTAAAGCGGGTATTATTGGTAAATTTTTGTATTTCCTTTCTGTAATTTTGAGAGTCAAGGAACACAAAGAGCCAGCAAATATCAAGGTCGGTGGGTTTCCCAATAGATCATTGATCTTGAAACGGTGATTATTTCTGTATTAGTATACTTTAGTTTGAGGTCATCCGCCATTTAAGAGTGTCCAGGTCTTTCAGTTTTTTTAGGAAAATTAGTTCTGCAGTAATATTTTCCTTTTGCAACAAGATGAGAGTGCTATTTTTAAATACAGTAAGCTTAAAAATGTAACTTTTACACTCCTGCTAAGATATATCTCTTCAGACGAAAATGCAGTTTAATCCTACCCTTGATGCCTCCAAACTGAAAATCCGGCGAAGTAACGTTTGTAAACATTGCACACATCATGAAATCGCCGGATTACGCGTTGTTGTTTAAAATTGACTTAAAAAAGCAATGAGAAAAAAAAATGGCTAAAGCGCATTTTAGTCCCCCCTAATCGCCATCTTGTTACGTCACTGTCCGACATCTTGTTTCTTTCTACCGTCAGGCATACAATCGGATGTATTGCTTTTTGCTAGTGTTTACTATTCATATTCTTTCCGTTTTAGCTATGGCTCAACAAAGTGAGTGCACGACAAAGTTTTTTACTCAATTGGAAGTGCAGGGAAAGCGTGTCGTTATTGAATGGTGCATAAAAGTGGGATTCTTATCGCCTACGTATGTAGAGAAAATTTTACTGATGGATTTCAATGGCAATGCAGAAAAAAAGGCCAAAATCATCATGATATTTGTAAGAGCGTTAAGTTAAAATTAAAATCCCCCCCCCCTCGGTTTTAACCACCGATGGCGTATTTTGGAAATTTTAAAGTGTTAAAAAAGATAAACTTAGAAAAACAAAACCCCCACCCTCGGTGTAAACCACCGATGGCGTATTTTGGAAATTTTAAAGTGTTAAAAAAGATAGGGTTAGAAAAACAAAATGGCCGCCATCGTCATCGTGCGCAACCAAGGGGGGGGGGACTGAAACACACTTTCACCAAAAAAATAATAATCACGTGATCACCCGATTTTCGATGAATCCACCAAGGGTGGTGTTAAACTGCATTCCACCCATTTCTTTTTAGCAACTCTTATTCCAAATTCCCTGTAACTTCTGAAAGTTTGATTAATAAATTCTATACAGGTAGGATGTGTACTTAAAAAAATACACTCACACCCAAGCATAAAGAGACACACACGGGCGCGCGCGCGCGTACACACACACACACACACACACAAACAAATATAAATTCGAACTAATGTTTATGTTCTACTAGCTTCTCTTTCATTCTTCAAAACTCCTCTGGGCTGATAATTTACCAGGTACTAGAGATTCTGAATGCGGTGAACATGGTGATTGGAAGAAGGTGTAACGTGGGAAAGGAAGTTGCAGATGATTGAAGCCAAACATGGAGTTAATGAAAAAGTAGATGAGATGAGAGCGGGTAAGTTTGAAGAAGAGCGGAGATCACTGCCGAGATTGTACAATAGTAATCAGCTTGCCTTTCTTCCTCGTTGCTTTTTCTACCTCCTATCTCTATGGGCTACTCCCCCTCTAAACTCCCCGAATCAGAGATCTAGTTAGGGAATCCAGTTAGTTCTAGTTACAGAACCCACTGCCTTCTGGGATTAGCCTTTCATTAGCCCTTACAAAAAATATATTGTCAAAGAATACAACATCGGGAGCTGACTGAATTTTTAACGTACTCAAATTAAATATAAAGAAACGGGTTTAAAAAAAATAGAATCTCTTTGGAAGAAAATAAAATACTCGATTATGTTTAAGGATAGGCCAATTTTTTTTTTTTTTTAAATAGAAGTATTTAATACCATTGATACTAATTATACTTTTCGACATTCATATAATTTTATATTTTTATTTGTTTTTAAAAGAATGCGGTAAACTCAGAACGTGCCTTTTAATCTCAACAATAGCCTTATTTTTGTTCGAGAGTTCGTTAAACACACTCATCTATTCTAAAGAAAAGTGACCTAATATTCTCAAGGACCTAAGAAATGCAATGTATTTATTCAGAGCCAGAACAAAATATTTTGTATCCTTAAATGAATGTCTTATCTCTCAATTTTAGGCTTTAAAGATCTCTCTAACTGTGTATTAGCTTCTTAGAGCTACTTAATACATATTTACATTTTACAGGAATCATAAACAAATACTTCGTCATAACTTACAGTCGAGGTGAGAGGGAGAGGGAAATGGATGAACTCACCCAAGTTAGTTTCTAAAAGAGCTTCTTTTTCAGCGATTTGTACTGCTTTCTCATGTTTAAAAATCATTCAGTTTAAGGAAAACGTTGAAAGTGTATTTTAGTCCCCCCCCCCTTGGTGGCGCACGATGACGATGGCTGCCATTTTGTGTTTCTAACCCTATCTCTTTTAACACTTTAAAATTTCCAAAATACGCCATCGGTGGTTAAAACCGAGGGGGGGGGTGGGGGGATTTTAATTTTAACTTAACGCTCTTGCAAATATAATGATGATTTTGGCCTTTTTTTCTGCATCGCCATTGAAATCCATCAGTAAAATTTTCTCGCTGTAGCAGGCGCATGTTCTTCCCACATTTTGGGCATTCTTACACACGTAGGCGATAAGAATCCCACTTTTATGCACCATTCCAATAACGGCACACTTCCAATTGAGTAAAAAACTTTGTCGTGCACTCACTTTGTTGAGCCATACCTAAAACGGAAAGTATATGAATAGTAAACACTAGCAAAAAGCAATACATCCGATTGTATGTCGGGCGGTGGCAAGAAACAAGATGTCGGACAGTGACGTAACAAGATGGCGGCTAGGGGGGGGGGACTAAAATACACTTTCGCCAAGGAAAACACATAAATGTATGTATAAATTTATTTTTTGTTTAATGCCGCGGTTTGCATCTGAATTCACTCTTGTTCGAGATAGCAGAAACGAATGAATAGTTATACATCAGCTAAAATGTGTGCTCTTTCGAATAATATGGAGAAATAAATTGAGCTAAATGAGTTTGTGTGATTTAAAGAATATAAGAGGAAGGGTGGTAAGGTAGTTGGGAGGTTATAAAAGGAGTAATGATCTCCGCTCGAAAGCAGTCAGCCTTGCTGATAAATGACCAGTCATTAGTCAAAAATTTAATGAAGTTGTCAGTAAAGGAATTTCTCTGTTTTCCAACCTATCGACTTCTTCCTATCGGCAAGGTTAACACGAAAGTGTAAGATTGGTACAATTGGTTAGACTTGCCTGTGTGCAATAGCCTCTGAAGAAAGCAAAGGGAAACCACTGCAACCTTCTGGGCAGGACCGCTCCTTCCCCTTAATTATATAAATAATCATTTCCCCATTGAAATTAAGCCTTTCTGTTAACGGGAACAATCAACAGACGTGTACTTATATCAATCTATCATTCTTATAAATGAAGTATCTACATACATGATACATACGTCGGTTGTGAACAGGAAACCATAATGATATACACAATGGAAGAGTTGTGTTTTTTTTTATTTTGTCATTGAAGAAGGAGACACAGAAAGATAGAAGGTAAGAGACCTTATATAAATAAGTAGACAAGGGATGTTTTTTCAAAATCCTCCAATACTTAGCAGTTAACATATATATAAATTACAGGTTAATATATATATATGTATATATATATATATATATATATATATATATATATATATATATATACTCCTTAAGCCCACCCTGACTAGAAAATGGTGGTAACCTGTAGATAACCCGTCCCGATTAGCCATATTAGCATTAAGTGGACGTAAATAATAATAAACAAACATACAAATATATATATATATATATATATATATATATATATATATATATACATGTTCTTCCTTAGGACCCGTTGGATTGGATCCTGTAAATTCGCATGAAAGACTTAATAATGTAAACTTTCTTGTTGATCAAATCAAAGCTCGACAACTAGATTATTATTATTTATTTATTAACTTCTACTTTTTGCAACTCAGGCTAATTGGGACGGGTTATCTACAGGTTACCACCCTTTTCTAGCCAGGGTGGGATTTAGGATGTTATTTAATGATGACAACTAGATGTTACAACAGTTCTAAAAATGAAATTTGTACATTCTAAGTTAAGTTTTTTGGATTTATGAGAAATACATTACACATATAATAAGCCTTTGTTGTAGCCTCGCACGGACTGGAATTTTGCTGTAGATGGGAAATTAGAGAATTTGCTTTCCCTTCGTCTTTTGTTACTTTTACATCCTTTAGATTGTGACACTGTTGCAGAAGTTTCTCCTGTTAGCTTTTTGGTGCTCACCAAATACAATTTTCACTCCAGAAGTCGTGTCGTTAGAATATAAGCTGCCATTTGCCTATCCGGTTTTGCTCTTGTGCGAGTCATATTTGGTGGAATGGACCATCTGGTTCAATCTTAAGTCTTTGCAAAAAGAACGCCGTCATCCCTCGATGATATTTTTCATAAAGATTAGGTCTATGGTATGGAATGTTGTTTATTGAGCTAAGCAATGGGGTGATAGACTCTTTGATTGTTAATTTTGGATTAGCTCCGTGTCTGTTTTTTTTTTGTAAAAGTTTTCATGGCTATCTTTTGCACGTTTGCAATTCCGCCCTTAATTGAAGAACATGTTCTGAAGTCCACATATCCATTTATGAAACTGGCTACTTGCAATGTTTGCTCCTGTGTGTATGTGGAAATACTGATCACTCACAGATCGTTCCTTTTGCAGTAAAAGGCTAAAATTTTGGACGTCTTGTGTTAGCACCTATGTTGAAGAAAGTGGAATCACCGGAAATAGGTGTAGTTCTAGTGTATTTGATATCTATGAATCTAGACTCATTTAGATTTTACCAGTTCTAATTAAACAATCTAGTCGGAAGAGTATTCCAAATTTTCAGGAGTAGTTATCCCTCTATTTTTAAGGGGCCCTTCTGATTTTCTGGAGTTCTGATTTAAATAGGCATATCTTGAAAATGCACAATTATTGCAACGAGGAATGAAATACAAATTAAATTTCAAAAGTAAAAAGGGTCTAATTTTTCAATAATAGTTCTTCTTGTAATATCAACTTTGTCACCTAGAAAACTCTATAGACTAATATTTATTAGTCTTCCAAAAAGCATAACGGAAACGTGAATGTTTATAAATTATTTACGAAGACGGAAATAATATGGTTAGTTCTGAGCGGACCAATGGAGCACAACATTAGGGCCAGTCCAGACCAGGAGAAAAGAGAAGTTTCATTCTTAATTATTGACTCGATTAATTCCAACTATGTGTTTACAAATTAGTTGAAAATTTCCCAAAAGGGAGAGGCATTTAACAAGGTTTGTTGACAGTTGGTGGATGAATTGAAAAGTTGCTGGAGAGAAGGATAAAGCAAGAGAGACTGTGACGTGGATCAGGTAGTGTTTACCTCACCCCCTACCCCTAGGGGCTCCGGCGAGAGGGGCAGAGCTAATATTGAACATGCTAAAACTAATTATAAGTTTAATCAACTTTGACACACAACTAACCAGAGGCAGTCAAGCCAGCCTTAATGCCCAGGGACAATTTTCATTTGACGGAGAGGAAACCGCATACATGGGGGCCGCGCTACCGTTCATTGAATGCTCCTTCAAACTGGCTAACTTATTCCTTGTATCTTTTAGTGCTCAATATCTGGAACTGAAGTCGTGAGTTCGATTCTCACCTTAATCCCACCTGGCTAGAAAAGGGTGGTAACCTATAGATAACCCTTCCCAATCAGTCTTAGTAGAACGAAGTGGAAATAACAACAATTTGGAACTGTACTTTTCTTGTTAAGTTAGAGGGAACCATATTTAGTAATCACAAATAAATTGATATTTCGGGCAGATACAGTTCCAAATTCGTTACTAAATCTTATCTACTAAAGAGCTTAAAATCATAATTTTCTTAAATTTTTTTTATCACAGGATCACTATATAAAACCACGTTTTTCTTCGTAGATTTTAGTGCATTTCTGAGCCTATTTATTATTGATGAATTTGAAAAAAAATGCACAAAAGTACTAACATTTAGGAATAAAAAAGTAGTTTTATTTAGTGACCCTCACTGTAAAGAATCTTAATTTTGAAAACCATAGATACTGGATCGTATACGAAGATAGATACAACAAATAAACCAAGGCAAAATAACATTTAGCTGTTATCCGTAAATGAAATAATAATGGTTTCCCAGCGAAACATATAAATTAAGTTCACGTAAGCACAGAATAATTCCTTTATATTCAGCAAACTACAGTTATATTAATGTTTTACGCGGTAAGACTGGAGTGCCTAAAGGTTGAATATTGACAAACCTATCAGATTTTACAATATTTTTTTAGGCTTTCTCTAGGAGCACTAATAAATTCTTACGAAATCAGAATTTCGGTATTCATGAATTTAAGCTACGAATGGGACTGAAAAGTACATTTTAAATTCAATTTGTACTTGAAATTTTTCTGATAAAACCATTATTAACAGATAATAAATACACGAATTCTAAAATTCTGATTTTGACACATATTATAATATAACTTTGATGTAAATTCATGTAAAACTTAAGATCAAGTTCATTAACGGCTAAATTCCAACAAGAAAGACGGGGGAGGAGGAAGGCGGATCTAAAAGTTGACATAGCCAACTATTGAAAATTTAATGTTCTATAAATGCAGATATATACATATTTGTTTCTATCATGAATATTAACTGAGATATTTGGAATTTTTAGTTTCTATCCTTCAGTAATCTATCCTCCTATTCATGGCATATTAACAATAAGCTGTTATACCGGGAACCAAATTATTCTAAGTGTAAATCCCAAATATTGCATTCAAGAGACCTTATTATGCGAGTTACATGCACATCCATGGCGTGATGACGCCATGAATTAACATTTTAAGTTCTTCTCTCGAAAATGTTTATTTTATCTTACTCTATATTTAACCGTTTCAGTCAACACTAAAGATCATATTTGTTGTTGGCTTAAATCGGAATAGGAAAGTGGGGGTTTGGAGGAGGGGGAATACGAAAATCCCAAATATCTCTGTTATAATCAGTCGGACCGGACCGTGCAATCTTATAGAATCAAACTATTGCTGTTCCTCAATTGTTGTTCTATGTATTTTCCCGTAATTCAAGTATTATGCAAGTTATTCGTACTTTCTTGATTTTAGTCTTCAGTAACCCCCCCCCTCTCTCTCTATCCCTAAATGGAGAATATGTGGTGTGATGAGATCACAAGTGTGTTATACCAGCACGTGAAAAAATCTGCTTAGTTGTGAGTTAGTGACGAACTTTTGTTTTATCAAAACAATTAAGAAATCAAAGTCCACTGTAATGTCTTAATCATTACCAATATATACGAGGCAATAAAATCCATGAATGACATTAGATGGGGCATTTACCTGCAGCTTCGGTGCCATGGATATCTGGGCATGCCTGGAACCTGAAGACAAGCCTGGTGTCGTCGGTGCAAGGTTCTGCCCTAGAGGGCGGTGTACCACAGTCTCCTTGCCCCTTGCTGTATACCACTGAGAATGGAGGCGATTTGAAAGGGCAGGGCACGCCTTGAGCATCCACTCGGAACATGGAAAGCAGCGTTGCATCTCCGTTTATTTCATTGCAAAGGCTCGCCAGGTCATCGTCCGCCATACAGTACGCTAAAGCACACAAATAAATGTCAAATAAAGACTATGCAAAAAATTATATTAAGGAACCCTGAAATCATTAATTCACTAAAGTTGAGTAATTTTTATAACTGACGGTTCAAGCAAAATAAAAAATTCCTACTCATGTTATTCATATATATATATATATATATATATGTATATATATATATATATATATATATATATATATATATATATATATATTTAAGCGCGTGGCCCCTCAGGAGACAAACAAGAATTAAAGTATGTTACATTTTTATATCTAACCCTTCCACTGTGGCGACAACTTCTAGACTGATGCATGGTTTGGATAATTAGCTGATTGTTATTTTGATTAATAAACAAAAAAATAGTCTTGTTATTGACCAAAATCATACAACTTATTAAAATAAATTGAAAAATAACTCTTATTTAATTATTACATTTTTATTGGGTTTGTATTATGTGGGAGTTTAATTAATTTTTTGTTGGTATTTTTCCACAATTTCCTTTTCATCATTGAGTATCATTTTGGAATGGCGAATAATCCTTCTAAATAATTACTCAAACTTCCCTATACAACATCCACTTACATCTATCAATTTTGTATAGTATTTTCTATTAGTTTATAACTTTCTGATTTTGTATTCTAAGTTTAAAAGGCTTTCATTAAATCCTTATGTATTCCTATTTTACTTTAGGATTCAATGGGATGTAAAAGAAACAAATCTAGAAAAATTATGTATCTGTATCGTTTTCATATATCCTTCAAATTGATAAAAGGCATATTTAATCAGAATATTTGGTAAACTATTTTCATATCCACGTTTGATTACAATGACATAGAAGAAAATATTAATTAATAACAATACATAATATTATTAGTAAATATGGATATGATCTGGAAAAATCAAATCGTGACGGTGGATCAGAAAAAAATTGTAACTTAGTAAAATTCAGAACATCGATTAGTTCTATCAAAATATAAGATTTAAATTAATAATGCTCTGAAATTTGGATAATTTTAATCATTTTGTATTCAAATATTTACCACCCAGACAGGGAAAATTATGAATTTTATTTTTTTCAAGACCCAAAATCTACAAGAAAATGGACAGAAAGAGAATGATAACGATGAATTGGCTTTAGCTGAAGAATAAACAGCTTAAATTTGTATCTTTATAAGAAGAGATATATAAGATAGAGAAGATGTTATTAATAGTAGATTATTAGTCCCTTATTAGTAGCTCTAGAGGGCGGGAGAGCCCATGCAGATCTGGCTGAAGGCCACATGACTTTGCTGAGGGAGGTGAAGCGGTCAGTTTGACGTATACACTCCTGTATTGTGGCCTGGAATTGCCTCGCAATGGCAAACGGACAGCATTTATGGAGAAAGGATAAAAGTCCAGTATTGAACTCCTATAACAACACCATAACATTTAGTGTAGGAGTTTGGTATTTGTTGACATCATAGCATTTTTACGCACTACACATCCGCCAATCCGTTAACTGACATTAGATATTATTCCAGAGGGAAAGTATAAATGCTAATTTAAATATAGTTCATTAAAATTAAAATACTATTCTACTTAAAATAAAACAAAAATAACACAAACATGTAATATTAATAGACTGGGACATTAATCTAGAAATAGAAGGTCACAACTAAGAAATATTCATACATGTTTAAAAACCATCGACATAAATCCACCCTTTAGAAACTTGATTTTAACAAAATAAATATAAATAAAATTTATAATATTTTAAGATATAATAATTTATTTTATAGAGAAATAAAAATTATAATATGTTATAGTTTTATTTTTATATAGCTTATATGACTAACCTGGGGCTCACGTTAGCCATGTGAGTTAAAGAGTTAACCTTAATCCCTCATGGTAAACCTAGAGGGGCGAATTCGATTCCCGCCAAGGCAATAGGAATTTATTTATTGACGGACTTCATTAAATAGAATCCTGATTAGAAAAGGGTGGTGACCTGTAGATAACCCGCCCCAATTAGCCTTTGTTGCAAAACGTGGACGTTAATAAATAATTTAAATTTTATTTTAAGATTTTTGCCATTGTGATTTTAGACGTTATTTAAATCAAAATACGGGGGCTAAGATTAGCCATGTGAGTTAAGGCGTAGGTCTTAATCTCATATTGTAAAACAAGAGTGGCGAGTTCGATTCTCGCCTGGGCAAATAGGAATTTATTTAGTGACGAACTCATTAAATAAATTCCTTAGTCACACACTGGGTAGAAAAGGGTGGTAACCTGTAGAAAACCCGTCCCAATTAGCGTTAGTTGCAAAAGTGGACGTTAATAAATAATAATAATAATAAATCAAAATAAACCCAAAAATATTCAAAATAGCATCATACGATCAAAAGCTTTCCTTATATTTCTGGGTAGGCAACAAACGTTGGGAAGATTTTAGGCCATTGTCGGGGGCAAGTAGGTCATGACAATCAGTAGAACGTGTAATATTCAAGAGTAAGCATTCACTATTCATTGGGAGCCGGGATTGAGGGACGTTGCGGGTCGAGCCCCTCGAGACTCAGCTGTTCATCTTCAGGGATATAGCTGAGGGAGAGAATACCTTTGAGAGGGAATAATGTACCTGGAGCTGAGGCCCATGGGACGGCTGGGGCCCAACTGGTTCGGGTTAATGGGGGCCAACTCAGCACGACTAGGCCCGATCGTTACTCAACAATTAGCCACTGATAACGGCTATCGCTTCTACTCCCCTTACAACCGATACTCATTCTTAATTAGTACGGGGCACATCTCCAAGTAAAAACAATAAGAGAATGTTGATGTCCCGCCAAAACATAAAAAGACGCCAATAATAATTCCAAGCAAATTACTGATAAAGAAATTAAGAAATAACATTTCAAAGTGCGTAGTACGGAAAATAGAGAATGAAGAAATTACGCCATTATGTCTTTACAAAATGTATAACATAATTACGAGTCAAATAGATATATCTGTCGGACATGGTTTCAGATATAGACATTTTATGCCTAAACAAAAAAAGAAGCCCCACCAAGTTTTAATAATAACATTTGCCTTTAAGTTTTCAGAACCCAATTTATTTCTCGCTTCATTGAAAAATAGAAGTACTAAAGCACGAGTATTACAGTGTTTAAGACAATATAACTGTTTCACAATGTTTCATACGGCTTTGTTCATGCAGCTAATGATATTAAGCAAATCATGCATAACCATATTTTATGAACTATAAAGCTTATCAAAAAGCACTGCTTTATCATTATAGCAACATCATGAAAAAACTATATAACTTTTATTTAGCGTTGACATTAAGATTAATTCTACTTAATCCAGAGTCAGTGCCTGGATTTATAATGAGTGGCGATAAATAAATAAATTATGAAGATAAGAGATTATAAGAACTATCCATAGATAATTCAATTATTTATATATATATATATATATATATATATATAAGATATTCTGCTTTGTTTTCTATAGCACATAAAAAAATAAATATATTAAAAAAATAAGCATACGTACTTTCTTTATATTGGAGAACATTCTCGTGTTTCTTGTGCATCACGATACAACGGTAGCATTTCTCTGTCCTATAACGAAAACAATTATTTTAGAATAACTAGAAATGACTCAGTAAAAATGGCATGTCATAATTATTGTAATTTTTATTTACATAACGCAACGCTGAATTTGCAACTGAAGGCATCTGTATTATAGTTGACAATATCAGACTATTCTAACAATATTAAGGAATTGTAAAAGACCATTAACTTAGACAACAGAAATGAAGTACAATACTATATAATCAAATTTATAGGAGATTGTGAATATCCAGCTATCATTAAGAACATTATGTACTTACTAACCATATTAGTGGCAATCATCGCCTTATAGATGGTATACAAAATATACTTTATTTAGAGGGCTATTTCCACCTCAACATCTAGCACAATAAGTACACGTTGTTTGTTTTCCAATTTCTTCTAATGCAAATAAACAGTTGAGGATGAACTCGTGATATCCTTTTTTTTAAACTTTCCACGATTACCAAGTTGACAATCAATAAAATTTTCTTTAGTAACTAACTCACTAAATAAAATCCATTGTCCCATCCTGGTTAGAAAATGGTGGTAAATAGGGAGTTAATAAATAACATATTTTAATATGTTCATCCATCCTTCCTAGTACAATTTGTATTTAGAATTTATTTTTTAGCCTAAAAACCTTTATCAAATTTATGAATTTCAAAATATTGACTTTCGCCTTTTGGTCGCCAAGTAGAATTTTTCAGTGTTTCATTAGAAACCTTTTTTTTTTTTTTTTTTATTTATTTTTATTATTATTCGTAAATATGTGTAATTCTTTACTTTACTGTCAAAATTGATAAATTTCGTGGACAAAATTGATAAAACATTAAGAGGGACGTCCAGCACATCTCTCTGAGCAAAAAATGAATGGTAAAACATTATTTAGATTTACACGCCATCGCCAGGAAATATAACTAATTTACTATAAAACAGACATCTACTGCAGGATGGATTGAAGAATTTTGGCATTTTAAGAAGTATATATAATGTTATTGTCAAATCTGCAGTAAATACCGCCGTTAATGGCTTATCGTCGAGTACACGTGGGAAGCGCTTTAGATGCTACGGCACCATTTTCAAGCATGCATATAGCTGTACTGGGTGGTTTCTTGAAAGTTCTGGTATTGAACTATGTAGTCTGCTATTAGGTGTTACCTTCTCTTTTGTTAACAAGTTTCTTAGTTTTTTTTTACCTATTTATTGTGAATACTTATTTTCTCATATTGTGTTTTATTTAGTTATTAATATTCTTTAAATATATAAATATCATGAACCTATATCATATTCTTCGTCGTTTCGTTTACCTGTTATCGTTAAACGACTGCCAATTTGGTATAGTCGTTTTTCTTGTTCTGTAGCAATGTTTTCAGTATTTGAATATCGTGACTGAACTAGGGTAAAGTTTTCACTGATACTATCCCCATTGAATGTCTTATACTAGTATATTTCCATATTTTTTAATATTTCCAGTCTACGTCCTTTTGTGTTTCTGTGTAATAGTTTCATGCTCTCATCTGTGTTTGTTCGGTATTGGCAGATATGCTTCCAGTGATTCTCGAAATTGGAGTTTGTAAGAACGTATAAGTTCGTATGTCTCGCCTTGAGTATTCTTTATGGTTGTTCTATGTATACGTTTTAGCCGATTTCCCTCAAGGGAAATAAGCTATTGAAGTCTTACTCAATAGCTGATTTCTGCTGACGCGACTTTCGTCAAATGTCCATCAATCCTATCCAGTAGAAAATGAGGTCCGTTCAAAATTATATATATATAATATGCACTAGCGGTCGCAATTTTCGTTTGATCGTTATCAAACCCGATATTTAATCGTTTTATGTAAGAAGAAAGATCAAGTTCGTTAATGGCTGAAATCTGACCAGTGGAAGGGGGGGGGTTTAGAGAGGGGATTTTCAACAATTCGAAAGATCTTCGTTACTATATGTCGGAACGAAAAATTGAATAGAACGAATCTTATTGCAAAATAAATCTACTATAAATATTGTTGTGCACATTTATTCTCTACCTTGAATATTAACCGAGATATTTTCAGTTTTCAGCCATCAGCAAACCCCCACGCCTACTCGTGTCATATTAATAATAAGCTGTTATATCATGAACCACATCATTCCAAGGTTAAATATCAAATATTGTTTTCATTAACTTGCATTTTCTGATATATACACAAATACGTTCTGTCCTCCCCCTTCTTTTGTTCTTGGACTACTAAAATTTGAGTGATTGAGATAAAAATTATTCTGATTCATTATACATTACAGTACTAGATATAATAAATAGTTTTCAACAAAATTAATTTGTTGTATTCGGATATATTTGAGTAATTGTTTTTCTTTCCGGTGAAGAAATTTTTATCTGTTCAATTCTGAAGGCGGATGGCAGAGCTGTTTGTTTACAATTCAGACATTTTCAGTCGGGAGGTTATTAAAATTGACCAAAATGTTTCTCATTAGTGTTTGTATTAATTCCTTTAATATTCACGGCGGTGTTAAGTGTTATCAGTGTGTAGATTTATCCGTTGTAAAAATTCAGGTGGAATATCTGCTTAGTTTATGCAGCTTAATGACAATTACCTTCAACATACTACGACAGGCCTGTATGATTAGGGAAAGATGATTTGATGAAAAATTATTTGTAAGGTTTAGGAGATGTTTGTCGGTGGTGAATCGATGAAAGGCTTTGAGATGCAAAGAGAGAGGAGGTGATGTGCTTGGGCTGGGAATGTAGTGGCGGGCATATTTCCTCCCAGAGCTGCTGAGGAATGCTGGCCCGCATAGTTCTGTTTCCATTTCGTTCCCTAGTTGCCTGCTAGAGCTCGAGGGGAATACCCCGTCCAGACCACAGCCTGTCTCCCTTCACTCTCCCTCCTTCAGGCCAATGCATTTTCTTCCGCCTTTTTCTCTTCTTACCAGTTTATAAGTTCTTAGATAGGCAAGCTAAATAATAGGGTTTTTCAATTTCCAAATGGAATATTTTATATATATATTTATATATATATATATATATATATATATATACATATAAAGCTAAAGATGACATATTATTCTCAATTATTAATTTTGTAATAAACAAAACAATATTAAATATCTAAGCTTGAAACAAGACGTTTCATGATATATAGGCTTATTGTTAAAAATGCAATTATCTCAGTTAATATTCGAGATAAAGAAAAAGTCCGCCACACAGGAGCTACGTAAACTACCTGAAGATTTCCCATGTGCTGGTATAACACACCAAACTGATGAAGGGTCCCCCGCCCCCTATTGCTGGGGTGCTAAAAAAAGATAACCTGAACTCGAATTATTAGAATTTGGTGCAATCGACACAGACAGGAGTAAGAAACAAAAGCAAAATCCCCCAGAACCGCCACAAGAGAATAATACAACCAGGAACACCAAACATGGACATTAAGGATGTTATGCCAGCAGATCAAGCAGCTGAAGGTAACGAACCTGCTAAGAATTCATCAGGAGGAAACACACTCACCCCTATCTACACAGGTTTAAGTCAAAAAGTCCGTCATGCAGGGGCTGCGTAAACTAAGCAGATTTCCCACGTGAAGTTTTACAGTAGAGAAATCTACCCAATAACAACTATACTAGTAAGGGATCTCTAAATCTATTCAGGAGGGATGAACAGTTACAGAAACGGCCGCCAGAGCTCTCGGCGGAAGCTCCCGAACATAGCTGACTCCTGCCGACCACACTCAGAATACAAATGCAAATATCTCGGTTAATATTCAAGATACAGAATAAATGTATAGAACAATATTTATAGTAAATTTAATTTGCAATAAGATTGATTCTATACAATTTTTCGATCCGACGCATAATAATGGAAATATATTGAATTTTAAAAAATCCCCCCCTCTAAACCCCCCCCCCCACTGGTCCGATTTCAGCCATTAACGAACTTGATCTTCCTTTTTACATAAAACGATTGAATTCCGAGTTTGGTAACGATCAAACAAAAATTGCGACCGCTAGAGCGTTAACAGACAAATATATATATATATATATATATATATATATATATATATATATATATATGTATATATATATATATAAAATTTTGAACGGACCTCATTTTCGTCATCTCCTGGGTAGGATAGATAGACATTTGAAGAAATTTTTCGAAACTCGCGCCATGAGTACGACCTCAATAGCTGATTTCCCTTAAGGGAAATCTGCTAAAACCAAACACATTCACACTTTCATTTCGAAAGTCATATAATTTTATAATGGATAACTCTCTACCGTCATACACAAGAAAGACTTTAAACGCTTCTTTCCTGCGGGATGCCAGGATACACTCTGGAACTATTTATTCTGTTATGCAAGTCCGAGAGAGGCTAATATGTTCATTAGCTACCCTATTTACGGAAATGTCTAAATGACATTTTGAGTGTGACATTGTAGCTCTGAATGTTCTGGTGCTAAAAAGAAATCATTTCAAGGAAAAGGTAATTGAAGAGAGAAGACATAATTCATTTGGGGAGATGACGTGTTTCTTTTTTTTGATCTTCATCTTTTTATGCATTATAAAACTTCCTTAAATAAGAGCAAACAGCTTATATACGAGTATCAGTCGAAGCCGATATTTAAGGGGATGAGAGAGGCTAGCCAGCATTACTTAGAGGTAATCCTGTATTGAGGGTGGAGCGCCTTACCTAGGTTTTACACCTCCCATGTCACCTCCTCTCGATTCTATAATAGCAGCACGGCTACGCACACTACGATACACCTGTTGGCAACCATACTTACTACTCCACACCCGATAATTCATATTCCTTGCTGACTTGGCCCGACAAAAAATAACCAATTTTTCTAACCCATCACATCCAAATATGACCAAGTATGGTTTGGCGCGAACGTGACTTTGTATTTTCTTATCTTTTAAATATTACAAGTTCTCAAATAATATGAATAAAAAATGAGACGAGGACCTAGCCGACTGGGTGATTGTTTAGCGCTTACATAACAGACAATATTACGTAATCAGCAAAAATTATAGTCCACATTTCACAAATATCTAGTACCTAGTGTAATAACTTTCTTTTGGGCATGGGTTTATATCTTGGTTTATTTATTAAATACGAACAAAGTATTAAGTAATACGAAAAAAAAAGTATTTCCGTGAAATGCAAAACATTTGTGATGATGAACGCCAAGGTCTTGGAAATCCTTGTAAGTTAGTCTGACCCGACATATGGATTTAGGTATTTCTTCAACCATTCCATAGATATTTTAGAGTTTCGGTAAATAATCCCCGATAGGACTAAATCATCATAATCTGAGATCTTAGGAAAAATATTAAACATAAATAAATATGTCAATAAATCCACATTTTGGACCTAGTTGCGTCAGAAGATTTTATTTTATTTCCCCGACATCCCAGGACCCATAAACTGAAAAAAAATTCAATAACCGGAAAATATTTTAATTCAAAATGAAGCCAATATTAATAAATTATTTGTTTAACATCCACTTTACCTACTATGGTTAATCTTCAGCTCTATATGATTAAAAATAATGAACTCGCTTAGTAGTTTCATTTTAGCAGATTTCTCTTTAGGGAAATCAGGTATTAAAGTTGTAACCATGACGCGATGTTCAATATTTTTTTTCCGAATGTTTATCGATCCTACCCGGGAGATGACGAAAATCAGGTTCATTCAAAACTATATATACACACCTTTATATAATTCTCTGATGACGCTCTAGCGGTAGCAATTTTTGTTTGATCTTAACCAAACTTAATATTTAAACGTTTTATGTGAAACTAAAGGCCAAGATCGCTAACGACTGAAATAGGACTGTGAAAAAGGGGGAATTTATTATTATAGTTGGATTGAAAAATTGTATAATACCATCGCAATTTATAAGTAAGCCAATATATTATGAAACGCCTTATTCTCAGCTTAAATCTCAAATTTTGTTTTCGACGGCCCTTTATAAATTGAGATAGATGCAAATACGAAGTGTGATGACACCGCCAATTAAGATTTTACGTTCTATACTAGAAAATCTTAGGGATCAAATCCAAGGTTTCATTAACCTATAGTCCTAATCACCTTGATTCATTGCTTATGTCTAAGAAACGATTTGCTATATCTAATATAAGGAGTTTTTATTTTGGTCTTCAACTTTCTACTCAAAAGATTTTAAATTTAAGTATTGTCATTGTACAAAATTTAGCTATTTAAATGGTAAATTTGAAGTCTTATTTGAGAAGTTTCATTACTACCGGAGAAGTTAATAATGATGGGATCCCACCACGTGGGAAATCTGCTTAGTTAAAGCTTTCAAGGTGGGCAGATACTCTGGAGGTTTCACCCCTGAAGAGGTGCCAGACAAGGCATCAAAGACCTAGGGCTAAATAAAGAATTCAAAGGAAGTTGGTTTAGGTTTATGTTTGGTTTGACTCTAGGCCATTAAAAAAATTGATTAATATAAAATTAATAAATAAGTTTTTTTGCCTTATTTAATTTTTTAATAACGAGAATGTGAATTGTATACTTTCTATTAATTATATATTTTCCTGAATCCTCGATATTTCTTAAATTTTTCAGACACTGACAAATTGTTAAATGGCAATTGCGGCTATTGGATATTTGTTTGTTACAAATTTATTTGAGATGGAGATGAAATAACGATGTGTAGCCTGGAGGTATTTACCGCTGGTGAATATAGGTCCCCTTCCCCACGAGGTTTTTTTTACATACCGAGACTTTTTTTTAGCGGCTCCTCTGAAAGACGCAATCTAGAGGGTCTAATTGGCTGACAGAGTGGAAGGAAATTGCTGTTATTTACCGGATAAACAAACAGACAGAGGTTGTGCATACCATCGGGCACACAGAGCAGCACATACAAACGGAGCGACACGCAAATAGCCGTCCCATATTGGCTCTCGACGAATTAGCGCCACTTGTTTACAGGCCGATCAAAGGCGCCATTCTCTCTTCCACTTCTGATACAGTCCTCAAAACCAGGGTCAGTGACCGTTGAAGGAATCTTTTAGTTTGATCCAACGCAGAGTATGAACATAAATAATGTTTACACAATAATAAAATATCGTCTTCAAGTACACACCTGCAAAATAAATCAATCTCAGTAAAACATACTCTGTGGTGTCTTTGGTTATTAGCAGATTTCCCTGAAGGGAAATCAGCTATTGAGGTTGTACTCATGACGGAATTTTCGAAATTTTTCTTCAAATGTCCATCGATCCTATCTAGTAGATGACGAAAATGACGTCCGTTCAAAACTGTATATATAAATATATATATATATATATATATATATATATATATGTTTGTCTGTTACCGCTCTAGCGGTCGCAATTTTGTTTGATCGTTACCAAACTCGATATTTAAACGTTATGCAAAAAGACAGATCTAGTTAGTTAATGGCTGAAATCGGACCAGTGGGGAGGGGGGGTTTAGAGGGGGGGGGGGATTTCCGAAAATTGAAATATCTCCGTTACCATACGTCGGATCAAAAAATTGTATAGAACCAATCTTATTGTAAATTAAATTTACTATAAATATTGCTCTATACATTTATTCTCTATCTTGAGATATTTGCATTTTTATTAAATGTGGGCCGATAACGGATGACTGAATTTCCCGCTAAAAGCTAGTTCGGCATTTGCCGCAACCGTTAGGCTCTCGTATGGAGATTTCTCTATTGTATAACTTCACGTGGGAAATCTGCTTAGTTTACGCAGCCCCTGCGTGACGGACTTTTTTAAGTACGATTAGGGGTATACTGTAAGCTTAAACGAAAAAATAAAATAATTCTCTTTAATATTCGAGTAACAACAAAGTATATAGAATAAAAATTGTAGTAAATGCCATGGGACACAACAAAACTATGTTATTTATCAATGAAACTCATATTGATAGATATATTTTCGACTTTACATTTCATTTTTTAACTTCATACTCCATTTTCGAATATTAAGTAACTTCATATTTAGTTTACTCATTTATAGTTAATGCAACGGGAGGAATGTTATCAACCTAAAAGAAGTTTAAAAATTACTGGACGTTGTCCGTATGGGAGGGACTTCTAATTACAGGAAGTAACTTTTACCAAAAGCTAACAACATAGGCAAGCAATAATTAGGCTTTTTTACTTTGTATTTGACTTCAACAGTTATCAATCTGCTATACCTGCTTGAAAATCAACACCAACTCAATATGCCAAACTAAACTAATTAAAACTAAATTAGGCCAATTTATATTATTACATTACCTACACGATACAAGACAACAAAAGGATTCTTTCAAAAACATAAAAGTGGCCTCATTTCAGTGAATTTTTAAAAACATCATCCCAACAGCTGTAGAGCCCTTAAGTATTCCGAAAACAAAATCAATTCGAAACCCAACTTTGTAAGTCCTACTTACATACACGAATAGGACAATATATCCTACGATAAATACAAAACATCTCCCTGAACATAGCCTTTTGGGACTTCCGAAAATTCACGGGAAACCTTCCAATATGCTGAATATCTATATTAGAACCAATTTTGAACATTATATTTAGTAGAACCCAATTGATTGTTGAAAGAACGTTTAATAAACGCTTAGTTTGGTTTCTAACAACAAATCAAATAATTTCAGGGTTCTAATGTCACTTCTAACGGAACCGTTTCACAAGTAATCACATTACAAGATTAGAAGAGATCTTAAATTCAGTTTTGAGAAAGACTTGCGCACTTCCAGTTTCTTTAAATATAAATAAACGTACAGTGGGAGAAAAAAGTATTTGCACACCAGATTTTTTTAAATTAAATTATGAATTTGGATAATAAAAAAGTATACAACTTAATAAATGAAAAGTGTATTTAAGACGGAATTAATACATATAAAATACAAATGCAAAACGTTTTGCTTAGTAAAATAAAACTTAAATCTTACAAAAATTCCGGGAAAAAAGTATTTGCACATCATACTTTTTCTTCATTTTTTTTTTAAATTTAATATTTTTTCATGTAGTCTTTTAGTGAAAAATAGCACTTGTAAACGTCTAGGAGTTGATTTTACAAGGTTTTAAATTAAATCTGGATTGATTTCTTCCCATTCTCGTAGAAAAGGATTCTTGAGGTGGTGCCATCCAGTTATGTGGTGTTTTGGAACATTTTGGTCTAACGCATGGCATAAATTTTCAATTATATTCAAGTCTGGTGACTGTAGATAGAGAGTTGTGAAGTTGTTGACGAACATTAAATATTTAACCATTCTTTATTTTTATTGCCTGTATTCTTTAATTTCATTGACTGCATGTTTCGGATCATAGTCCTTCTGGAATATTAACTGATGCTGGATTCCAAATTTAGCTGCACTTGCTAAGAGGATGCCCCGCAAAATCTTCAAATTAACCATCTGCATTTAAAATACCTTCAATAGGTGCAAGATTTCCATTATAAGCTATGCATCCCCAACCCATTGCATCGTTACCCCCATGTTTCACAGTAACCGTAACGTTTTGCTTTTTCAGTTCCTCATTTCTCCTACGCCAAATAGGCGTTCGTCCATCAATTCCAAACAAATTAAACTTACTCTCATCAGAGAACAGCACATTTCCCCAAAAACTGATGGGCTTCTTAATTTTTTCTCTAGCAAAAGAAAGTATTTGTTTTGCGATTGGTCTCAATAATATAAGGTTTTTTCTCAAGACACTGCCATAAAGACCATTAGAATTAAAAACATTTCTTACCGTTTTGGTGGTGACATATGCCCCAGAAGTTGATTCAACCATATAGGCTAGGGCACCTGCACTTACAGCTGGATTTTTATAAGCTTCAATTTTTATTTTTCTCTCCATTCTTTCAATTAGTATCCTGGGACGGTCTTTAGCGTCGATTATTTGCAGATGAACCTCATTCTTCACATCTATGAATTATCTACCTTGCTTTAGGAAAATGAAGACCAAGAAATCTAATATTTACGGTACTATTTTGTTAGTTAGCAATAAAATCACTCTTTGGCGAGGGACACCACTCACTTCACTTGTTTAGGGCATTATTTAGCAGTTAAATAATAATAATTACCTTCCTTGTTTATAACCTGCACTTGTTTATAACTGCACTACTTCACAATCATCACTAGTTGTTTTATAACTATGCTTATAACCTTTCACAACCATGCTTATAACCTACCAACAACATACCATAATCTTCACAACATCCTAATTTTGTTCATATTCTGGTTAGATCTGATCATGTATTACACGATTACAGAAAAAATTTAATATTACACTCGTGACGAAAGTAGAATTTACAACTCTCGTGAAATTACCACACTCGCTTCGCTCGTGTGGGTAAACGTTTCACTCGAGTTGTAAAATGATCTACTTTCGTCACTTGTATAATATATAACTATTTCCCCACTGTAGTTCAAGAAGTAATAATTAGAAGATTACAGGTGTTGTTTCCGGCATATCTCCAGCGGTGTCTGTAATGTGGCGGTCCACGATATTTCGCCGGACTTCCATCCGGCTTCTTCTGGTGGTCATATTCTTGTCGTGCTTGTGGCAGCTCTTAATGACGAGTCTGCCGAATCGCGTTCCTTATATATGCTACCCCCACAGGTGGTGGGGGAACCTTCAACCATTGGTTGGATTTGTTCGTTATGGTGTTGCGGGTCCCTCAGTGCGTCTCCTCGGAGCCAGGAGAGGTCTCCAGACCGCGGGCAGGAGAAACCCATCATCTTTATTGAAGTTCAGCGGCCGTTTGTAGATCTCTACCGCTTCCCGGACCAGTCTCCTTGTCCTGTGCTCTTCTCTGGACAATACCTTTACTTGGTCAAAGAGCATTTGGCCCCCGCACGAAATGCCATGAGTGGCGACGGCTGACGTCTTAGTCCTTCAATAAACACTTCAATAAAGATGATGGGTTTCTCCTGCCCGCGGTCTGGAGACCTCTCCTGGCTCCGAGGAGACGCACTGAGGACCCGCAACACCATGACGAACAAATCCAACCAATGGTTGAAGGTTCCCCCACCACCTGTGGGGGTAGCATATATAAGGAACGCGATTCGGCAGACTCGTCATTAAGGGCTGCCACAAGCACGACAAGAATATGACCACCAGAAGAAGCCGGATGGAAGTCCGGCGAAATATCGTGGACCGCCACATTACAGACACCGCTGGAGATATGCCGGAAACAACACCTGTAATAAGTTCCCAGCGAAGAAGTTTGAAACAACGTAATTAGAAGACTCTATAAATGGTCTGTACTAGGTAGAGCACTCCAATTCGCAATTGACAAGCAGCGTATTCCTTGTAAAAATGAAATTAACCACTCAAAGAGATTTGGTTAGGGATCTTGGAGCCTCGCAAAGAGTTAGCACAATGCTCACAGTCCGACTACATCCCTCCTCAACTACTGCCATATGTTCCCCATCTATCATTATTTATGCCTTTGGAGGAAATTCAATATCTGGAAAACAGAATCCAGAACATTTAGCTTTCAAAAATTAGGAGTGTGAAAAATAGATAATATCTTAATAGATAATATATTTTAGCACATGATTGCGACCACCCATGAACTTACTATCCGTAAGGAGAAACTAACTTTATTAAAGTGTAAAATTCTAAGGGTGCTGGGTCTCGTTCATAAGCGAGTATCAAAATTAGAGTAAGATCACATCCAACATTACTTATTCGAAGAACAACACTATCCAAGCAAACACGTATATCTTCTTTTAAAATTGAGCTCGGACGATTCTTACAGTCGAGTTCATTTCTCTCTCACTTGCTTGTTTATTATTACTTTTGATGTGAAACAAGAAACAATTCATTTGCATAATTTCTAAGTAGATGACTGTGTTGTTGTTTTGAAGCAACGGCTGAGAGGGATGGGGTGTTTACAGTGCCCTCACGCACTGAGGTAGAGTGAGAGAGGGCGAGCGTACACTAATTCGATTCAAGAGAAAGGCACGTGTTGGTCTGTCTGTCTATTTGAAGCCCTTTGTCCCTTCATCAGGGAATAGACCGCTAATTTTAAAAGGTGCCTTCACACTCCCCTTTCAAAGCCCTTTCTCGCTCTCCACTCCCCTTCCCTACACCATTCTCTATTCCCCACTCATCGCCTGTCTCGCTCACTCTGCCTCTTTCTCTTCCCCATTCTCACTCCAAACATTCCATCATTTAATCTCCCCCCACCTCCTCCCTCAGTTCCCCCTTTCTCAATGTATCTTTATCACTCCCACCTTACGCACCTCTCCTCATCAGCTCACCTCACTACCACTCTACATTTCTTTCTCGCTCTCCACTCCCCTTCCCCACTTATCACCTCACTCTGCCTCCCCTTCACTTCCCCATTCTCACTCCAAACATTCCATCATTTGATCTCCCTTCACGTCCTCCCTCTGTTCCCTCTTTCTCAATGTATCTTTATCACTCCCACCTTACCCACCTCTCCTCAGTTCACCTCACTATCACTCTATATTAGCAGAGTTCTCTCAAGGGAAATCAGCTATTGACGTCATACTCACGACACGAGTTTTGAAAAATTTACTCAAATGTCCATCGATCCTACCCAAGAGATGACGAAAATGAGGTCTGTTCAAAATGAATTTCAAAATGAACACACATATATATATATATATATATATATATATATATATATATATATTTGTCTGTTAGCGCTCTAGGGGTCGCAATTTTTGTTTGATCGTTACCAAACTCTATATTTAATCGTTTTATGTAAAAGGAAAGAGTTCGTTAATCAAGTTCGTTAATGGCTGAAATCAGTGGGAGGGAGGGGGTTTAGAGGGGCGGAGAATTTTGAAAATTCGAAATATCTCCGTTACTATAAGTCGGATCGAAAACTTGTATAGAATCAATCGTATTGAAAAATTAATGATCTATAAATATTGTTCTATACATATTTTCTGTATCATGAATATTAACCGAGATATTTAGAGTTTTTAGTTTTCAGCCTTCAGCAAACCCATCTTCTACTCATGTTAAACTAACAATACTGGGTTACGTAATAAACCACATTATTCGAACATTAAATACCCCCGTTCTCTTTCCCTCGTCATTCCTCTTTCCCCACAGGCATATCTTCCATCCTCCCTCCTACATCGCTAATCTTTCTCCTTTTCTTTTGCCCAAGGTTTTATCTTCTTGTCTGTTAAATGTTTTCTCCTTCATAGCCCACCTCCCCGCCCTTCCCTTCATCTCTCCTCTTGAGTCCGTCTTCCGCTCACGGTTGTTCGAAATACAAAGACAGATTTATTTAGCTCTAACTAACTGCATCCTTTGCATTAATAAGCCATTTAAGAAGATTATTTTTAATTCAATAAGCAATTAGTCTTTAAGAAACACTAGCCTTTATAAAAAATCATTAGTAATAACAAAAAGTCGTCACGCAGGGCGTAGTCGTTTGTACAACTAAGCAGATTTCCCTCGTGAAGATTAATAATAGATATTGTGAGTTGGTATTCGGTTAATATTCAAGATAGAGAATAAATGTATATGACAATATTTATAGTACATTTAATTTGCAATAAGATTGATTCTATACAATGTTTTGATCTGACGTATAGTAACGGAGATATTTCCAATTTTCAAGATTCTTCCCATCTAAACCCCCCTCCCCCTACTCCGATTTCAACCGTTAACGAACTTTCTTTTTACATAAAAGGACCAAATATTGAGTTTGGTAACGATGAAACAATAATTGCGACCGCTAGAGCGTTAACAGACAAATATATATATATATATATATATATATATATATATATATATATATATCTGCCAGTGAAAATATGTCTTTCTTTGACTTAAAAAAATGTTGTTTGAGGAAATTAAAGTTTAAGTAGTTAATTGTTTACTTAATTATATAATATTATTTAATAATATTGATTAAGCGACATTTGACATTATGATCAATAGTATTTTACACAAGTGTTTATGCACTATTTTGTTCCATTTTGATCATATGTTTCTTATTATGCATCATGGTATTAAAACGTATATGAAATTATTAAGTATTTCAGAATACTAGCTAGTAAAGACACAGACACACACACACACACACACACGCACAAATAGATAATTATAATTTTGCATGAATTTTGTACCAATTCATTGTTTTTCTTCTTCGGGTTGATCTGTTTATTAGGGTTAGTGGTCTAAGAGGGAGTGTTCTGAAATCATATTAATGGTTTTGGAAATTGCTAACGTCCTTGATTGAAATAAATGGGTTAATTTTTACAGGGGCCCTAATATGGTGTAAGTTATATTGAATGCTAAAGAAACAGTCTAGTAGGAATAACTGTTTAATAAAACGAAAGGGCTAAAATAAACTGATGTGTCCAGGAAATTCTCTGAAAGAATCACCATATACCCATGTAAGAGGTCCTACAGAGTTAAAGATAATTGATACGGGCAGCTAAGACCATATGAAGCATCTGTACTTGAGAAGGGTACTCGAGTGAGCGTATTGATGGTTTGTTGGAGTTGGCACTCTGTAAATAGGAACAGTAGCTGATTGGAGGTTGCTGTAGCAGACAGGTGAAGTACTGGCATCCCATTGGCCAGTACCCCAGCCAACCACAAGCATTCCAAGCCCTTCTAACTATAGCTTACCTCCCACCATCCAGCTAACCACATTATTACAACACAACACACAACTTGGTCAAGTTTAGCAAATCAGTATTACACTCATCGAACTCAACCTTAATGATACGACGTGATTGCATAGTTCTCTGCTATGGAAGAGGGACTCGTAGAGCTGATTTACCTGTAGCTCTTAGTCAGGCATTTTTTAACTTATGAATTTTGAGTGCCGTCTTTTTTGGAGGTAAATACAATAAATCTTGTGTAGTACATATATTTATTTATTCGTATATATGATAGAAAAAAAGAATCTACTGTAACGCAGGTGCCCCATACTTCAAACTAAGTTGATTTCCCACGTGCTGGTATGACAGAATTATCCTCATTACTTATCCTTATCTCTATTTTTATCTTATTTGGAACCGTATTAAATAATACCCGTCAATTTTAGCTAGACATGAGATATAATTTCAAAAATCACTTAATTCTTCCAGAAGCCTGAATCGTCGATAAAATTCGAGCAACAGAAAGATATTGTAGGTCCATTACAATAATAACGACTATAAATGCTGTACATTATTTTATCAAAAAGATTGGTTATGTAATATTTTTCAATCCAACCCATAAAACAAGATGTCTGCGAATCTTTTTCTAAACACACACTCTTAGTCTGATTTTTGTTGTAATGAACTTGGTCATTAGGTTATATTTAACATTTAAATGTCGAGTTTGGCAAAGGCAAACTCAAATTGAGGCCAACAGAATAGAATTACAATACTGAAATATTTCCTTACGTCTAATAAATAACTATCCTGTTCTTCCCCATTGTAAAAAATTGAAACAAACCGTGGCATGATTAGTGATATAAAATTTACTTGAAAATCCTATGAGTAGGTGCGGGGTTTTGACGGCTGGAAACAAATAAAGGAAAATAAATGTATTTATATTCAAGTTGAGAAACATATATTTTTCGATTGAGTATGTAATAACTTCTCTAAACCCCTTCTCCTCGTGGACCAATTTCGCTATTAAAACATCTTTATCTTATATAAATTATATAATATATTAAAGATATTATATTTAGTTTTTAGTCATACCACAATAAAAGCCAACAAGACCTTTTATAATAAGGTGTTCTAATAGCATCATGAGTACAACCTAAATAGCTGATTTCCCTTAGGGGAAATCTGCTAAAACGTTATCCTAGATAATCCTTCAATGGCAAATCACATTAAGAATGTTCCTGATGGTGTAAGGCCATCTTGGACAACATCAGGATGGTTTAGCTATACAAAAGGTAAAATTCTAACAAGGATTCTAAATACAATGTCTGTGGTTAATTTTATATAGCTATGCACTGTGTCTTTTAGGTTTTCACAACCAATGCCGTAACGGCCAAACCTTTAGCGACCGGCGAAAATATACATAGGTCCTACTGTTAACACGTGGTCAGGTGCTTTTACATAACCTAACAATAAATCCCATTTTCCTTAGAATAATCACTAAGAAACGATTTTTAAATAAATGCCAGTCATATTTTAAACAGGCTCTTAATAGAAGTTGTTCACGAGTGGTTAAATGCCCTAAGTATAGGCCTAAAGCACTATAGATAAGCACAGGTGAAGGAATTGAGAAGTTGTTGTTGACAGCCAGAAAGCGGGCCATTAATTCTTATTTAAGGATCAATAGACCTCTACAGCTGAAGTTTGCAGACAACGGCATCTAATATAGCTAGAAATGTTTTGACATATCCCAAGGAAACAGTTGGCCCAAAATTAAAACATAAAAAATGACATAAAATTAAAATCCTAATCGGACGATTTAATGATACGTTATTTAAAGTTAGGTTAAATGAATATTAAACCACATTTACATTCAATTATCTATTACGAATCTTATTTATTTCTGTTCCCAAAGCTCACATCCTTAAGATCAAATGGTTTAACCATTTTATAACCAGAAAATAAATGTAACTTCAAACGTTTTCAGAGTTTCATTTACATGATTAAAGCTGCAAACAAATTAAGGGAGAAGCTTAAGAATTCATGAGGGAAAACCGTCTTCATCTTTATTTCTAATGAATTCGAAATAAAAATAGAGCTTAGAAAGAGGGTGAAAAAACTCGGATGATTCAGTAATGTCCGTAATAAAGTGGAACTGTAGTTTATTAATTGAGTCTGCATTTCCCGCTCGCAGAAAATGGCTGAAATCGAGACAAATGTGCCATTAGGCCCGGAATGGGAAAATGTAGTCTTGTTAATACGTAATTAGTTCCCTTTTTACTTCACGAGGCAGAAGTATAATGAACATAGCCCACTATTTACACTATACTAATCCGCCCTACCCACATTTTATACAAATACTAGGAGAACAAAGTATCTAAAAACCCTCCATATGAATGAATGTATGTGTATATGGGAGGGTCCCATCAGATAACTCAAGTCAATAACATGAGGCATGTTCAATATGAGGCACCGCAGCGTTAGTACCGGTTCGCTGCCAGAGTGAGCTAGTGACTACACCGGTTTGACGAAGGACCTGACCCTCCTAGGTGCCGCCTACTAGTAAATAAGGCCATCTCGGCATAACTAGGCCCGTCAGTCTATCGGAGGCAACGCATTACAGGTCCTCCTTGGTTAACAGGGTTTGTACATCGTTGTGGTTAACGGGGTTGTTACGTCGCATTCAGAACGTAAAACTCTGATTGAGAATCCCTCGAGTCCCGCTCCGGATCACCTAAAAATATCTCTCTTCCTTTCTCTCTCTGAATATATATATATATATATATATATATATATATATATATATATATATATATATATATGAATATAGGCTGCGCAAGTGACAGAGACGAGAGGCGATCGCCGGGACAAGCGAGTCGGCAGATAGAAGCGTCCACCTCGAGCTCTTCTGAGAACTTTTCTCCAAGAGCTTTAGCGGATTAATGTGATTACAGTATGTTCTAAGTCGTACTCGCGAGTTTAATGCAGCAGAAATAATGGAGAACCTACTCGTGGAGCGGCGGGTAAATCTCATTGTACGAGAGGTACCAATTAAGGGATAGAAAATGCCTATTTATATATATCTATAAATTTCCCATGGGGGTATTGTTTTATTATTTTTTTGTTCAAGTGATAAGTTTGATTTGTTTATTATAGTAAATAAAATGATTTCTTTGTAAAATACATGGTTTCGTTGTTACCTGGAGGACAAACAACGTGGCGCCCATTATAAATCTATTTCTTCCTATTAATATAAAGGAGATTTAATTTAACTAATAAACTCACACCCTTCTCCACTGAGCGGGGCCGTTGTGTTACCCATTTGTGGGGAAACATGAGTGGCACCATACATGGGGCCTGGGTAAAGTTAGTTAAGAATAATATAAAAATATAAATGTAACATTCACTATGGTTAGGATTAGTGGTAGTATGAATGTTATGGGAATTATTATTTTTTTAGTGTTAGGATATTTTTTTATGTGTTTGTTTAGTGGATTTAGGAAAATTAGAATTATTCTTATGAGTAATAATTAAAAAAAAAAAATGTTTCCCTTAATATTTAAGATGGAAGAGTACATTTAGATTTCGGGGCAGCTGTGTTGCCCATCTGTGGGGTATCACTTGCTTACAAAATACAAAGCAAATTATGGATGATTCAGGTTTACGAAGCTATGTCGTCTGATTCGGTGCTCTAGCCACCAGTCCGGGATCGCGTGCATCAACCTACTTCATCATTCCTTCCAATTATTAGCTGCATTTTACATTGAATGTTATGAAAAAGAAGGAAACAGTTGAGAATCGCCAAAATCATCAATTACTGGCTGAGTAAAATATAAGACTCGGTAGTTGATTTTAATTGTCAAAACGTTTCCTTTAAAAGAATTAGTTTTCATCTGCAGCGTTTTCGGTGGATAGGCTTACAAAAATCCAAAGGAAGGAAGTTTATTTACTAAAGCTACGGAACTAAATCCACGCAAAAGAAACGTGCTAAAACAAAAGTCGATGTATCGACACTTGCAGCCAACATTACTGGATATCTTAGCAAGCCTGAAACTTTATCCGCTTCGGATTAAGGAAACTTTTGTACTTGAGTGAAGAAAAAAACACTCACAGGTATGAAAATAAAGGTCTCGTTCCTTCACAGTAGTTTATTCTTTGCGACAGAGCGATTTCAGAGCATACGCTCCATCATCAGTGCCCACCTGGCAAACATTTAGCATTAAAAACGTCATGTAAGATGTCATTAAATTACATTAAGAAATATATGTACATACTGAAGGACAAGAAATAGAATTAGAACATAAAACTTTATGAATACAAAGTAGTGTCCTAGTGACTATTTACAGTTTATATATGAAGAAAAATGTTTTTACAGATTACCATTAAAAGCTGACCAATAGTATATGCGTGGAGCTCCGTGCCTCTACACGTCACAGCTGGAGCACGTTATTCTGAGTTGGTATTCTGGCAGGTGGAAGTGAATTCTAATGTAGGTAGGATGAAAACATTGGCTACGCTTCCACTATGACAATTTATTATAATGCACTGCATCGGAAGCGCTCTGCCGTTTTAATAAATTGTTATAGTGGAAGCGTAGCCAATTTTTTCATCTTACCTACATTAGAAGTCACTTCCACCTGCCAGAATACGAACTCAGAGTATGGAAGCTCGGCAAGCTCAACCTGACATCAACTACTGGCACACTGTCACACGGCACTGACGATGATCGACAGCATCGAAAGCGCTCTGCCGTTTTAATGAATTGTCATAGTGGAAGCGTAGCCAATTTTTTCATCCTACCTACATTGGAGCACGGCATCCTGTAGACTCCCGACTTGTTGAGTGAGTCAACAGGATCCTTGACTCTCGGCAGCATCGCTTTCAAAGAGTGTCTGCTTTTGAAAGCGGTCGTCATGCCGAGTTTCTTGAGCTTATTGCCAATCTTTTGAGACACAGAGCCCAGATAAGGAATTGAAAGAGGGAAACATACGTCCTTATTCCGGCTCACCTGGCAGTCACCGACCCCCATGTCCTTGGTCAACTTCCTACGGAGTCTCCTTCTGACAAGTCTCTCCACCACCCCATCCTTGTAGCCGTTGTTGGAGGCTAAGCACTTGATGTGGCGCAGCTCAGCCTCATAGTTCTTTTCTTCCAACGGCACATTCAACAGTCGGTTTTTTACTATTTATTCCATTTTATACATTTAATATTCACTTTTTATTATTAATTTATTATGACTATTTATTTAAATTTTGTACATATACTATTAGTGAGTTTTTCATTTTAATCTCGAAAAATATTTTTCTCTATATATATACTGTAAATATTCACAGAGGCACAAATTTGTATTCTTAAAGTTTTAAGTTCTAATTCTAATACTTGTCCTATAGTATGTACTTATATTTCTTATTTTAATTTAATGATATCTTATATGGCGTTTTTAAAGGTAAATGTTTTCCAGCAGGATACTGATGATGGAGTGAATGCTCTGAAAGCACTCTGTCGCAAAGACAACAATTGTGAAGGAACGAGATCTTTTTTTTCTTACCTGAGATAATAATTCCTCCATCCAGCACCTCAAAAATGGATAAGAAAAAAAACAATTGGATGCAGAAGGAAATTGGAATTATGAGCAATGAATAGAAACGTTTATTAAGGAAAATACTCCAAGCTGTAAATCTAGTAATTACTATATTTTTCCAAGTTAATTAATTATTTATAAGTCTGAGATATTTCTAATAATTTCAATTACAATAAATTATACAATATTTATATAGCACATAAAATGTCTTCCTGAAGTAATATTTGATAAATAGATTATTTATCTCTTTGTCTGAGTGTGTGTGTTAAGAAATGCTCAAAGCTAGAGAACTCTTTCTTGTCATAGAGTCCTTGAGATTTGAGCAGTGAATATATTGCGCTGCGTCAATAGCGCTTTGTCCTTTAAACACCATTCATTGCTGATATTTAGCCTTTGTTTGAATTATTCCAGCTATGTGCAGGAAATATACGTTGAACCGGCTTACTAGATTATACATTTATAAATGCTGGCAGGAAAGCAGTGTTGGGCTGGTGAGTCATTTTGGTGGGTCCTTCTGTTATTATTAATATTTGTGTGCCCCCTACTCTTCCCATAAGAGAAATTGTTACCCCTTCCACTCGGCGTAAGGGACTTTTTGTCGGTATGAAAAAGTCTGTGTACGCTGTAGTTAATATGGTACAGGACGTGTACGACGTCAGGTCTGTCTACCGTTCCTCTTAATCTCCAGCAGTCCCATTATTTGATGAGATCCCCTCTACCTCGTCTTTTTTCTCTCCTTAAGTGATGAGACTTCTTCAAAACTCATACTGCTTTCAGTCTAAACATTGTGAAACTTCCTTCATGCTTGGGCTTAGTGTCCTTTATCTTTATCAAGGACTCAGTGCTATTCCCACATGTTAATTCTACAATAATAAGGGTAATCATATAATAATAATCTAATGTTAGGGAATGCAATTTCTAGATAAACATTAACATAGTAGTCTGTGGAATGAATGACTAATTGATTACATACGATAATATGTTATGCTACCAAAATTAATGTTATCAATAATGGACGGATAATCAATTATTTTGTCTTTCTAGGAGCCGATTTATGTCGTATAAGTCAAAAATTCGGAATCCAAAATATTTAAAAGAAGAATTTGTTGACGTCGGATCAAAAGTGAATGGTTACCAAAGTTATTGCAAATTAAATGTTCTATAAATGTTGTTATATACATTTTTGACTATGCTGATTATTAATTGAAATATTTGCATTTTTTAGTTTTCGGTCTTCAGTAAAGCCCCACTCCTACTCATCTCATATTAACAATAACCTGTTATATTATGAAGCACTTCATTTGAAGCCTAAATACCAAATATTGTTCTCATTGAACTTTTACTTTTCTAGATAAATGCAAATAATTGATGCACAAGGGAAATCTGCTTAGGTAACGCAGCCACTGCGTGACGGACTTTTTTTACCTTAAGTTGCTAGATGGTTCCAGAATCTCAGTCTCCAATATGGTAGGCGAAACTGGTTAATAGAATTCTTCCGAAAACTAGACTATCAATTTTTAGGAAGAGTAGCACTGCCCAATAGTGAAAAATTATCAGACTCAAGATTAGCTAATATAAGCTGTTGTTTTTAAAAAGGTTATTTTGTTCTGTTTGGCGTTTAGAGTTAGGGAAAATCTACTGTTTAGGACATTTTATCTGATGAAATAAACGTTTACTAGCTATAATTTATAAATGTGAGAAAGTAAATAAATAGGGACGTAAAATAAATAAAGATATGTGCTTCATTAGCATTACATTAAATCACGCTAGCCTGAAGCTCTTAATTGCAGCGAGGAAAATGTTGAAGTATCTCTTGGTGACCCTAACAATAACCTTCCACTACAACATATAAAACTGGGTATGATGAAAAAATAACTAAAAAGACCGTCACGCAGGGGCTGCGTAAACTAAGCAGATTTCCCACGTGAAGTTTTACAGTAGAGAAATCTGCCCAATAACAACTGTAGTAGGAAGGCATCTCTAAACCTATTCACGAGGGACGAATAGTTACGGAAACGGCCGCCAGAGCTCTCGGCGGAAAGTTCGGAACAGCCGACCACATACACAATACAAATGCAAATATCTCGGTTAATATTCAAGATACAGAATAAATGTATAGAACAATATTTATAGTAAATTTAATTTGCAATAAGATTGATTCTATACAATATTTCGATCTGACGCATAATACCGGAGATAGTTTGAATTTTCAAAAATCCCCCCTTTAAACCCCCTCTCCCACTGTTCAGATTTCAGCCATTAATGAACTTGATCTTCCTTTTTACATAAAACGATTAAATTCCGAGTTTCGTAACGATCAAACAAAAATTGCGACCGACCCCGATTTGAGGAGTTGAAGGGAGGAAAATCAAAATTTCATTATTCCATTATTATGAATTGGACCAAAGATTTTATGAAAGCAATTTTATATCAAATTTAATTTTCTACAATTGTTGTTCTATGCTTGTTTTCCCTCACTGTAATATTAAGAGAGATATTAGTATTTCTTAATTCACAATATTCAAAAAAACACTTTATTCGTCATTCGTTGACAATGAGCCAGAATATCACAAATCATCTTATTATATCATTTTCAAACCTGAATATGGCATGTTGTTGTCAACGAACAAGGACGAATGACGGCATAAAAAGGGGTATAATCTCTAACTTAAAATTTCGCCGATTTATGACAAATAATCAATCGTGTTGGAAATTACATATAATGTTTTTCATACAATAAATGTTTTGTTTTTTTAAATTCCAATATTAATCGAGTTTCTGTATTTTTTTTTTGCCTGTCTTTTGTTAATCTTATTCTACTCATAATATTCATTTAAAGCAACTGCATCAATAAACGTCTCGAGCCCAACTTATATTTCAAGTTATTTTTAAAAAGACTTCATATATTAGAGGAGAAATAGAGACAAGGGCGTCATAAGCCTGATATTGCAGTAGTTGGTTTAGTTTACGTAGCACCTGAGTGACGAACTTTTTTACCATCCTGATGCTAGACGTACGTTCAAGACTGCTGTTGTAGAAGTAACATTTATACAGCACGGGTGCAGAGGTAATATCAACAAATCTCTTAATGAACTAAGATCGAAAATATTCCAGAGGAACGTATCAAGTCATAATTTTAATATAGAAAGCAGCCTCCGAATCAAGAGCTCCCAAAACGGTTTTATTACAACTCATTACATTTTCATCAATTAACCTTTTTGCTTCTGAAGTAATTTTTACTTTATAAAAATGCCGATTTTTCATATGAATTTGTTTTACGTAGAATTTGTTGGTTTACAATATTTTAGATTTTCTTTGGAGTAGTCGTTTCCCAACATGAGTATAATTATACTTTTTTTAGAATGAGTTATAATTGAAAACCTAAAAAGATCCGAAATTTTGGGGTTTATGGGCTCCCAAATGGTAAGCTGAAATCATAAAATGTCAAAAACATTTATAACTTAAGTGAAATTAAAACCTTCATACCTTTGAAATAATTTTCGGGAAGTCTGCCATTTTTTTTCGACTTGCTTGGGCTAATTGTGGCTTAAATACTCTAACGCAAGAAGAATCTGTTGGTACTAGGAAAAGCGAATGAAGTGAGTATCAGAAAAAGAGGAAATAATTATATTGATCCCACAAAACAAGATAAGGCTCATATGAAACACTGAGGTTTCTCCAGAACTATACCGTGAAATCATGAAGGAAGGAAGGGTTTTTCTGGATTTCGACTCATGTAGAATCCGAAACTGGACGGCTGTTACACGTTGCGATAAGTGTCAAAATTTTGGACATGCGCAAAAACTCTGTTCAGCTGAATATGTATACTGCTCTCATTGCTCGGAGCGAGGTCATAGTTACGGACAGTGTTCAAACAAGGCGGCGCACACTGGAGCGATCCTTCAGTAATGTTGTACATTGGGGGAAAAAATAAAAGTTTTAATTTGGGATTTTGATTGTATTGTTAGTACCACATAAACCCTTTTCAATTGAGTAGATTGATTTTTAGCCATATTATTGCAATGGTTTTACATAATGCCTGGTTATAATTGCTATGTTAAAAAAAGCCTTGGCTTATTAAATTCATCGTGAACTCTTATTTCATTTTATAAATTATTGTTGCTTCCAGTACACATTAAGGGTATTACAACAAATCAAAAACTGGCACAAAAGGTTTTTAAAATTTCTCTAATTTTTTTTTTTTACATCGAGCTGAAAATAATTTTATTTAATTGAATACGCAAATCGCTTGTATTTGCTTGAAAAAATACCACTTGGCATGCTTTTAGGAGTATATTGTCTTATTTACAACGTCGTCAGATCTTGCCTAAACTTGCCTATTCATTAAATATTTTACTTTTAGTGATAACACTATCGGTACGGAAGACGTATTATACCTCCTGCGGACCTTATAAAAAACATTTGAAATTTTAGAAATGTTAGATTTTCTTCCAGCTTACAAATTCTCATTATTAAATTAAATACATCGATTTTTTTTTTAAAATTTTTATTCTAGATATATTTTTGTTTACAATTTTAGTATTGCGTTTTTGAACTTCAATTTATTAAAAGTCCGTCACGCAGGGGCTGCGTAAACTAAGCAGATTTCCCACGTGAAGTTTTACAATAGAGAAATTTCACGAGAGCCGAACAGTTAAGAAAACGGCCGACCTAGCTTTTGGCGGGAAATTCACTCTCATCCGTTATCCGCCCCGATTTCATAAAAATGCAAATATCTCGGTTAATATTCAAGATAGAGAATAAATCTATAAAACAATATTTATAATAAATTTAATTTGCAATAAGATTGATTCTATACAATTTTTCGATCCGACGTATAGTAACGGAAATACTTCAAATTTTAGAAAATCCTCCCCTCTAAACCCGCCCTTCCACTGGTCCGATTTCAGCCATTAACGAACTTGATTTTTCTTTTTACATAAAACGACTAAATATCGAGTTTGGTAACGATCAAACAAAAATTTCGACCACTAGAGCGGTAACAGACAAATATATATATAGTTTTGAACGGACCTCATTTTCGTCATCTACTAGGTAGGATCGATGGACATTTGAAGAAAAATTTCGAAAATTCCATCATGAGTACAACCTCAATAGCTGATTTCCCTTAAGGGAAATCTGCTAAAAAAATAAAAAATTATAAAACATATGTTGATATTATGTGTCTACAAATCACAATTCTCTCCTTAGTAAGCGATATATAATCTGTATGTACACATTTAAAATTCATCCTACCGTTATATCGCATCTGGCAAAATTGCTGATGAGGTAGTTCAATAGAGTATTGGATGTGCTTTAAAATGACACCAGAATCAATATTCTAGGACCAGTAGAAACGGAGATATTAATGAATGTCCGGCTTAGCCTATCACTCGCTCCAGTGTGCGGCGCCTCCGAAATGCGTTAACTGTGTTAGATTAGGCAAAAATAGTGAACATGCGGCAACTGACAGGAACTGTGACTCCTATAGAAGAGCCGTTTTGCGCAATATAGATAATACAAATTATGGATAATTGAGGGTTGATGATAGCGCAGCACAATTTAAAGAGATCTGCTGTGACCACACTCCTGTGGGTCGAATTTTATTTGTAAATTATATGTATAGTTTTATGTGAGTTTAGGTTAGTATTTAGGCTTTAGATTTGTAGGCTAGTTAGTTAGGCTATTGCTGCCACTTCTTTGAACAGAGGCAAAGGAGTCGCAGCTGCGGGTTCCCCTAGGACTTTTCGGAATTAAACTAAATATCACAAATGTTGCACTTTTATGCTTAGCCGTACTCGGTGACTTAGGCTAAGTTACCTGGCCCAATTTATCTTTTCAAAATTTTATATCTCTTATTAAATGGAGACCGCTGGTATGGGGAAACCCAAAGGTACAGCGGGGACAGAGGTGGGATATATATATATATATATATATATATATATATATATATATATATAAAATTGTAACCTCTGTCTGTACATTGATTTTTTTCACGAAATTTCACGATAACTTTTCGTTTCACATGTCATAGACACCATAACTGCATTTTGTTTCTTTGGTGTCTGTTTGTTTGTTTGTTTATTTGTTTGTTTGTTTGTTTGTTACCTTTTCACGCATAAACGGCTGAACCGAATTTTATGAAACTTGGTATGTATATTACTACTAACCCAACTTAGACTTTAGGCTATATTAATATCCTCTGAGACAAACAGGAGTGGGGGTTATAAGGGAAGCCAAAAATTAAAAATAGCGATATTTCGATTCCTATTGGGTTTTCGGCAAATATGCACATAACAAAAGTTGTTTATTTTGTTATTTAGAGTAACTTTTGTTATATACACTTTCGTCGTATACCGAGTTACAAACGAGATATACGCTAAAACCTATAGAGGAAGTGAACTATTTTATATCGCACAAAAGAATCAACCAAACTAAATAAAACTCGGTATGTGTATTAGCACTAACGCTTTCATTATAACAAGCCATGCCAACATTTTTAGGGACGGGCAGGAGTGGGGGTTATAAGGGAAGCCAGAAATTAAAAATAGCGATATTTCGTTTTTTCTTATTGGTTTTCGGCATATATGAACATAACAAAAGTTGTTTATTCTGTAATTTAGAGTAACGTTTGTTATATTCACTTTTGCCGTATACGGAAGTATAAATGAGTTATACTCTAAAAACTATAGAGGGAGTCCACAATTTTATTTGGCTCAAAAGACTCAACCGAACTACTCCAAACTCGGTATTTGAATTAGTACTAACGCCTTCCTTATAATAAGCCATACTAATATTTCTAGGGACGGGCAGTTATATGGAAGGCCTGAAATTAAAAATAGCGATATTTCGTTTCCTATTGCATTTTCAACAAATATGCACATAACAAAAGTTATTCGTTTTGTTATTTAGAGAAATTTTCTCAACACTTCTTTTCAATATGAACTACCAGGTACCTCAAATGAAAAAATTTATTCAAATGTATGTCAATATTTTCTCATTAATAATTCAAATCTATGCATAATGCACAGGAAACGGGAAATATGACAATATGCAGAACAGTGAAGTCTTGCATAAAAAAATAATTTTATTATTAACAAATCCACATAAACGACGGGTGTTAACCCTAAACACTGGAACGGGTAAATGTCATAATATTGTGCAAAGTAAAGCCTTGCCAAAAATATACCACCAACATTCAGCCCCAAATGAATTCCCGAGCGAAGCCGGGTATCTCAGCTAGTATATATATATATCTATATATATATAAAATTGTAACCTCTGTCTGTACATTGATTTTTTTCGCGAAATTTCACGATAACTTTTCGTTTCACATGTCATAGACACCATAACTGCATTTTGTTTCTTTCGTGTCTGTTTGTTTGTTTGTTTGTTTATTTGTTTATTTGTTTGTTTGTTTGTTACCTTTTCACGCATAAACGGTCGAACCGAATTTTATGAAACTTGGTATGTATATTACTACTAACCCAACTTAGACTTTAGGCTATATTAATATCCTCTGAGACGAACAGGAGTGGGGGTAATGAGGGAAGCCAGAAACTAAAAATAGCGATATTTCGTTTCCTATTGGTTTTTCGGCAAATATGAATATAACAAAAGTTGTTTATTGTGTTATTTAGAGTAACTTTTGTTATATACACTTTTTTCGTAAAGCGAATTATAAACGAGATATACGCTAAAACCTATAGCGGAAGTGAACAATTTTATTTGGGACAAAAGAGCCAACCGAAATAAATAAAACTCGGTATGTGTATTAGCACTAACGTTTTCATTATAATAAGCCATACCAACATTTCTAGCGACGGGCAGGAGGGGGGGGGGTTATAAGGGAGGCCTGAATTTAAAAATAGCGGTATTTCGTTTCCTATAGCATTTTCAGCAATTATGCACATAACAAAAGTTGTTTATTGTGTTATTTAGAGTAACTTTTGTTATATACACTTTTTTCGTAAAGCGAATTATAAACGAGATATACGCTAAAACCTATAGCGGAAGTGAACAATTTTATTTGGGACAAAAGAGCCAACCGAAATAAATAAAACTCGGTATGTGTATTAGCACTAACGTTTTCATTATAATAAGCCATACCAACATTTCTAGCGACGGGCAGGAGGGGGGGTTATAAGGGAGGCCTGAATTTAAAAATAGCGGTATTTCGTTTCCTATAGCATTTTCAGCAATTATGCACATAACAAAAGTTGTTTATTTTGTTATTCGAAGTAGCTTTTGTTATATACACTTTTGTCGTATACCTAAGTATAAATGAGTTATACGTTAAAAACTACTGCGGAAGTCAACAATTTTATTTGGCATAAAAAACTCAACCGAACTAAGTTAAACTCGGTATGTGAATTAGCACTAACGCCTTCCTTATAATAAGCCATAGTACATTTCTAGGGACGGGCAGGAGTGGGGGTTATAAGGGAGGCCTGAAATTAATTATAGTGATATTTCGTTTCTTATTGGGGTTTCGGCAAATATGCACATAACAAAAGTTGTTTATTTAGAGAAATTTGCTCAACAATTCTTTTCAATATAAACTACCAGGTACAGCACCTGGAAAAATCAATTCAAATGTATGTTAATATTTTGTCCTTAATAATTCAAAACTATGCATAATGCACAGGAAACGGGAAATATGACAATATGGAGGACAGTGAAGTCTTACATAAAAAATCAATTTTACTAATAACAAATCCACAGAAATGACGGGTATTAACCCGTATAACACTGGGACGGGTAAATGTCAAAATATTGTGTAAAGTAAAGCCTTGCCAAAAAAATATCATCACCATTCAGCGTCTAATGAATTCCCGGGCGAAGCCGGGTATCTGAGCTAGTATATATATATATATATATATATATATATATATATATATATATATATATACGAAACACTTAGAGAACACTTTTGGGAAAGTATAAGTTCAGTAATTCAAACTTACGGACAAGCCTACATACATTTCAAAAAGAAATCTTATTAAATAAACGTTCGCCAAGCAAGGGCTGCATATCTAAGCAAATTTACCACGTATTAGCATGGCACACAACTAATCTCATGTCACCTATCCTCTATTTCGAACAACAAACATACAAAGCCGAAGAGCAGAAGTGGGGGCTTAAATAAGGTCGAAAATACGAATAACTCTCTCAACATATGAGTTACGAATACATCTATAGAATAACAATATTAGAACATGACTAATCAAGATTGGTTCTATAAAAAATTTCGATCCGGCATTTATAAAAGGGTATGATATTCCGAACTCCCCCTTCCTATGTTTTGGTGCGATTTCAGTCATTAATGAATATGCACAGTAGAGTTGAGTTAAACCGTTGAACATTGAGTATAATATAGATCAAATAATCATTTTAGAGTAATGACCGGAAAATCTTAATTGATGACGTCATTATACTACGTATTTACATGTATTCCACTATGTTAAAGTTCAATGAAGACAATATTTTGTATTTAAGATTCATTGATAACTCTGTTTACAATATAACAGTTTGTTATTAATATAACATGAGTAGGAGTGGGGGTTTACTCAACGCTGAAAACTAAAACAATTCAAATATCTCGATTAATAATCAAGTTTCGTTAAACACATGATATACAGCATTTATAGTCATTAAATTTGCAATAAGATTGATTCTGTACACTACCTAATGGCATCAGCTGTTAATGAACTTGGCCTTCATTTTTACATAAATCCTTTAAAAATCGATTTTGGTATTTGTCTAACAATCATTGCAACTGCTAGAGCCTTAAGAGACCAATATATATATATATATATATATATATATATATATATATAGAGAGAGAGAGAGAGAGAGAGAGAGAGAGTGAGAGAGAGAGAGAAAGAGTTTTTTGAACAGATCTCATTTTCGTCATCTCCTGGATAGGATCGATACACATTTCAGGAAAATTTTCGAAAATCGCGCCATGAGTAGAACCTCAATAGCTGATTTCCAGTAAGGGAAATGTGCTAAAAGACATGTGAGCCTGACAAGAGTAGCATGTATTTTGGCAGTATTTGCCACATAAAGAATTCATCCTGAATAGGGACATCTAAATATGTAAATGCGCATAATGTAGCTCTAGTAAGATGGATTCAGTGTTTGTATTCAGGATCATGTATAGATATGGTAAATACAGGGTAAGGTATGACATAAGATATGGAGACAAGGTTCGATGCAAGTATGGAAGGAATCAACCAAAACACACCATGATTTTCCCCTCAAATGAACTGGAAAATACCTTTTCCTCTGCTCCTTCCCCATCCTATGAAGGTGGTGACGTAAGCTCCCTTTATCATAATCCCCACAAATAAAGTGTAGTCCACGAAAGACATAGCCATATATATCTGGAGAGAGCTTTTTAAAGCCGGCCATTTACATATGGTTTATCCGGGATTAGTGGATAATCGAGGGGGGTAAGCTTATCCCCTCTTACCCCATTCCAGCCAGTGCCCAGCCCCTTATCACCAAGCCTCGGTTTATCTTCTCCCACCTTTCTTATCATTATCTTTATCTATCCTAACAAAAGGGTATCCAACTTCATCAACAAGTATAGTTAACACGTTAGCTCTATAATGCTTTGAGGGTTAACCGACTTAAGCTCTTCAGTAATGCAATCTTGTTAAGTATTCCAATTAGCTTTTTTGGTTTTCAATCGTTGGAATGTTGTGAAATAGTGAGTAAGAAAAGTTTGATAGTGCGTGAATTGGAAAGTGATCACTTCAAGGGAAATCTCGAATCAACTCTCCATGAAAACTGTGTGAAGATGGGGGGAGAAGATAAAGAAATGTCAATGTTAGTCAGTGTTCTAGTCCGAGGGCATAAATGTGTTGGAGAGTTTGTATTAAGTGTAATTAAATCGAAGTGTTCAAAAATATTTTATAACTGTCCTTTCCTATTACTTACAGGAGCGTTCCAAATAGTGCTTAATGCATTCACATCTCCTAAAAATAGCAAAGGAGGTAATTGGTAATTGTGGCAGTAAGTTATGTATTTCAGGTGAGTCAAGATGTTCCTTTGGTGGAAGATAAATGGATAAAGATAAAGTTAACACTTGGACTTACATTTATAGATAAGCTTGAAAATCTAGCACTTTTGTGCAAACTATTAATGAAGAATATTTATTTGATTTGAACTAGAACATTATCAGTCTATTAGTAGAACGTATTTTGGAGACATTAGTAGTATTATTTATTTTCTGAGACAGAAAAAAAAATGCAGTCATAACTGATTTGGAAAATTAAACATGAAAAAAAAGTACAAACCTATTTTTTTCCTCTTCTGTTATTTCCTTATTCTTTATAAGTTCCCTGAAGGGAAACCGACTAAAAACAGGAACTGACTCTAAATGCAATTACATCGAAGCACTCAACAAGATAATTTATTTTTTCTCCCCTTCATGCGTATTATCATGAATTAAACATTGTAATTGCAAATTGCTGATTAAATTGTAAAAATAAGTGTTTCTTGATAAATAATTCCGATTAGTAATTCAGGGAATCAGAAACAAATCGATATTATTTAGGAATAGATATGTTTATTTATAAGGTAGTGAGAACGTCTTGGGTTTGAAAAAAGACCGAGAGATCCAGAGAAAACTATGCTTACCTATGTTCAAAAATGACATTATATATTCTATTTTTTCCTTAATAAGAACTCCAAATAAACAATACTTTAAATTTAAGGAGGTCTTAATATGTTTAGTGAAATAATAATATGAAGAGAAAATATCATGACTAGGAGCGTAATCAAAAGTCCAAAACTCAAAGCTTCAAATATTTTAGTATTAGTAATATTCGAGTTTGTGAAAATGCATAGAATATTGCTTATATGCCCATATATTGCTTATTGTTTATATGGAATTATTACCTTGAACATGATTACTTAGAAGTATTTCAAAGAAGGGGGGAAAGTAGACTTTAGCAGTATTAACACCAATGACTTTGATGTAGATAGCAACTTAAAAAAAATTAATAATGCAATAATGAAAGCTGCAAAGCTAGCAATACCGCAAACTATCGTAATGTCTAAAAAAATCCCGGTTCCTTGGTGGGACGAAGAATGTCGACAAGCTATTAAAGAAAGAAAAAGGTACTTACGGGTGTTTAAGTTAAGACCAAATTCCGTGAACTTAAAATTATACTCACAAATCCGTAGTAAAGTAAGACGCATTATTCGAGACAAAAAAAGGAAATGTTGGCATGATTTCGTTTCTTCAATCAATTGTAACACTCCTCCGTCTGAGGTCTGGGATAAAATTAGAAAAATCAATGGTCCTGGAAGAATTAATTCGATTTCCACAATTAGAAATTTAAATCAGACTATTGTTGATCAAAAAGAAATATGTGATTCCTTTGGGAAATACTTTAGTTACATTTCTTCTACTGAGGCTTACTCAGAATCCTTCAAGGAAATAAAGAAACAGCACGAAGAGGAAATTCCCATGAGTATTCCAGAGAACACACATTCTAGCATGAATGTTTCATTTTCTTACACTGAATTTTCCAACGCTCTTGACAATCAAAAAGAAAAAGCCCCAGGTCCTGACGAAATTACTCCAAGTATGCTGAAACATTTGTCAAAAAACAACAAAATAATACTCTTAAAATTTTTTAATTCCATTTATTCAAAACGAAAATTCCCTTTATTATGGCAACAATCCATTGTAATTCCAATTCTTAAACCAGGAAAACCTCCAGATAGATGCAGCAGTTACAGACCAATTTCTTTAACGTGTAATATGTGCAAAATATTTGAAAAAATGGTCGTAAATCGCCTTAACTGGTATTTGGATGTTGGTAATTATATAAGTCCTTTACAAAATGGTTTCCGATGTGGACGAGGAACTCTTGATAATCATTTTATTTTGCAGCATGACATCTTACAAGCATTCCATAGGAAAAAAGTTGTCTTAGCTGTATTTATAGACCTAACTAGCGCCTTTGATAAAATATGGCGTCGGCCCATTCTTGACTACCTTATTAACTACGGTTTAGGTGGAAATATGTTGCATTTTATAAAACATTTTCTTGAGAAGAGGTACTTTAGAGTTCGCATTGGTAATAGTTTATCAGATGTCCATTACATTGAGAATGGAGTACCTCAAGGCAGCGTACTCAGTCCACTTCTGTTTGTAATAGGTATTAATGAACTCCCTAAACTATTTTGCCACCAAGTTAAGATATTGTTATATGCTGACGATATAGCGTTGTACACTATAGCAAATAACGCCGACGATGCGAAAAATGACATGCAAGCATCACTGGATATAACTAGTAAGTGGTTTAATGACATGGGCTTTACGATGTCCTTAAATAAAACTAAAGCAATATTGTTCAATAAATCAAAGAACTTGAGTGTCCCAGTCTTAATGATTAATAATTACCAAATTTCAACTCAAAAGGACGTCAAATTTTTAGGTATGATCTTTGACCAACGCCTAACATGGATTCCTCACTTAAAATACATTAAAAATAAGTGCAATGGATCATTAAATATACTGAAAACAATATCGAGCATGGAATGGGGAGCAGATCGACTATCTCTTCTAAAGCTCTATAAAAGTCTGGTAAGATCACTTTTGGATTATGGATGCATCATTTATTCTACAGCTCAACCACGGGTTTTGCGAATGATTGATTCTGTGCATTACAGTGGTTTGAGAATGATATCTGGTGCATTCAGATCCAGCCCAGTAATAAGCTTGTGTGCTGATATTGGTGAAGCGCCTTTAAATTACAGGCGAGATTGGTTATGCATAGCATATTATTTTAAAGTGTCGGCACAAATTAACCACCCAGCCAGAGGTATATTTCTAAATAATAACGATTACAGCCATCCTATTAAAGAAACAATCAGGAAGTATGGGATGGACAATATGGAAGTTGTTCTTGATAAAAACTATCAATTTGAACCATGGCTATTATTCCCACCAAATGTAAATTGGGAATTAAAAAAACATAAGAAAAGTGTAACCTACCAATTTATTTTTACTAATGAATTCAGAAAAATAGAGTCTTGCGAATCGTCCCCAGATTTCCATTTGTACACAGATGGATCAAAAACTGACGGAGGAGTTGGTTCAGCTGTATATACCAAGGATCTCTCTCTGATGTACTCCCTTCCCTCAGTAAGTAGTGTGTTTACTGCGGAGCTTACAGCAATAAAAGCAGCCCTCAACTTATTGTTAATGGAGCAAAAGAATGCTTTGATTTGTTCTGACTCTTACAGCAGCTTAAAATCAATTGAAAAAATGTACAATAAAAATCCGATATGTAAAGAAATTCAACAGATGTTAGAAGAATTGCACAAAAGTAATATTAATGTAGAATTTCTGTGGATACCAGGGCATTGTGGCATAGAAGGGAACATAAAAGCGGACGCCTTAGCCGCAAAAGCCATCAGTGAGGGCACACTACTGACAGAAGTTTCAGTCGCTGACGCCATCAATAATGCGAAAAAACTGGTTCTTGATCAATGGGCATGGGAATGGTATGAGTTGCGTGATAAACTCCGCACTATAAAAAGTAGTATCAATCCCTGGAGTACTTCAACAAGCACTAAAAGGAGGGATGAAGTGTTAATATGCCGCCTTAGAATTGGCCACACAAGGCTAACACACCTTCACCTGATGAAAAAGGAAGAACCTCCAACCTGCACTGCTTGTGGAGTAGAACTGACAGTGGCACACATACTTACTGAGTGTAGAAGGTATGAGGACATCAGAAAGTCCTTTGGTATATCAGAAGTACTATCCGAAATACTAGGGGATGATAGCAACTCTATAAAAAAACTCTTAAAATTTTTAGTAATTGCTGGTTTAAATAAGAAATATGATAATATAAGACTTCAACATATGGGCACACAAGGCAGTGAGTTAAGTATTTATATTTCAAATTGATTATAACCAAATACTGCTGTGTTTTTTGTTATTTGTCATAGAATTGGGGATAAAGAAAACTAGGAGTGATCCAACAGAAGCGAGGATGACGGAGGGCTGAGAAGTAGATGATTTATCTTAAGAAAGAAACTATTGAACAACAGGAAAGAAAATGAAAATAGAATCTCGACCACCTAGGCACAAATAACTCTCCGGAGTTCGGTGTCTATGTACTATATAATAAATAAATAAAGAAGGGGGGGGGGTTACAATAATTAAATGAAGGTGGATTGGCTACATGATAAAACACAATCCTCTCTTCCTCCTCTACCCAAATTAAACGTTATAACAATTAAATGTGGAAAAAAATAAAAATGAAACGCTTTATATGAAATAGCCGCTTACAAATTGACGAGGGATAACTACTCCAATCACATTTCTAGAACAGAGGTTTTTCAACTAAATAGTTTCGAGATCTCAATAGAAAATTTCCAGTTTTTGCATTAAATACCAAAATCCAAGATCCGTCTAGATCTAAACTAGATATTACAACCGGACTTCCCCAAAATGTAAGTGTTGGCTTACTATGTTAAATGTAAATGATAAGTATTGGCAGACTAAAGGACTACATAAATACAGGAAATTTCAAGGGATTGACAAAATATAGGCCACGAGTACTCGACAATCAGCAAGCAATGACGCCATCTAACGACGGGTATGACAATAGCATTAAAATAGCACTCTGCCATACACAAAATCCGAGGACTTAACCAACTCCCAGTAATCTGCACTGTCCAAAACATCTTTCCTCGCCTTGTATAATATACCTATAGCAGAAAAATACCTGTAATACACGTATTAGACTATTTTGGTTTGGATGGTTAATAATCTACAGCCAACGAAATATATAAATTGAAATATTTGCCTATTTTTACACTCATTATACAGAGTTACGCTTTTAATAACAAGATAATAATGAAATAAAAATAGATAATAATGAAATGCTTGGGCAAATAGGAATTTATTTAGTGACGTACTCATTAAATAAAATCCTTAGTCCCCCCACCTTGGCTTGAAAAGGGTAGTAACCTATAGAAACCCCGTCCCGATTAGCCATAGTTGCAAAATGTTGACGTTAATAAATAATAATAATGAAATACAAATACTTTGCCTATTACATTGAAATAAAGAAAGAAGTTATTAAACTTCTATAATTATATAGGGAAACTAATTAAATGTTTTCTCACAGGAAAGAATCGTCGGGCATGTCACTTTGAATCTAGCAAATTTAATAAAAATGGGTGGCTCCACGACGGCAGTCTCACTTAGCAATTCTTTGTCTATAATTACCTGACATTTATTACTTATTTACTTCTTTTCCCAACACGAGGTCATGGTTTGAGAACGTTTCACAAGAAAATGAAAACCATGTTTTCAGTTGCTTAAATAGACTGTATCAGTGTTTTAACTAATATTCTTAGTTTCAGTACAATATCTATATGGACAATAACAAAAAACATGGTAAAAACTACATATAAAAAGCAACCAATAAATAAAATTTTATACGGCTGTTGTAGATCAGATGTTGAGTAGTTCAGAAGTATGGTTTCGTGTACATCTAGACCTGGCGGGACCTTTCTTGGAGAACACTTTTTTGTTAGCTGTTGATGCCCATTCAGGTTGGGTGGAAATTGTAAAACTAAACTCAATAACTTCAGCGGTCATTATTAAACATTTAAAGACATGGATTTCTCATTTTGACATACCCAAGACTTTAGTTACCGATAACGGAACTTATTTCACATCTAGTGAGTTTAAGCAGATTTGCAGACAATTTGGAATCAAACACGTGACCACTCCAGCTTATCATCAGCAATCCAATGAACAAGTCGACAAATATGTAGGGACAATGAAAAGTAGCCTGAAAAAGATGTGTACTGAAAAGTAGGATATAAAGATATAAAGTCTTTAGTAAATAATTTTCTTGTTAAATACAAGGTACCACCTCACTTGTCCAGGAGAAATATTTATGGGGAGGAGACTCAGGTGTCAGGTAGATTTTCTATGTCCGGAACAAAAAGAAGCAAACAAGAATATGAATGAGAACAAGAGGAATTCTGTGGAAGAAGGAAGACCAAATGCCGTATAATATTTCAGGCCGAAGGAATTAGTCTACGCGTTAGACTACAGGCAAGGAAAGGCAGCACGCCTTTTCCCTTGGCCCGGAAGGCCGGGGTGATTCAGAAGATACTCGGACAGAACACTTGGCTGGTTGAAGTAGAAGGAAGGCACATGAAGAAACACGCGGATCAGCTGAGGAGAAGGAAGGTACTGGCAGAAGAAGGGGATCATCTAAGGGGGCAGATGTTGTAAATCAGATGTTTAGTAGTTCAGTTGTTTGGAGAGATCAGATGTGTTGTAGGTTGATAGATGTATGAGAACATGATGTTAATATAAGGTTTGTGGTTAAAAGTAGAAAGTGTCTATTCTATTAGAATTAAGTTGTATGTAAACTTAACAACAGCGTATTCGCATATCACTCAGAAATACTAAAATATCAAAGTGGGCCTACAGGGAAGGCGAATGTTCTTTAGATTTCATTGATAATGATTATATATTTGTATATCTCGGTAATTCATTTATTTATAATTGACATTAAGGATTAGTTTTTGTTTGGGGATGGGTAATGGGTTGAATAAATGATTAGCTAGTTATGGCCCCAATATAGAGAAAGAGAGGAGGGAGGAAGCAAGGGAGGGGAAAGGGAACGTTGGTGATTTTTATCTCTCCTTTCAAACTCCTTCCTCCTTTTTGGAGCTTTTTAATTTTTAATCATCCATCGCTCGCTAAAGGAATACGAAGGAGAGGGTCGTTATTGAAAAGTTTGTCACGTCATTTTATCTAAAAATACTTTGTGAGGCCTCTTCCTATCGCATTATCATACCATCGATTCCGCAAGAATAGCTATTATCTGATCTGACAGCTCGTTGAAATAGATTCTTAGCCAACGTTATTACGGCATGAAATTAAATAGCTGTCAATCCGACATCATGTACAATTAAGGGCTGGATTGCAATCCGATAAGGACCTTATTTTGAGGAAGTGATTATACTCATCTCCGCCTGTCAGTAATTCACCATTACCTCTACTACTCCCCACTAGATAGTTATCCTCCGAGTAATAAACTATTCTATTCTCATCAAATAATTGAATTAATTAATTATTTTATTTATAAAGCGTTTAAACAATTTTCAACAAAAATAATTTTAAGAATAATCCGATTTTTTTCAACCGGAAGAATTATAAATACCATCAGCACAACTTCATTTATAATACTGTAAATAATAAGAGATGAAGTTTAGTTAACATTAACAGGCTTCTTTAAAAATCTTTCATTAGGTGATAATTCTACTTTGTACATTCATCAGAAAAACAAAGTATTTTCTGATATTTTTTTTATTATTTTACTGTATCCATAAGAAAATATTCTAAAACGTAATTTATTTTTGTCACCATATTTTTATTTTAATTGGATTAAAAAATGCGTTTCTTTTTTGATCTCTAGAAAAGTCCATCACGCAGGGGCTGCGTAAACTAAGCAGATTTCCCACGTGAAGGTTTACAATAGATAAATATACATACAGGTAACACTACTGTGAATGCTCAGTAAATGTACAATACAAGGTTGAATTGTAAACAAACAGGCAAGCCAACCTCGTTGCGCTGCATAGATAGACCGGAAAGACAAACAATTAATGGAATATATTTGAATATAACATATTAATTTTATTGAAAACAATTTACTGAAGCTAGTGGTGTAATTTGTAATGAATCAGAATCAGTTTTATCTCAATCACTCAAATTTTAGTAATCCAAAAACAAAAGAAGGGGGGGGGGGTCAACAGAACGTATTTGCATATATCTCACAAAGTAAAAGTTCAATGAAAACCATATTTGGTATTTAGGCTTCAATTAATATCTTTTATTATATAACAGAGCATTATTTATGTAACACTAGTAGAAGTGGGGGTTTACTGAAGGCTGAAAACTGAAAAATGTAAATATCTCGGTTAATATTCAAGATAGAGAATAAATGTATATAACATCATTTATAGTGTATTTAATTTTCAATAAGATTGATTCTATACACTTTTTCGATCCGACTTATAGTAACGGAGATATTTCGAATTTTCAAAATTCTCCCCCTTTAAACTTTGGTTTAATTAATGTTTTAGGTTTAGAGGTTTCTTTCTATTACAGTTGTTATTAGGCAGATTTCTCTATTGTAAAACTTCACGTGGGAAATCTGCTTAGTTTACGCAGCCCCTGCGTGACGGACTTTTTTTGTCATCTCCTGGGTAAGATCGATGGACATTTGAAGACATTTTTCAAAAATCGCTCAGAGAAATCTGCTAACACGTCCTTCACGCAGGGGCTACGTAAACTATGAAGATTTTCCACGTGAAGTTTTACAATAGATATTCTACACACTGGCAATACTTAACACCACCGTTAATAGTAAGTGAATAAAAATAAGCGGTAATGGATGTTATTTCGGTCAGTTTTAATAACCTCCAAACGATAAGCGTCTGAGGGGTGTTTTATGTTATAATAAGGCAAGGAAGTGTGTGTGAGTGAGTGAGTGTGTGTGTGTGTGTGTGTGTGTGTGTGTGTGTGTGTGTGTGTGTGTGTGTGTATGTATATATATATATATATATATATATATATATATATATATATATATATATATATATACTAGCTCAGATACCCGGCTTCGCTCGGGAATTGATTTGAGGCTGAATGGTGATGGTATATTTTTGGCAAGGCTTTACTTTGCACAATATTTTGACATTTACCCGTTCCAGTTTTTAGGGTCAATACCTCCCTTATAACCCCCACTCCTGCCCGTCCCTAGAAATGTTAGTATAGCTTATTATAAGGAAGGCGTTAGTGCTAATAAACATGCCTACTGAGTGTTTTATTTAGTTCGGTTGAGTCTTTTGTGCCAAATAAAATTGTTGTCTCCCGCTATCATTTTTAGCGTATAACGCCTTTATACTTCGGTATACGATGATAGTGTATATAAAAAAAAGTTTCTCTAAATAACAAAATAAACAACTCTTGTTATGTGCATATTTGCTGAAAAAGCAATAGGAAACGAAATATCGCTATTTTTAATTTCAGGCCTCCCTTATAACCCCCACTCCTGCCCGTCTCTAGAAATGTTAGTATGGCTTATTATAAGGAAATCGTTAGTATTAATTCACATAGCGAGTTTGGTTTAGTTCGGTTGAGTCTTTTGTGCCAAATAAAATTGTGGACTCCCGCTATAGTTTTTAGCGTATAACTCATTTATACTTCCGTATACGGCAAAAGTGCAAATAACAAAAGTTACTCTAAATTACAAAATAAACAACTTTTGTTATGTGCATATTTTCTGAAAAAGCTATAGGAAACGAAATATCGCTATTTTTAATTTCAGGCCTCCCTTATAACCCCCACTCCTGTTCGTCTTAGAGAATATTAATATAGCCTAAAGTCTAAGTTTGGCTAGTAGTAATATACATACCAAGTTTCATAAAATTCAGTTCAGCCGTTTATGCGTGAAAAGGTAACAAACAAACAAATAAACAAACAAACAGACACGAAAGAAACAAAATGTAGTTATGGTGTCTATGACATCTGAAACGAAAAGTTATCGTGAAATTTCGCGAAAAAAATCAATGTACAGACAGAGCTTACAATTTTATATATATACTAGTTCAGATACCCGGCTTCGCCCGGGAATTCATTTGAGGCTGAATGGTGATGGTATTTTTTAGCAGGCTTTATATTGCACAATATTTTGACATTTACCCGTCCCAGTGTTTAGGATTGATGCACATCTTTGCCGTGGATTTGCTATTAATAGAATTATTTGTTCGATAAGGCTTCACAGTCTTCGATATTTTTATATTTCCCGTCTCTTATACATGTAAATATGGTGAATTTTTATTTCAGGTCTCCCTTTTAACCCCCCTCCCGCTCGAACCTAAAAATGTTAACTCATAATCATGGGGAATTAATGCTAATTGACATACCGAGTTTTGTATAGTTCGGTTCAGCCGTTAGTGCCCGCTAAAGTTTTAACGTATAACTCATTTATACTTAGGTATACGACAAAAGTGTATATAACAAAAGTTACTCCAAATAACAAAGTAAACAACTTTTGTTATGTTCATATTTGTGGAAAAATCAATAGGAAACGAAATAACACTATTTTTAATTTCAGGCTTCCCTTATAACCCCCACTCCTGCCCGTCCATAGAAATGTTGGTATGGCATATTATAATGAAGGCCTCACTGCTAATACACATACCGAGTTTTATTTAGTTCGGTTGAGTCTTTTTTTGGCAAATAATATTGTTGACTCCCGCTGTAATTTTTAGCGTATAACGCATTTAAACTTCGGTATACAACAAAAGTTTATATAACAAAAGTTACTCTAAATAACAAAATAAACAACTTTTGTTATGTGCATATTTGCTGAAAAACCAATAAAAAACGAAATATCGCTATTTTTAATTTCAGGTTTCCCTTATAACCCCCACTCCTGTTCGTCTCAGAGAAAATAAATATAGCATAAAGTCTAAGTTGGGTTAGTAGTAATATACATACCAAATTTCATAAAATTCGGTTCAGCCGTTTATGCGTGAAAAAGTAACAAACAAACAAACATACACGAAAGAAACAAAATGCAGATATGGTGTCTATGACATGTGAAACGAAAAGTTATCGTGAAATTTCGCGAAAAAAATCAATGTACAGACAGAGGTTACAATTTTATATATATATATAGATATACTAGCTCAGATACCCGGCTTCGCTCGGGAATTCATTTGAGGCTGAATGGTGATGGTATATTTTTGGCAAGGCTTTATTTTGCACAATATTTTGACATTTACCCGTCCCAGTGTTTAGGGGTAACACCCGTCGTTTCTGGGGATTTGTTAATAATCAAATTAATTTTTTATGTAAGTCTTCACTGTCCTCCATATTGTCATAATTCCCGTTTCCTGTGCATTATGCATAGATTTGAATTATTAAGAACAAAATATTAACATACATTTGAATTATTTTTTCCTGGTGAGGTACCTCATAGTTCATATTAAAAAGAATTGTTGAGAAAATCTCTCTAAATAAGAAAATAAACAACTTTTGGCATGTGCTTATTTGCAGAAAACCCAATAGAAAACGAAATACCGCTTTTATTTCAGACCTCCCTTACAACCCCCACTCCTGCCCGTCCCTAGAAATGTTGGTATGGCTTGTTATAATGAAGGAATTAGTCCGAATACACGTACCGAGTTTTATTTAGTTCGGTTGATTCTTTTGTGCCAATTAAAATTTTGACTACCGCTATAATTTTTAGCGTATAACGCCTTTATACTTCGGTATACGACGATAGTGTATATAACAAAAGTTTCTCTAAATAACAAAATAAACAACTTTTGTTATGTGCATATTTGCCGAAAAACCAATAGGAAATGAAATATCGCTATTTTTAATTTCAGGCTTTCCTTATAACCCCCACTCCTGTTCGTCTCAGAGGATATTAATATAGCCTAAAGTCTAAGTTGGGTTAGTAGTAATATACATACCAAGTTTCATAAAATTCGGTTCAGCCGTTTATGCGTGAAAAGGTAACAAACAAAGAAATAAACAAACAAACAAACAAACAGACACCAAAGAAACAAAATGCAGTTATGGTGTCTATGACATGTGAAACGAAAAGTTATCTTGAAATTTCGCGAATAAAATCAATGTACAGACAGAGGTTACAATTTTATATATATATATATATATATATATAGAGAGAGAGAGAGAGAGAGAGAGAGAGAGAGAAAATTCTAAAAAGAATAACTACCTGTCTTTTACCATAAACAGCTGACTTCTAATTTAAGTGCTATTTTCCGAGCCATGAAGTCATCATGGGAGGTTTTGGCCATAAAAAAAGGATTGATTGATGACATGATTAAATAGAGAATTCAGAGACGATTAATGTTAACAGAGAATAGTATATGTACACACACGCGCGTATGTGTGTTCTTTTTTCGTCAGTTTTGAAATATTGCTTCATGAGGACAAGTTGAATGGGTGATTTGCTTTATGGTAAATGTGCTATAAGGAAATGCTGGTAATATTGGGTAAACAGATGTAAGGAGAAGAGGGGGGAATCCCTCAATATGTGCCGAGACAGTCCTCTAGTCATTGTCTTGTCTTTCCTCTCTATTGGATTTATTTTCTTTCCTTATTTCCCCACTACTCGATTCCTCTCCTGACTCCCTCTCTTTCTCTTTTCTCTCTTTCTCCCCTCCTTCCCCTCGCCCCTTCCCTAGTCACTCTCACTATTTCTTAGTCTAACTGGAGTGTCAGTGCCTCTACCAACCAACCTCTAATATTCCTCTCTCTATTCCTCTTTTTCCCGCTCCCTCTGTTTGTCTGTTCCCCTCGGCTGTTTAATAAAGGAACCGCTACGTGATCTGCGGTGTACGGCTGACGAGAAGGGGTGCCTCCTCTCCCGCATAAAAATTTAGTTTAATAAACATTCCCAAGCCCTACCTTCTTCAAGTTTTACACAAATGAAAAGGCCGACCCAGTTTTCAGCCTATTAGGGAAAACTCTTAAGATTCCCCAATAAACTATTCTATCTTTATTATAATATATTAATCTTTAGCGAAATTTTCTAGTGCGTATTATTACCAGAAAATGAAAACAATTTAATGCATATCGTATTCATTTTTGAGTGGAGAAGTGGTCGTTTAGAGGACTGAACTCACTCTATAAAAGCCAAGGGACAAACCTAGAACAAGTACGATTTATACTGTTCACTACAATTCTAGTCATACCCAAAAAGTCCGTCACGCAGGGGCTGCGTAAACTAAGCAGATTTCCCTCGTGATGTTTAACAATAGATAAATCCACATACTAGGGAATAAATACAAACGATAATAGAAAACCTCATTACGGGAAGCACCTGAAACGAAAACAAACAGGTGTATCAACTTCTCACAGGAAAGAAAAACAATTTCGGAAATATATCAGAATATAACATATTGATTTTATTGAAAACTATTTAATATAACTAGTACTGCAATTTATAAAAGATCAGAATAATTTTTACCTCAATCAATCAAATTTTAGTAGTCCAAGAACTTAAGAAGGGGGTGGGGGTCACGATAACATATTTGCATTTATCTCGTATAATAAAGGTCCCTTGAAAACAATTTATGGCATTTAAGCTTCAATTAATGTGGTTTATTACATAAAAGAGTATTGTTTATATAACATGAGTAGAAGTGTGGGTTTGCTGAAGGCTGAAAACTGAAAAATGTAAATATTTCGGTTAATAATCAAGAAGAGTATAAGTGTATAAGACAATATTTAAAGTACGTTTAATTTTCAATAAGATTGGTTCTATACAATTTTTTGATCCGACTTATGGTAACTGAGATATTTTGAATTATCGAAAATCCCTCCCTCTAAACTCCCCTGCCACTGGTCCGATTTCAGCAATTTCATTAACGAACTTGACCTGTCTTTTTACATAAAACGTTTAAATATCGAATCTGAGTGTTAAAATTCGAGTTAGAGCGTTAACAGACAAATATATATATATATATATATATATATATATATATATATATATATATAAATACAATTTTGAATGGACCTCATTTTCGTCATCTCCTGGATCGATGGACATTTCAAGACATTTTTCGAATATCGCGTCATGAGTACTACCTCAATAGCTGATTTCTACCTAATGATTAATTAGGGAAGTCTGCTAAAATGTTCAAATAGTAATAATCAACCTGGGAGTATAAGTATGTTTCTATACCCCAAATAGCTTATAATGATAGTTGGGCTTCAATACCACCACTTCTTCAGAATCGAATAGCACCTGCTATATCCATATCTGTCCTTTCTTTGTGGGAGAAAACTCTCGTGACCTTGCACTTTCTTATGAATGGCAGATCAAATTATGAGTAAGAAATAATCAGAACTCTTAATTTTAAGGAAAGTAATGACAACTTCATTACTTAATTAATACTTTAGTTAGCAGAGTAAAGGACCGGGTTCAAGTCTCGCCAGTTACAAATCATTCATTTCTGATATAAAACTTATTAAATATAGAAGATTATTTATAATATTTTCAGGAAGTTAAATTATATATTTAACCGTTTCAGAACTCTGAGACCTGCGAAATTGGAGGGCGGGCGAGAGGTTCCCTACCAGGTGATATTTTCGTTTTCATCGTCGCATTTGCTTATTGGGTTTCCCTTTCCCAATAAAAAAATTGTATACATTTTTTATAATCAACTACCCTGGCCCTCCCATGAAGCATGAATGAGCAATAGTTCTCTGGTAGTTATTTATCATGGTTTTGGAGTGAAAGTAGAAGGGAAAATGGATGCTGAAAAATGCCTCATTATCCACAAAAACCACCGATTCGTTTCCCAATATGACATTCATCTAAAGCCCAGAACTGTAAATAAGTATTTGGCAAGAAAAGAACACGCACATAATGGAATGTCTGCCTTATAAGGCTGACTTTAATTTTATAGAACATTCGTGGGAATTTATTCGATAGGAAAATAAGTAAAATGCAAAAGTATTATCTGCGAAACCTGTAAAGAGTCCTAAAAGTAGAAAGTGGAACATTTTCTCCGGATTACATTGCAGAAAAAGAAATTAAGTAGGTCATACTAGATATTAATATTTGGCTATTGTTATATAGCCATTTAATATTTAATAAATAACAGGTAAATATTTTTAACTAATTTCTAATCTTCTCCCAATTTAACTGATTTCAAATATGACTTTTTCAGAGCACGGAATATATATATATATATATATATATATATATATATATATATATATATATACATATATACTAGCTCAGATACCCGGCTTCGCCCGGGAATTGATTTGGGGCTGAATGATGATGGTATTTTTTGGCAAGGCTTTACTTTGTACAATATTTTGACATTTACCCGTCCCAGTGTTTAGGGTTAATACCCGTTGTTGGCATTTGTTAATAATAAATTTAATTTTTTATGTAAGTCTTCACTGTCCTCCAAATTGTCATATTTCCCGTCTCCTGTGCATTATGCATAGATTTCAGCTATTAAGGACAAAATATTAACATTGATTTGAATTAATTTTTCCAGCTGAGGTACCTGATAGTTCAAATAGGAATGAATTGTTGAGCATATGAATATTTCTACGCAAATTACTTGCTCCACACATTGTTCCTGGAGAAATGTATAAAAAAAAAAAGTTAATCTAAATAACAAAGTAAACAACTTTTGTTATGTGCATGTTTGTCGAAAACAAATGGACAATGAAATATCGCGAATTTTTATTTCAGGCCTCCCTTATAATCCCCACTCCCGTTCTAACCTAAACATTTTAATATATCTTATAATCATGGAAGAATTAATGCTAATTGACATACCGAGTTTTGTAAAGTTCGGTTCAATCGGTAAAATAGTTGACTCCCGCTTTAGTTTATAGTGTATATCTTGTTTATACATTGTTAAAAGACAAAAATGAATATCACAAAAGTTACTCTAAATAACAAAATAAACAACTTTTGTTATGTTCATATTTGCCGAAAAACGAATAGAAAACGAAATACCGCTATTTTAAATTCAAGCCTCCCTTACAACCCCCACTCCTGCCCGTCCCTAGAAATGTTGGTATGGCTTATTATAATGAAAGTGTTAGTGCTAATACACATACCGAGTTTTATTTATTTCGGTTGGTCTTTTGTCCCAAATAAAATTGTTCACTTCCGCTATAGCATTTAGCGTATATCTCGCTTATAATTCAGTATACGAAAAAAGTGTATATAACAAAAGTTACTCTAAATAACAAAATAAACAACTTTTGTTATGTTCATATTTGCCGAAAAAGCAATAGGAAACGAAATATCGCTATTTTTAATTTCAGGCTTCCCTTATAACCCCCACTCCTGTTCGTCTCAGAGGATATTAATATAGCCTAAAATCTAAGTTGGGTTAGTAGTAATATACATACCAAGTTTCATAAAATTCGGTTCGGCCGTTTATGCGTGAAAAGGTAACAAACAAACAAACACACACGAAAGAAACAAAATGCAGTTATGGTGTCTATGACATGTGATACGAAAAGTTATCGTGAAAATTCGCGAAAAAAATGAATGTACAGACAGAGGTTACAATTTTATATATATAATATATATAAAATCCCACTCCATTCAGTAGGGAAATCCCAATGGAGCTCTCCAGAACTGGTGATTCATAGATACAGTGAAAACACTGTGAGCTTTTTCTGGAGAACGTCGAGTGTAGTTTATGCTCACCCAGTTTGAAAAACGGCATTCGATTAGAAGAAATTACATGAATGTGGACAGGAATTTTAATTCTACAAAGAATAATACTTATAAAATTTTTAATCAAATTAATAAAATTAAAGTAATACTTTGCTTAGATTTACCACATATTATCCTAGGAAAACATAGCTTTACCGCATTAAATAATACATATCCCATTAAATATTATAGGTATATAATACGTATTAGGGAGTTAATTGAGCCACGCATTAATACTGACATGGGTTGATTGGCACTATTGGGATTGCTACATTGCTTTCAGGCATAAGGAATCAGTAGGATTAAAGTTATCTTAGGTTATTTGTTATTGTAGTCTCCATGGTTCTGGGTTTTCCTTGCTCCTCGTTTGACTTTCTAAAATAGCCATGTGATGGCACTTAATAACTCCCCCTTCAAAAATGTCTTTTCACTTCGGGCCACATGGAAGTATATTTCAGAATTTCCTTTCTAGATTCTAGTATATTAATCTGGTCCACCACATTGGTGATATTAAGAAATTTACTTTATTCTATAATGATTATTTTAAGTCCATATCCGCCTAAGACATTGATATCTTTGGCATTTTTTAAACAATAGTTTTTTTATTTTAAATTCATTGTATCCTATTTGAATAAGTTGTAGGATATTCTGTAGCACTGTTTTAAAATACGGTAGCTCTAATTATGCGCAATACAATATGAAATTATTAATAATTAGGTTTTTAATATATCAGTAAATGTATAGTCCTAGATGAAAGAAATAAAAATTACCGAAACGTTGGCAGAACTGATGAAATCATTTTCTCGCCAACCTACGTAACCGGATATCACAAAAAACATCACTCCAAGAATTAAATAATACATTTGTAAATGTATTATCAAAGATATGTAAGTATTTCGTGGTTTTATACGATTTAAAACACATTCTTTGTAAAAGGGGCACCCTCAACACAAACATACACGTTTGTGAAGCTTAAAAGGGAATGGGGACGAAAAGGCCTCCTCCTCAAAGCCATTTCCGAGAGCAGTTCAAGGATTCCAGGTAAGAAAGCATGCCTTAGGAAAACTTACCCTAACACATAGCAAGTTCCTTTCTGTCGGGAACAAGGGAAACTTGAGGAGATTGTTTGAAGAGGTTGTGGAAAGTGTGTGCGAAGGATGTGTGTAGAAGCAGACATATTTTTTTAATGAAGCAAAGACTGAGAGGTAGAGGCTGGTTTTTGGCTGGGGCTAACTTAAAACACTCAACTCCAGAAGTTTGTACTAACTTCGGAGCCAAACCTAATCTTTCTCGACCGCCCCCTTCCCCCTCCACTTCCTCACCCCAACCTCTCCTTTAATCGGGCTTCTACTAACATTAATTACAAACTAGGTAACAAGGTGTTGGTCCGGATTTCTCCCACCAGAGATTGATGTTCTTTATTGTTTCTTACTCTCATCACGACATAGATTTTTTCTTTTCAATTAAACCATTCATTGTGACATAGCATATGTTTCGAAGAACCCAAATGGTGTGCAGTACCCCCTAGTGTGATGTTCAATTCCATTTTGTGGTCAGTTACAATTGAAAGAACATAATCTAGTAAGTCCCTACACATTCATGTGGAAATGCTTGTGTCTCTTAAGATGCTAGAAATTTTTGGGAGAAGAGTAATTCACAATGAGCTTCATAAATGGGATCATGGGGTTCTACGGTTCTTTGAAAGTTTCTTTTTGCACATTTGCTGTTACGCTTTGATGTTTTCACCACATTATTCTAAAAGACCCAGATTTTGAACCTTCACCTGAAAACTGGAGTATCCAACTTATTCTAAGAGTCATTTTATTACCACTCATTAATGACCTTAAATTCTGCTGTAGTCTATGAAAATTACCGTCATATCCTGTAATTAATACGTCTATTCTCTTTCGATTCGGCGATAGGAGGACACTACAAATAGTAAAAATAAAGCTATGTCAGATTTTATTTTCATACTACCCTCCAGAAGAGTCTGTGCAATTCTTGACAAACTTGGGGGATAATAGAAGAAGGAGAATAATAATAAAAATAAGCCATTCATCCAGAGGCTATTGAAATAAATATAAAATCCCATGTCGAAGTTCAAACCTCCAAATTGCACTTGTGAAATTGTTTTTGAATATATACGTATACTAGCAGACCCGACAGTTGTCCTGCATGATATTTAAAGCGATTAGGATATTAAATTTAATAATATTATGTTTAAAACAAAAGCTACTTTTAATAGCACAAAATACAACTTTTGTTATATGCACGTTTGCCGAAAAACAAATAGAAAATGAAATATCATGAATTTTTTATTCAGGCCTACCTTATAAACCCCACTCCCGTTCGAACATAAAAAAATTAATATATCTTGTAATCATCGAAGAATTAATGCTAACATATAGTTTTGTTAAGTTTGGTTCAATTGTTAGTGGCCAATAAAATTGTTGGCTCCCACTTTAATTTTTTAGTGTGTATCTCGTTTATACTTTGTTATACGACAAAAGTTACTCTAAATAACAAAATAAACAACTTTTATCCTGTGATTATTTGCCGAAAAACCAATAGGAATCGAAATATCGCTATTTTTAATTTTAGGCCTCCCTTACAACCCCCACTCCTGCTCCATCTGCCGGGCTGATTTGTGAATCTAAACCATCCAGGGCGTCACCCAAACACATACAAAAAAGTCATTCAAATCGGTCCAGCCGTTTAGGAGGAGTTCGCACACACGTACTCTAGAATTATATATATAAAGATTGGCATTACATTAGTGCTACTTTACAGCATTTAAAATCAGGAGTAAAAGATTAGATCATTACAAATCCTTAAAAACCTATGTGCGAAACAAAAATGATTCTATTGTTGTGTCTTATGTTTTAAACATTTCTTCATTTAATGTTCAGTTACTTTCAACTCTTTTTTTTCATATGTGCACTGAAGAGGTTTAATAAGAGGTCCGACAAGAGAACCGTCCTTAAGATTTTTATTCACGGTGAGTTGGTTGAGGTAAGGCCTTATGCATACATCAAAGGGATTTCGTGAATACATCATACACATAATTTTACAAATAGGAGATTAAAATAACAGAAAATAACATTTATGATATCAGATCGTATCGCCATCATATTCATTCTCAGATAAAGTACAGCCGGTGGACCCTCAAATAAGCAGGAGAATTCAATTTTTCAATTCAATTAATAGATTTAATAGCAATATAGAAAAGATAATAATAATTTTTTTAATGTTTTTATGTGGACTAACGTATTGACATATTTATTTATGTATAGATGTGTGGAGGGGCGATGCGAGACGTAAAGAAGAAGTCAAGGCCAGATTTAACTATATCACATATATTAAGACAATAAAATAAAATATGAAAAAGTTATTAACAAATAGGTCCATTCACGGCCGCACTTCAGACTCCGGTATTTCCCAGTTTATAAACACGCACTATAACCTAAAACGTGGTTCACTATCTCGCGAGTATCTCGCTGCTATAGATGTATTGTAATTTAATGGGGATTTGGGCAGGCTGGTGGAGGTCCATCATCAACGGAAGGATAAGCAGGTCAACCACTTTCACTCTTAACTTAACCGTTTATAGTTTAATCATTTTATTTTAATTATTTGTGTTGAAATGTACATAATTTCAGTTGTTATTGTTGAATGTAAGAAATTATAACGAATTTGTATTTTGGATTGTAATTTTAATAATTGGTACACAAGTATGTTTCGACTAATTTAAATGGAATTGATTGTAATATGTGTTAAGAGTCAGAGCCCTATAGATGTGGCAGGAACCTTGAAATTTCTCCGGATAATTGTAGCTAATAGTAAGAGGAAGTATTTATTAGTTTGAATGTCCTCTGATTATGGACGTCCATCAGACAGCCGACAAGATGGTTCGTAGGTACCACTTCAAAACTGTGCCATTCATCTATGTGTAAATGCAAGCCATGTAATGTGTGTTATAGACTGCAAGAAGTAAAAACTTGACAATTGTTATTACAACAGCGGATATTTGCAGTTCTAGCAAACTGGAACTTATTGATTGACGAAGATATTGTTGATTCGACACGAATACCAAAACAGTGGTTATGGTCTATCCGTAATCAGTTGGGCATCTTACGAACGCCATGAGTAGTCATAAAAATTTAGTGGAGGACTTTGAGTTCCAGAAGGAACTGCAGTAATATTGTTCCGGTTATTGTAAATTATATAGTATACTATTGGGTATGGGAATGAGTTTTAATTGTTTTTCCATACACAGTATTGATGGCATCACATACATTTCATCTAACCTTTCGATACATGAATTTAAAAGGTGGTGTGTATGTATGCTTCTAAACACAGTTTCAGACTTTTGTTTGGAGTCAAACAGCAGCTATTCATATCACATCGAAATACAGCGTTCGCGGGAAGTTCTCCTCTACAATCCTTCGAAGAAAAAACAAATTATCTGCAAGTTGTCTCTGATGAAGCGTGGTTGCTATAAACATTGCCAAGCAAATGGCCCATTTCCGCAGCACTTTTCTTCGAAGGATTGTAGAGGAGAACTTCCCGCGAACGCTGTATTTCGATGTGATATGAATAGCTGCTGTTTGACTCCAAACAAAAGTCTGAAACTGTGTTTAGCAGCATACATTCGAAATAATGAAATAAAATGATTAAACATAAACCACCTTTTAAATTCATGTATCGAAAGGTTAGATGAAATGTATGTGATGCCATCAATACTGTGTATGGAAAAACAATTAAAACTTATTCCCATACCCAATACAATATTGTTTAGAACATTTTAACCCAAGGATGCTCTATAATCCCTTCTCAATAACAATCTCTTCCTCATTAGGAATATTTTTGAGCTAGATAATTTTGGAGCTTAGAATTATCGTAAAAGCCTACCACCTCAACAGTAAAGCCAATAGTTCTTCTTTCTTTCCCATCCGACAGCCTTAAGGAAACATCGACCTTCGCTATTAGCAGTTCCGAAAGAAGTAAGAACAACGAATAAAGTTAAACAAAAACGGAAGTCAATTCGATGAACAAAAACTGATTATTAAAGAATTTCCGATTAATGCATACGTATTTATTTATGAACAAATTAATTAATTCAGATAATGCTACAATAGATCCTGAAGGAGTAATGTCTGATTCCATTCCATTTTGAAATATTTACTGCAAGCTCCAGGAGGAAGGCATGATCGCTAGGATTCGCAGATTGTCTCTCAAGACACGTAGCTAAAAGTACAAACCCCAACTTACGACGGACTGTTATAACTATATTACAAGCTACTCTCTTCCAGTTATCTCTGGTCGTCAGAATTTATATTCACTTCACTCAAACTCATTGAAATTCTTTCCTAGATTATTCCTCTAGGCCACTAAGTAATTATATCTCCAGCAGATTCCGACCTGAATAATAGGTCAGTATTAATAATGTGTTCATCAAAATTAAAAAAGTTCGATTACCAAGGTCATACTTTTTTTATTAATATTATAAACATCATATCAAAATTTACTTACATTTGTTTATAGAAGTTGTGAACTAATATCAGTAATATATAAAAGTTGTATAAGACATTTCTTGTTTTTGAATTTAATGTTACATTGTTGGTTTTCTCTTTTCTTGATTATTCCTGTTCTGTTCTTTTTGATGCGTTCCTGTTTACCCTTCCCAGCTTTTCCTGTTTTAATAGTTGGTGTTTAATTTGTTATTTTTACTTTTTATACTTTTCTTTTTATTCTATTTTTGCTCACGAGCCACATCGTCTAGCAGCAACAATAAATATTAACATCAAATTACAATGAACACCTTAGATCACTCTTACCATTTGGCCCTTTGATTATGGTTACACAAGATTTATATTATTTATTTATTTATTGGAGCTTCGCAGCTTTGGCGATGTTGCTCTAAACAAAAGCTTCGTAACTTAAAAAACTAAACAAAACAAAACTCAAATGAAAACAAAACAATACAAAAAAATAACAAAATTAAACAAAACAGAAATGGAACACAAAACAGAAAAGGTAAAAAAAAAACAGATGAGGAACACAAAACGTAAAAGGAACACAAACCAGAAAAGGAACATAGAACACAAAACATAAAAGGATCACAAAACAGAGAGAAAACACGAAAAACTTTTGTGTTAAGTTTCTATTTCTTTCCCATCTATGGGAAAGAAATAGAAACTTAACACAAAACAGAACTGGAATGCAAAAAAGAAATAAATAAAAAACTGAATGAGGCACAAAAACGGAACTGGAACTATAAATGAACGAGAATGAAACTCAAGAAACAAAGTAGAACTCAAAAAACAAGACTGGAAATCAAAAAATAAAAATGGCACACAACAAAGAACAAAATAAATGAACAAGGGAACTAATAAAGACAAAATTCAAAGCTAGGTACAAAACTGAGAATCGAAACTATTGACATTAGACAGAAGGGAAATCATTAATAAAATAATTAAATATTCAATAAATAAGTAAGGAAGTCAATAATTAAAATAAAATTGGTATATAAAATGAATAAAAGAAACTTAAAATTATTAAGGTTTAAATAAAATATAAGTTGTTACAGGTGACTATTTACATAAAACTCTGTACCTCCCTAATACGCACTCGAGTGAGTGAAAACTTGAAAACCAAAAAATTAAGGTTTAGATAAAATGTTTATTTTTGCATCCAAAAATGTTATAAAAATAAAAATGTAAAACTTAAATTAAAAATATATCAGATTTTTGAATAGATGTGTATAGTCTTTAAATGTCTGAGAATAGTATCTATGTATGGACTCCCCTTTGTCAGTAGTTCTTGTAAATTATGTGGTAGCTGTAAGTAATTGCGTTGCCTGCAGTCAGTCAGTATAAGTTTAACTGTCAGAGCTTCATTACAAGATCTACAAATCGGTTTGTCTTGTTTGTTCATCAAGATTAGATGTAAATAGTGACAATAATTTAGCGTTTTGTTTTTTTAAAAAAATAACAGAGAACACTGTTGCTTATATGTTGAAGCACTTTGTTATAGAACACTGCACATATATTGCTTATATGTTAATTTCGTAATATGCCTACTAACACAAACATATATTTTGATTGACCACTGCATGTAGAAATAAGAACTACAGTGTTCTGGAAAATTGGCATGTTGCCGTTGCCATCTGATTGCCTTCATAGCCAATTTCTTTTTTATGATGAGGACTTGGGATAATACCAAAAATAAATAAATTTCTAGAAACTTATTTATTTTCGGCATTATCACAATTCCCCATCATAAAAAAGGAAATTCATTTTCTCTAATTTCGGGTTATCATTAAGCAACTTCAGGAGCGCTGAAATTACTAATAAAACTTGCATAGATAATTATGTGATAGAAGACTGAAATTAATGTTCATGAAAACTAGGATTTGGATCATAATTTGATGTCATAGAAAAAGTGTTCATAACTTTATTAATAGAAAATAAGTGATACATGGGAGAGATTTTCGCCTTGGCGAGTAAACTGATAAAATTCAGTTTAATTTCCTCGTTGTAGACAAACTGTGCCAAGAGACATATTTGCAGACAGGGTTGAGCACACACATCGCTCACATTGTTGTGAGTCTAGTCCCAACACGAGCATGCAGTGCGGGCAAACACATTAATTCCCCTGCTTTGTGTCTGCTTTGTGTAACCAGCCGCTACCCCCACCCATCTACACCCTTACCCACTCCTCTTTATATAACCTACCTTATCATACACACCAATAATAATGTATTAAACAATTATAATTTGCTTTATATTTATTTTTTATGTTTACAAAGCTGATGTCACTCAGCAAGTGGCTACGTTATTTTTTTATCTGAACAGTAGAAAGATGGTATTCAATTATTTAAATAACTTAAATCAGACTTTCACCCTAAGCGGTGGCCATCGAATACGAAGATATGATGAATGCGATATACTTATAAAAAAGTCCATCACGCCAGGGGCTGGCCTGAACTAAGTAGATTTCCCATGTGCTGGTATGGCACACTGCTCATCTTATATTCTCCATTTCTAAGTAAAAAAAATGTTGCCATTAAAGCTTCAAATGAAGTGTTTCATTGTATAACAGAGTATTGTTTACGTGGCGCGAGTAGAAGTGGAATTGTCAAAGTTACCATCCTCCTTTTAAGAGCTATCTTCAGGTGTGAACAGCAATACAAATATACGAATAACTGTTCCAAATATCCTTTTTTAATGAGGTTCGTGCAAAATTTAAGCTCAAAAATATTTACAATATTGTGATGGCAGGTAGAAAGTCAAAATGATCCTTTCCTAGCCCAGTCCATCTCACCATAGGCTAGTGTATAGAAAATTAATTTAAAAAATATATGTATAAACAAAATGCCGGGTTCTTAATAAAAATGAAATTATATTGTAGTTCTTTTGAAAAGTAATATTAAGGATTGATATGCATACATATGCTTACAAATAAATGAATTATGGCTGGTAGAACAAATACACTATTTGACATACGTGGATTCTCAGCTGGGTGCCGAAAGGTGCCGAGAAATCCCGACTACCCCCCATTTACGCCATGCACTACTTAATATACTAAATATTATATGATTAATAAAAATAACTTTTTATAGAAATTGGTTAGTGACAACAAATATAATTAATTAAAACCAAAAAAAAGTGAAGCACAGCTTATAATATTTCATAAATAGCATTATCTTTTTAAAATGGTAATCCGAGAAGAATGGGTGGAGTGTGCAACGTACTCTTTATCAAACGCCCGACCATATTGTACTCCTGATCCCAGTGGTTGTAAGAGCCAGGTGAAAACTTTAAGCGTTGATGATGATGGTACAGTGTAAGGCTCATCTGGTGTAAATCTTTTTGTGCACAGCTGACCGAGAGGTTAGTAAGATTCTTGAAACAAGAGGAGTTCCAGCGGTAGCTGAATTATTGAGATGATTACGGAGCCTGCACCTTTGCATCAGATGAGGCCATTAGTTGATGGAGATTGACTGATAGAATGAAACATGTCAGAAGACAACTGATCCATCGGGCAAATACTGGCCTAGAGGCTTGTTAGAGGAAGACTCCTGCCTGTGTGCTTGTGACAGATATGGGATATGGCTGGGACGTGGCAACGACAAAGCCAGGCTGCATTTCTACAGGTGCCTTCGGGGGAATGAGCCTTCAGCTGACAGAGCAGGAATAGGCATTGACAGAACGGGAAAGAGAGTAGTACAAATGGTGCCGGCTATAAGAAGGTTGGCTCAGCGTTAATTGATTTTCTTCTCCTATTTCTCACTCTGAGGCCTTTTTCCGCGTTAACCTCCAATACCACGCTCTCTGTCAGGCTGTCTATCACTTTACTCCAACAAATAACTCTACACCGCCAGACTACCGTGTCGCTCTTAAGCTATCTCTTTCAACACTAAGCACTAATACATTTCCTTATCCTTAAAGTAGTAAATAGCCTCGACCTGTGCATAACACAAACAAGTTCAATGCAAAGGAAATGAATATCACTGCTAATCAAAAAAGAACCAGAAGAGTTGCAAGTTGAAGTGTACATTTTACCATTTAAAATTTGCAGGAGAGAGCGGGTGTAAATGTAGGAAGTAGAAGGAAGAAGAGAGGAAGAGAGAGGAACGGGATCGAATGTCGCAAAACTGCTATTAGAGGTAATTGGTAGCGACCAAAGACTCTCGGGATTAAACTGACTGCAAATGGCTCCGGACTAATACTCTTCACCCACTCACACTCTCTCTTTAATCATATCTCTGTCTCCCAATTTCTCCCTCTACTCTCTCCTGATTCCCTTACAGACTCGTTTTTCGTAATCCCTTTCTTTGTCTCTCTCGATCACAATTAGCCTTGAGAACTGAACGTGCACATACACACAATTAACATTATCTCAGTATTAACACTGCAATTAATCTAGTTCTTACATGCCAAGACCTCTGACTAAATGAAACATCATTCTACTTTCGATGTTTCTCTTAATCCGTTTGATTTATGTCATAAAAGTAGATACCACTTTTCAAGAAACTTCATTATCAAATATGACCGAACCTTCGAGTTTCATCCCGTCATTTCAAACTGTAATTAACACTCTTATTGGCTAAATTCAAGACCAATTACCTTAATTAAATCTCATTTCCAGGATCCTTTAGCATATTCAATTCGTCAAGGTTTTTTTTTCGGTAAAAAACTCCTTGATAGATAATTGGGAATTTCCGCAGAAACCCATCAAATTGAAGCTTTTAGCAATAATAATAAAGTCGTTTTAGAATTATTATTCCTATAAGAATCCTTCCAAAAAATCTGGAATCTACGAGGGGTGGTCCATGCCCACCACACGTATTCAAGTTAAGAAGCTAGCTGGAAACCCAGTTGAGACGACTGTTACCAGTCCACCGAACAATCTTCTTAATAGGCCTAACTCGTAAAAAAAAATGTTATGTTCATTTTTCATGCTACAAAGTAAATTCGTTGTCTTGTATTTATAATATCATAATTTGCAAGATGTTACTTAGCCGCTGATTCTTAAATGATTTATAGGATAGTCGGTACTTATAACTAATTATCCATATATTACTAATTACAATGCAATGCAAATAATATAACCTGCATTCCCTGAAACAATGTTGCTCTGGCAAAGAAGAACAAAAATGTATATAATACAAATAAAAAATAAATAAACGCATATACCGTCTGAAGCAATATGAGGGGACTTAGGTCTTCACGACGAACAGTTTTAAAGATTAGAATAATTTGAGACGAATTTTAGTTATGGTAAAATTTAACTTGTAATTGGGATATATAATTCTTTAAGTAAGATTACTCATAAAGATGTAAAAACAGAGAAATGACACCAATATTTCAACACTTTCGCTTCATATTAAAATCTTATACTTCTAAAATCCAATATGATTGAATATGCATATGATCAATATATTGCATATCCTTCGGTATTATGAATGAAATTAAAAACCTACTCAGCCGCAATACATGATTAAAGGTCTATCTATTTTACAATATATCAATAGAATAAATAAATAAACACACGCGCACACACACAAATATATATATATATATATATATATATATATATATTTATGTTTATATATACATTTATATATATAATATATATATATATGTGTGTGTAATTAATCCATGAATTATATATAATTAAGTGAATTTATTAGAAAGCAGCAAATGAACTCATTGTGTGCTGGGTTGGTTACCCGAGCTACGGAGTTGGGAATAGCCCCCTTGGAAAGGCGCAGTTTTAACGAGGACTCCATGAAATCCCCTCACCACTACAAGAAACTTTTAATTCAACAACTTTGTTACTCTTTTTTTTTATAATATAAAATTAAATGTATCACAAGTTGTTAGGCCTTGGAAATGAAATTCCTCAAATTTGATCGTTACTAAAAAATCGAATGTATGTATATATTTGCTCATTCGTACCATAAACAAAACTAGCTCAGTTCAGCGTTTCTTTTAAACTAAGAGTTAAGGAATTTTTGGTTCACACATTTTTAATGCTAATAATAAAATAATAAACTAGATGTTTTCTTTGTTTTTGTTAAAAAAATGATAAACAACAAGGGATTAAATATATTGATGAAAGAATAAAAAATAGTTAAATAAGCATAAAGCACTGTGGTTAGGGGCTGGTACATTGAGTACACGTTACAGAACTAAACACTCCCAAGATAATAAGCATTTGTAGCAACTAAACATAAACAAAATATTCACTGAAATTAAAGTGAATTTCATTCATTAACTGAAGTGAGATTAATGCCGTAGGTATCACCTGCTGGTATTATGTGTTAGGTTACATATTATTGTGGATACATCCTCACTACTATATATATTATCATTAACTTCTAGACACATTTACAGCAAAGTCATGGCTTATTATATTTGTAATATTAATGTATTATAGCATTTACTATTACTAAATCCTTGAATTTATTTAATTTAATGGAATTGTAAAGATCGCCAGAGTAGCGCTATATAGTATATAAGAAGCCAAATAAATGCATTCAATATAATTACTTTTAGATAAGATTTCTTAAACTGACTATTTTATAACTAGTCGAGGACGTGTTGGACCTTTGTCACCCTATAAAATGAGAAATACTTGTATTATTTCTGTTATGTGTTAACAGAAAGTTTGACTGGTATAAATCAGTATACAAATTAATAAAAGATATTTAAATCAATTATTATAATTATTATCTTTAAGTGATGCAATTGTCTATTTTCTCTGGGTCTTAAATAATGTTTGCTTTTATGCTTACACATATACCTATAAACCGATAAGATCGACTTACATGCGCTCACTGTAACACAGTACTGACTATTAAACACCTGACAGACTGCAGGCAACGAGAACATCTGAACATACCGACCAACTTGTACGAACTATTAACAGAAGGTAGCCGCACATATAAATACAATCTTAAATTACTTGAAGATAATTGACTTTTACAAGAAACTTTAAATCACACCTCTACTCATTTCTCCCTCTACTATTCATATCTCAAATTACGTTTCTAATTTGTGTGTGTGTTTATGAGAACAATAGTGTAAAATAAAAATATTTATAGACTCATAGCATTATTTCCACGTTATCATGGATCAATTTTAGTTAGTAATTATTTATGAAATTAAATACTATATAAATATCTGTTAGCGCTCCGGCTGTCTTGAGTTTTGTTTGATCGTAACCAAACGTGCTACGTAGAATCAAGTTCATTAATCACTGAAATCGGACAAGTGAGGGGGGATCAACACGGGAACATTCAAAATATTTCCGTTGTTATACGTCGGATGGTATAGAAGCAATCTTATAATGTATAAATGTAAAAGTTGTTATACAAATTTTCCTTTAACCTGAATATTAACCAAGATATTTTCATTTTTTAGTTTTCAGCCTTCAGTAAACCCTCACTCCTACTAAAGTCATATTAACAATAACCTTTTATATCATGAACCAGTTTATGCGAAGGTTAAATAGTAAAAATAGTTTTCATCGACCTTTACTTGGCGAGATACATGGGGATACGTTGTGTGATGACGTTATCAACTAAAACTGTTACGTTCTTTACTCGAAAATAAATGTTTATTTTATCTATACCATACTTATCCGATAAAATAAACACTCAACTTAATAGTCGTTAATGGCTGAAAACGGACCTAGAACAGGGGGGCGATGGTAGAGAGGAGGAGGAAATCGAGAATTCATCATTTCTCTATGGAATTTCTCTGTCGTATTGAAAAATGTTATAGAAGAAATATTGTTAAAATATTGTTGTTCTATTCAACAACTGTTGTTTTGTAGCCTAAATATTGAGGGAGCTATTCTTGTTTGTAGCCTTGAGGGGACCCCACTTTGTCTAATTGGATTTTTACTTAGGAATAGAAATTATATAGGAAACTCAATACCAGCCTGTGGGAAATCTGCTGAGTTTACGCAGGCCCTGCGTGACGGATATGTGTGTGTATGTGTATGTGTGAGACAACCTTTTTATTTATTTATACGAAGTAAGTGTCAGAATAATCCTATAGAATAATGCTATAAACCAAAGTCAACTAAAAAATCGCCGGCGTAAGACTATAATTGTTGAAATGATATATGAAGATATTTAGATATAGATACGTGTAAGTAGGCACACACTGTAATGGAATGTTTGTATAATATAAAGGTAACCTGTATGTGAGTATTTACCGGTTATTCTTCTTAAGGAATTTCATGCAAAGTTATAAGTCCGTGGAGAGAATAAGAAATAAAGGTAGATAAAGTGGAAGGGGAGAGGGATTGGGGAAGGGACAATTGCCAATAAAAACATGGGATCCCCGAGTGGAGGATTATACTCCAATACATATTTATAAGGAAAATATTCAGAGAGAACTTCAGCTTGAATTTAAGGAGGTTTCAACTTGCGCATTTTTCATGAAAGATAAGGAGTTGCTGAAGTTGGGAATACAGCCAAAGGCCGAGGAAGTGGAGTTGGGAAAACGAGGAGAAATAATCTTAGAGTAAGGGGAAAGGATGTGCGTGCGTGCATTTATGTATTTGAATATAGTCATACATAAATATTTTCTTCAATTTTTTTAATGACATAAGTACCATAATGACAAACACACACGCACACACACAATAATAATTATAACTATTTTATAAAGCTGAAAAGTCTTAATTTATTTCATTAACCAAATAATTGTCTAGATAAAACCTAATGTTTTTCGTAAAGAAATGCAATTTTTCCAAGAAACGAATAAACACCTTGTACATATAGATTACCCAGAAATACATGCTTGGAAATTCTAGATAAATTATCAAAGAGCGCCAATGATTTATTTGGGAAGATTGTAGGCAGTGACTTATGCTTCAAGTTCCATTATAGATTTATTTATTATTGATCTAATATTTGTTATTGTTCTTTGTTTGTAATTGTATTATTTTAATAATTTTATAGGATTTTATGAACGCTGGAACACATTCCGATAGAATTATGTTATACCCCTTCCAAGGAGAGGTGGATTAGCAGCCTGATTTTTCGAACTGATATCTAAACTCTGCTAGCTCTGATCCTCAATGTTTGTACTATTAGTTGAGGATTTTGAAGAACCCAAGAATTAGTACTTGTGGCATACTTCCCCATTAGTCAGTCTTGTCGGCAACGTTTTATTAATAGTATATAAATGATAAAAACATGATAGAAGGGTAAAAGCTTTGTTTGGCCAACAGGAATAATGTTAATATAATGGTGAATCCGGGCTTACTATTAGTTTAATGATGGGGGTAGAGTAAATCCTATTTGGATGGCTAATCTACTATTAGCAATTTACAGAGTTCGGCCCCGAGATGGCGTTGCAATTCAAATTTAATAGCAGGGCTTCGTTTTAAGGATCAGCCAGCTTGGATCATCATATTTTATGGGCTATCTACGGGTGGAAGGGGAGGCGTTATATTTTTATAGCCAACAGCTAACAGCTTTTATAGCACTTAGGATAACCACTAACTTGCTCCTACAACCTTTTCCAATGAGGATCATTCGTTTATATATAACAAGCCCTGGTTTTTTGTTTAAAAACCCTTATAATCTCTAATTTTCAGTCTCACTATATTCGCTTTTTTTCACAGTGCGTTTAAGAACTTTGTAAAGTTAATTACGAAATATCAAGTACGGCAATAGATTAAAATAGTTATTTATACATGTATTTGTATTCAACTTTTAAATTAAAATTTGGCTACATAATGAAGAAGAAAATTGGTGTTACGAATAAATAAAAGCTTATCAAAAATGCATCACAGCACGTATTAACCGAAAACCTAGTAATACACATAGGCTTGTCTGCGTTGACACTGCAAATCGTAATGACAATGAATTCCGTACATTCCTGTATTTAAACGTGTTGTTGTTGAATACCTTTTGATTACCTTAGCTCCCATTTTTAAATGAATATAGAACCGAGAAGGACGAAAGGAGAAATGTTTGACGGAGAAAAGCATTGACGCGGATAGTCAACTTAATTTCAAAGTATCCCTTTGTAATAACTCTACAAATTCAGATACATTCATTATTACAGCCGATTATTCATTATTATTCATAGTGGGTATTGACAAGTTGTTTACAGTTGAAAGGACCGATGGGAGGCATTCAGAGCTGAGAGGGGCCGATCCCAGGTGGGCGGGTCTCAGTAACTTATAATTAGCAGCCAACATACAATACAACAAGAGTTTATCAAAACTCGCGAGAAATTCTCAGATTAGTGTTCTCACATTTCCTCCAGCACTTCCTCTACCCCGAGTCGGTCCGAGTTCCCAACTGTCAGCTCAGCGAGGGAAACTTTATCCTGAATTTAGTTGTAACTAATTAGAAGAGAGATATAGAAATCCCAGCCTATTGTTTCCGCTAGAATGACGTTCATAACGTATAAAGAGCAACGGCTCTACATATTCAATATGATGAATCAAACAGGTTCCAATTATCTCTAGATATACAACTTTCTCTCCATGTCTAGGAATTAGTTTTGATGCGAGAAAGTTCACTTATAGATTTAAACAGACAAACAAAACTAGTAAACAAAATTAACATTAACTTGAATATAGAATTAATATAAACTAATGTATAACGCTAATTACATTTTAAAAATTGACAATAAGTAAAACAATATTTATAAACTTTTCATTTCTAATATAACATATTATTTATATAATGACAATATTTGGTTCCTTATTTATTTTAGATGTCGAAGTAATGCTATTTGAATTTGCAAAGCTAACTTTGCAGTAAGTAAATTGAAGGAGTGGAAATAACGATCAATATCCTTTTTACTTATCCCGATTCCATATTTGAAATTTGCTAACCAAAAAAAAAATTACATTCCAGCAAGGGCTTCGGTGATAAAACATATATTTTTGCTGCAAAGAAAGTATATTTGAGTAAAAGAAAAGCAAAAACTTAAGTAAAACCAAAGAAAAAGTGGAAACACTAAAGTCATTGGCGTTTTTGACAGAATTCCAGAAACTGGAAGTTTTTATTTTATTGAGATATATTATTTAGAGGAAGTAAGGTTCAAACCCGAGAGTGAGGGACAATCCTGGAAGAACAAGCTCTTTCCGTCTTCCTCTTCAGGAACCTAGTTCAATAAAACATAGGGTATATCTCTTCATTTTTTAATTAGTTCATTATGGTAACAAAGAAATTGAATCAGACCTATGCAATTCATAGGTTTTCTATAGGTTGTTTATTTGTAGATACGCATTCATTAAATGGATGTATATATAGATATGGAGATAGATATGCTAGGGGCTCTCTATTTTAAGTCCACTTACCTATCCATTGTGTAGGGCTATACCTTTAATATTCTATTCGAAATTAAAGATGGTCATCCTTTAATGGACGTTATAAAATTCGGGTAGAATTGACATAAATTTGACTACTTAAGGAGATATAAAATGAAAAGGAATCGACAGGTAGATGAGCCTATATTAGTTTGAGAGAAATTGCTAAGTTGTAGAACAGTGTAGATAGAACGAGGAGAATGTAATGGGGGTACCTATTAGAGTATATCACAAATTAGACATCAATCATAGAAATGGTAGCTAATGGCGGATAAAACACGGGAGGGGGGGGGAGGAAATTGTTGCTAGCCACGATATCGTAGAACCAATCCTCCCATAAATATCCCCTCTCAAATAATGCCTGTGGAATACAGGCCGTTAGCCGGGAGAGATGAATAATTCCATATGCCTGCCACTAATGGAGGAATTACCTCGATGGAAGAATTATCTAGGGACATTGTAGGAAATTGAGAAAAACGCTTAGACATTAAGGAACATTTAGCTCTTGAAAGCTCTATTACTTCGCCAACGTTGTACAACAAACATTTATAAAATATGCATACAAAATATTTAAATTTATGTAAGGGGTAAAATGGAAGTTTTATAAATGTACCTTAATAATAACGATACTTGAAAGCCAAACAAGGATATATTATTTATTTATTTAGGTCTGTCACATATTAAGCGATTCACACATTTTCTTGTTATACTAAAATAAGTTTAGCCACCTATAAAAACCAACAAAAAAAGTTAAAAAATCTACAGAGTTATTTATCTACCTCCAGTAGATATTATTCTAGTCTAGTGTTTAATTATTTAATGCTAAATCTGGTTGTAAATGTGTGTTTCTTTGAGGTGTTCCATGATTTTTGCAATGTATGGGCTGTTGTCGTGTAGTAGTTCTGATAGGTTGGTGGTTAAGTTCTTGTTGGTTATTAGTCTGCAGTCTGTAAGTATGTGTATGATAGTTGTGTATTGCATAGTGTGCATAAACGTGGTTCAGTCCTAGTCATGAGGTGTCAGTGTGTTATCCGTGAATGGCCATGCCTCAACCGAGCAAACTACTTCTTTTCTTCTTGTGCCCCGGTTATTTGACTTGAGGATATATTATTACAATTAGCTAGAACGCAACTCATGTTGCACTAAAGTGGTTAGTCTTGATATTCGTATGTCTTAACAATCATATGTGTTCATAATCATATGATAAGCTCTGTATGCACATATCATAACCTAACACCTCCCCCTTCAAGTAAACATCCCCTAACAGGATTACTTCAAATGTATGGCATTACTCCACAACGCACGGCCATCATTCGTTCGTACAATATAAGGAGAAGCTGCCCAGACCCTAGGGAAGATTGCTCACGACCCGGCCACTTCGCTTCCTGCAAGGCCCCTGAGAGGGGAACTGCCGCCTGCAAGGAGGTCGCCCTCAGCAGCCACATGGAATACGCTACCCAATATCAGTTAAGCTCTCTATGCACACATCCCCCTTCAAGTAAATCTCCCCTAACGGGATAAATTCATATGTAAAGCATTACGTCTTAATGTACGACAATAACTCATTCATACAATATAAGACCTTGGCTCAGAGTGTTACCTCATTATTCTACCCATTTCCCCCTTTCTAGATTTTATATTTTGAACCCATACTTTATCCTCCTTTTAGCAGATTCCCCTTTAGGGAAATCAGCTATTGAGGTCGTACTCATGACGCGAGTTTCGAAAAATGTCTTCAAATGTCCATCGATCCTACCCAGGAGATGACGAAAATGAGGTTTTATATATATATATATATATATATATTATATATATATTTGTCTGTTAACGCTCTAGTGGTCGCAATTTTTGTTTGATCGTTACGAAACATGATATTTAACCGTTTTATGTAAAAAGACAGATCAAGTTCGTTAATGGCTGAAATCGGACCAGAGGGAGGGGGGATTTAGAGGGGGGATTTTCGAAAATTCGAAATATCTCCGTTATTATGCATCGGATCGAAAAATTGTATAGAACCAATCTTATTGCAAATTAAATTTAGTATAAATATTGTTATATACATTTATTCTCTATCTTGAATATTAACCGAGATATTTTCATTTTTATGAAGTCTGTGGTGGGGTATAGTTCGGATTACGTCGGGCATCTTCGTCATTTCTCGGCTCAGGCGGAAGGTTCTTCTAACCTGGCGTTTTTAACCTTACCTTACCTTCCTTACTTTGTGAGATTTATGCAAATACGTTCTGTTCATCGCCCCCCCCCTCCTTTAGTTCTTGGACTACTAAAATTTGAGTTATTAAAATATAAATTATTCTTACAATTCAGAAGCCGTTTCAGTTGGGTATTTATTTTAATTAACTGAAAGATTTCTCATTATCTAATCACGGTGTTATTGTGTTACCAGTATGCAGATTTCTCTATTGTAAAACTTCACAGGGGAAATCTGCTTAGTTTACGCAGCCCCTGCGTGACGGACTTTTATATTTTGAACCCATACTTTATCCTCCTTTTAGCAGATTCCCTTTTAGGGAAATCAGCTATGGAGGTCGTACTCATGACGCGAGTTTCGAAAAATGTCTTCAAATGTCCATCGATCCTACCCAGGAGATGACGAAAATGAGGTTATATATATATATATATATATATATATATATATATATATATATATATATATATATATATATTGCTTTGGGGCTATTCAAAGCACAATGGGAAGCATTCTTGCAACACATAAATATGTGCATCACGCTTCAGAATGAAGGCAATAGGTATATTCAAGAAACAAGAGATTTTAACAAAGAAATAAGGACATGCCTCGAAAATTTGAATCTGACAACAGTGAAAGAAAATTATAATGTGCGACAGTTAAGGAAAAATTTGCGCATCAAGTCATTCATCGAATGGTCGTCTCTCCCTGCAAAAGGAAAAGGAGTTGAAACATTCAGCGAATGGAAGCCAAGTAATTCCTGGATATTTAACAAAAAGGGCCTATCCTGTTCTGAGTGGACAACAGGTGTAAAGATGAACGTAAATTTAGTGCCAATACGCTCAATCCCTGGTAGGAATCTAGGAACAACCCGCTGCAGACATTGCAGTGAGTATGAAACCCTCCCTCATGTCCTAGGTTCTTGCCATTGGGGAGAGCTGTTGCGCAATTCACGTCATCACGAAGTCCGCTCTGAAATAGCAACACTCATCAAAAAATATCACCCAGATTGGGAAATATTTCAAGAAGTTAGTTGCTTGTCAGAAGATGGCTCTCAGAGACGTGCCGACATCATTATAATTAATAAGAAGGGCAAATCAGGACATATACTAGATCCTACAGTAAGGTTTGAAACAGGAAATTTTCAAGCAATTGAGGTTGATTTAGAAAAAAAAAAGATTTACGAACCTTGCTGTAGGTATCTAAAAGAAAAATACCAAGTTGAAAATTGGAGCGTCGACGGTTTGCTCTTTGGGGCAAGAGGAGTAATCCCAAAAAAAACGGCCGACTTACTCCAAGAATATGGACTGAAAACTGAAGAAATATGCCAAATGTCGACATCAGTTTTAAAGAAAAGTATCAGAATGATTAACCATCACCTGTACAAAATAAAATAAAGCTCTACATAAGCTGTCCTCTAAAACTAGCCACCCACCATCGCAAAATTTAATTAAATCAAATTAATTCCCTACAAAAAAAAATTTCAGCATATATAAAGCATTTAAAAACAATTTTTATTTTACCTATATACCCTGGTGGGCTGATTAGGAGGCTGACCCAAACGGGTACCCTCAAAATGGGGGCAGCTTGTTATTTGATTTGATATATATATATATTATATATATTTGTCTGTTAACGCTCTAGTGGTCGCAATTTTTGTTTGATCGTTACGAAACTTGATATTTAACCGTTTTATGTAAAAAGACAGATCAAGTTCGTTAATGGCTGAAATCGGACCAGAGGGAGGGGGGGATTTAGAGGGGGGATTTTCGAAAATTCAAAATATCTCCGTTATTATGCATCGGATCGAAAAATTGTATAGAACCAATCTTATTGCAAATTAAATTTAGTATAAATATTGTTATATACATTTATTCTCTATCTTGAATATTAACCGAGATATTTTCATTTTTATGAAGTCTGTGGTCGGGTATAGTTCGGATTACGTCGGGCATCTTCGTCATTTCTCGGGTCAGGTGGAAGCTTCTTCTAACCTTGCCTGTCGTTTCTAAGTTTACCTTACATTCGTTACTTTGTGAGATTTATGCAAATACGTTCTGTTCATCCGCCCGCCCCCCCTTCTTTAGTTCTTGGACTACTAAAATTTGAGTTATTAAAACATTAATTATTTTTACAATTCAGAAGCCGTTTCAGTTGGGAATTTATTTTAATTAACTGAAAGATTTCTCATTATCTAATCACGGTGGTATTGTGTTACCAGTATGCAGATTTCTCTATTGTAAAACTTCACAGGGGAAATCTGCTTAGTTTACGCAGCCCCTGCGTGACGGACTTTTTAAAATCGACTGAGTTTTTACAATTCCTGTTATAATAATTTTGCTGCTGTTTCTGTATTTCCAACATATTGGGTGGGGGGGGAGGAGGGGAGTGATGGGAACTTGTGGTGATAATAGAGAACGGCAACAGATCTAAATTAACTGATGAGCATCTTAAATCTCTTTTAATAATTGGTACAAGTAAAATTAGTCCACACCTACAAACTATTGTCAGTGGAAAATCTCAATTGCATAAATCTCATTAGTATTTTGTATGTCATTATGCTTGTTATAAGTTATGTTTTTATTTAAAACGTATAAAATGTTAGTTGGATTCATTTCAATAATTTGTTAGTTATTATATACTGAAGTTAAATTTTCTGCATATTATACATGTCTTTACTCATTATAATTCTGTATTTCTTTATCCAACTTATCACAAAAACAATAACAATACCCGTAAGCCTACAAAAATGTTATGAGTAGTTAGCCCATGACCATATCAATGTAGATGTCATATTAATAATTATTCAACATAAAATTAGAATACTTCAGTAAACTAAATTTAATTAGCTATAAAAAATATGTTCTCTAAAAGGAGTTTTCAAGTATCCTAGCTCTCCGCGGGCCGGACAAAATCTGTCCGCGGGCCGTAGTTTGGAGACCCCTGCTTTAAGGAATGGGACATCCGGGATCTCGTGGGTTCAAAATATAAAATTTAGGAAGTGGGTAGCAAAATGGGACAACACTCTGAGCCAAGGTCTTATATTGTACGAATGAGTTATTGTCGTACATTAAGACGTAATGCTTTACATTTGAAGTTATCCCGTTAGGGGAGATTTACTTGAAGGGGGATGTGTGCATAGAGAGCTTAACTGATATTGGGTAGCGTATTCCTCGAGGCTGCTGAGGGCGACCTCCTTGCAGGGGCCTTGCAGGAGGCGATGTGGCCGGGTTGTGAGTAATCTTCTGGCTGGGCAGCTTCTCCGAGCTTCGTGACGACCTCCGTACTTGTAGCATTTCTTCCACCAAGAATGCTTCTGCTAGCTCCTATTTCGGACCTCGTTCGTTTGATGAGCTTACAGCCAACCGATGATATGGTCTGCATATTTTCTTTTGCTAGCTTTAAGGTCTTGCAGAACACTACAGTCTTCTCAAGTGGGGCGTCTTCTCCCCAAAGCATCTCTTTAACAACTTCAGAGTTTACTCTAATGCATATCTGAGCATTAAGTAGCCATTCTCTTCATTCTCAAAGTCACAGTGCATAGCCAACCCCTTTAAATCAACGTGGGACTTTTCAAAAGGTTCTTCACTCTTCTGTTTATGGGTGAAGAGCTTAAATACATCCATTGTTTCATTTTTCCAAGGAAGACAATGCATACCTAGTACATCTAAGACCGCCGTTACTGTCTCAAAATCAGTCTCCAGATCTGTTATGGACTTAAATAGCCCCTAAGATGGGCCCAAGATTCTCGAGTTAAACAACTTGAACGGCTCTGCTCTTTTTGCTATTCTCAATAGTATCAAAGAAAACACATACTTCTTCTCGAAAATCTTTAATGTTGTCAGCAAGATATCCACTTACTTGTAATTGCTGATGATTGTTAAAATTCATATTTGTTCTTTAATTTCGCAGCGCCATGTTTAAATTTATCTTAATAATAAAAAGACCTGATAGCCCAATAAGAATAGATTATTACAACTAACTAGAACAAAACTCATAAATATTAATTATTAATCTTATTTTTATTACTCCTCGTACGAAGTAATGTATTGTAATCGCCAAAAACTTCGGTTTTCAGATTTCAACAGAGCTTTTCGTTTAGACCTTTCCTGAACCCATTTTGACTAGGTTCGTATCTCGCATAACTCAAAAAGCGCTGGCGTTAGAATGAAGTAACTTCGGAATAGTTGCGCAACTTCCATTTTGAAAAAAAGTCGAGTAAGAGGAGGAGGAGAGGGGTTTAGAGGACGGCGAAAATTAAAAAACAAAACAAGTGTCTCCATATGTAGAGATAGAAAACATTTTGTATAGAACCTATTTTGTTTACCCTAAAAATATCTATAAATTATGTCCTATAACATTTTTTGATCCGGAACGGAGATATTGCATATCATATAATTTTAAATGAAATCCAACCAGCTCGATTCCCTGTAATACAGGTAACCGTGGTATTCTGTAGATAGCCCGTCCTAGTTAGCCGTAAATAAATAACAAACAAAGAAATGCAACCATACGTTTTGTTTATTTTATTTAATATGAGTAACATACGATTTTTTACCTAAAAGATTATATCAGATAAATATTTTTTAGTTATATTACATCATAGGGAGCTTTTACTATAAAGGACCTTTTAACATCATTGTCTATATGTGGTCCATTATTTTTATTGCATTATTATTCTAAAGGACTTGATCTGTTATTCAAAATTATTTTTCATTACAGTTCCATGTTTTGGAGGCACTGGTTAATTTAAAGCATTTTTAATGCTGTAATTTGGTGTTAATGGGAAAAGTGGAGTGCATCCTTGAAGTAGGATAAGACTGCGATAAATTCTTGTCGGCCAATCTGCTCCCCCACTCGATCTCGTAACCCAACCTCTCCTCAGGCTTGTCTGTCGTACAAGACAGTTTTAAATCTGACAAGTATAATTAGGTAATTGATAAAGTGTCTGGACAAGAGACAGCAAGGGAGACCCCCTCTAAGTTAAATTGACAATTTAAAATTAATGATAGGAATGAGTAATTATTGTGAGGGGATAAATGGTGTTTTGTGAAGTTGGTCTTACGGTAGCTGGGGAGGACTAAATTCTCCAGACGAACCAACCTTTTCACAACCAACTCCCCCCCCCCCCCACTCCTTAGCTTTTCCAACCCTTTTCGAACCAATTGCTTTTTAAATTAATTGCTCTCACTTCTGATAGCATTTACATTGAATCTCGCAAATGCTGTTCATTTATACAGTCGTATTTATTATTATTAGCAGCCATTGAGGCAAAAATTGGTTTGTCGAATTTTCATCACCAAGATGAGACTATTTCATTATTCATGGGCTTTCAAAAAAAGATTTACGTAGGTAGTATTAATAACTGAGAAATTAAAGATTGTTAGTTATAAATAAAGTTATAATGATGTTTTAAATGTAGCAGTTATAAGATAATAAATATTTAATACTAAAAAGAAAATGACCAATTAGACGATCATATTCCAATAATTGAGTTAAATGACTGTCAAAAAAAAAAATTCTCTCTCCGTCGATGGATTACTTTGTCACCAGTTTTAATTTATTTTCAAATATATTATATTACTTAATGCTTTGTACGCGCTTAGACCAACAGGATATATTTTTAATGAAAAGTATCAATCGTTGACAGAACCATTGACATCAACAAGTAAAATGAGCATTCCTGGTTATCACCAAATAGTTCAGTTAATGTGTTTATTTCAGTCATGAGCAAAAGTACTAGTAGCATTTATCTTAAAATGTGTATTAATTAACACACAGTGTCACCAGGGCTCCCTTCCTCTCTCACATCTATTTGTCTCGCATTCTCTGTCTAACTTCTCCTTCCTATTAATATTATTTTGTCCCTTAATGTACTGATTTTATTAAAATCTTTACTCATGTGTACTTTGGGATCTAAGTGAGACATAGGTAATATACAAAAACTCAATATTTGTACTCCGTAGAAGAAGAAAAACCTATGCCAGCCAGAGCCCGATAGTGGCTTGAGATATAACTTAGAACTATACTGAAGGTGTGTGGTAATAGTCCCGTTGCCATGCATGGCAGTTAATTGTGAACTCCCACAAAAGAAAAGAGGAGAGGGTGGAGGGATGGACTGAGAAAGAAGCGCCCTGGGAAAAATATGATATAAGCAACGATAAATGGAAATAGAATGGAAATGTATGCACCCTAGAACTTGCCACTAAAGGCTACAGGATCGAAGAAAGAGGATAATAGACATGCCCCCACATACGGATAATAATGGACCCTAAGGGTTTCATAGGACAGCGGGAAATGAGGGTAATTACATTAGCTTAAGAATGCAAAACTAGAAAATGGTAGGGAGAGAGAGAGAAAACGACAGCAATTATTCCTCCGAAATGTTGTTTTTCCTATGTACATTTGTGCTCACAGTCTGTAAAGATGGTCCGGACAATACAAGTAGTCGTGGAGATGGAAGTATATAGACATTAGATGAACTCAAGGTTCCCAAACAACTGGGCATGAATGGCTTCTTTACAGGAAGTAATCCAAATAACATGAACCAATGAAATTTTAGGATCCAGAATCAGTTAAATTTGGAAGGCCAAGGAAATTTAATTTATTCAATGTTATTCCATTGAATGAACCACATCTTCACAATCATTTCTTTGGTCGTATTATACAATATGATGATGTTTCCGCCTATTTCATTATACTATTATTATTTATTTTTGAATAACCCCCTAATTAATACCCTTTCCTACACAGGGGTATGAATTGTATATCGTCAACAGATTCATATTGGGCACGCAGAAGTAGAACAGAAGCGACTGTAGGTTTACCAAGTGTATTGAGAAGACCAAATTACTCGGCTAACCTGAGAGGACCTTTTATACTATTAGACCTGAGACATTATTAAAAATACATAGAGGCGATCAATGATGGCTGAAATCAGTCCGTAATTAAAAAAATACATAAATATACCTCATTATAACAATTCACAAATTAATCTGAATTTTCAAAAATTTTCAAACACTGTCTGTAATTTCCCCATATCCAATAGAAATATTCAACGTAACGTGTTCCTGATAAAAGAAAAAATGCGGTAGAAAATAATGGTATATATTAGTTTTTGTAGAATTAGCCAATTAGTTGATTAACTATCATTTTGTAAGTATTGATAAAAACTCTTATGAGCCTACTTTTTGTAGATAACAGTTTGTTAACTCTTAAACAGAATAAAATTGTTTGTGAAAGATATAATAGTTATAAATGATAAAATGAAGCTAATGGCATAACCGGTACTTTAAGGATTCTAACCGGTATACGTGTAACAAAAAGCCGTTGGTTGTTGGAAGGAGGGCCCTGGGGAACAGGTCTGAGCCTGATAGACAGCATTAGTAAGAGCGACTTAGTAACAGGTACTTTAGTAAGTTAGTAGCAGCGTTAGTAGCAACTCCCTCCAACTCCGCCCTTCTCCAATTAACATATTTCACAGCCACTGTCTCCTCCACTAACCCCTGCCACCGGTGGCGGTCATTATTTTTTGGAAGCAATACGCCCATATTTTGGTGCGTAACTCTTTCCTCTTAAATAATGTTATTGCACAGAGTGCATTGTCTAATTAATTATTTAATTCAGCGACTTAGCTTGTCCCTTCTTACAATCCGTATATTATGGTTATTGATCAATGACTTTTTGTTATTACCACTAGTAATATGTCTATTTTAAAGAGGGTAGAATGTAGGTAAAAAGTAGAGGTAATAACTAAAGCAGATAAGAGCAAACTAAGCACTTACCCACGTGCTGGTATGACACACTACTGAGCTCATATCTCCATATACTTATTCTATTTCTAAATAAAAATCCGATCAGAACAGAGTTCACGGAAGACTGAAAGCATGAAAGTGAAAAGTAACTCATTTAATATATTACAGTTACGATAAAATGATTAGCCATCCATGTAAATGAACAGTAATACAGTAACCACTATAGGAGTTAGGAATACCATTATAGTATATAATTCAAATATTAAAGTCTAATTAAGCAAGTTGGTCGTAATGGGTTTCAAACTTTGACTGGTTGCTAAATACGGGTTCGTTCGCCAGATATATCAATTTATTAAACAGGGTGCCAATCAGGTAAACTACACGCCTTACGAAGCGATAGATCTTAGATGGGGGAACAAGAAATATATGAATTTCACATTTTGGTCTAGTGTGTATATCCTCCTGTAGAAAATGGTCACCATGAGCCCTGTGGCTCAACAAGTGTAGACAACTAATATTTTCTATAAAATAATTGTGAGAAATAATTGAAAAATGTGTGAACATATGGATGTATACTGCCTAGGCTAGTAATATTGAACAAAATACTGTTTCTTCCAGATCGAGATTTAATCGTTTAGACAAAAATAAATAAAAAAAAAACATTCCTAGACTCCTTTGCAAATGCCTGCCCTAACTACCATAATTAGGTGGGAAAGCGACAACATGTTGAGGATTAATGGGTTAAATCTGCCTTATAAAATGTTAGCAAGATTAGAAGGTCCAGAGTTTTGCTCCCAGATTTAATGTCGGGCGGACAAAGCAGGAACAGATAGAATTAGCGTAAGAGGGGGGGGGGCTCTAAAATGTAAATTGCCCTGAATAATTCCTTAGAAGTCCTTTCACCATCAATAAGCACTGCAGGGCTCCTCTTGTCCGAAATCTATCTTTTATAGTTTTATAAAGCAGACTTTTCAATATTCTATTATTTTCCATTGGTATGTTTCTAGAATAGTTACCTCGAATTTACATACTAAAGCTTGGCTAAACCTAAGCTTGAAATGTTTTCCGGTTCTATAACGTTAACAATTATTGTGTTATGTTCTACAAGTCCATAGAGGAGGTATCCCATGCAGTTAGGGTTTTGTTAATAAACAAATATTGAAAGGCAAGAGAAAACCATGTCAATCGATTAAAAATGACTTTAATCAACAATAGCAATCGGTTAGAAGAAAGCTTTATTGGCTAAAACCACAATCCTGACCACAGTTCCTTAGTGTAAACGACATAATTCCCTGAACGTAAGAAAATTTTTCGCTTATTACGGAAAAAATAATATAACAATAACAATAAGAATGAGATTAAGAAATAAATAACTGTTTATAAATAAATGAAAGCTTGTGAATTTTTGAAGTGATAATAAAGAAATTATAATATTATAAATATTTATGAAAAGGGCGCATGTGAACTGAATTAACACGATCTGATGAGAAGTTTTTCATGGAATATTTAATCAAACTTCTCCGGATACTTGTGGAAGGGGTAGGTGGGGCCAGTGAGGGAGTTGGAATCCAGGGGTAACATTGCAACTAGAATACCTCTTCTCTTCTCGATTTGAAATTTCTAATTAAAGTAGGAAACTTTAAATGGAATGAAGTTTTTTGATTTACATTTGTAGAGATTATTTCGAAACTGCAACTCCAGACCTGCATAACCGAGTAGGAATATACAAGGAAACCAAAGTTATCGTCCCCTCTCTTCTTTAATATATAATCATATTGCTTCAACTTGGTTTGAATAGGTTTTACCTATTTTAGGAGGTGTGAATTATTTTTCCTCAGAGTTGACCGGTATTGACGCCGTACTCACGATGCGTTTTATCAAAATATTTTTTAAGGCCCAATGTTCCTACATGGAGGAAGACAAAAATAAGTTTCCTTTTGAATATAGGTATATATTTATATATATATAAAGCCCGTCACGCAGGAGCTGGGTAAACTAAGCAGATTTCCCACGTGAATTTTAATAATAGGTAAACCTACTCACTGCTAACTCAACACCACCGTGAATATTAGGTGAATAAATACAAACGTTAATAGGAAATCTTTCCCGTCCCGGCGGAAAGCGTCTCACATGCAATCAAATAGGTCTGCCAACGGCTTTCAGTTATTGCTTTCTTCCCGAAACAATATTTATAGTACATTTGATTTACAATAAGATTCATTCTATACACTTTTCGATCCAACTTATAGTAACGGAGGTATTTCGAATTTTCAAAATTCTCCCCCTCTAAACCCCCCCCCCTCCACCTGATCCGATTTCAGCCGTTAACGACCTTGATCTTTCTTTCTGTTTAAAACGATTATGTATCAAATTTGGTAACGATAAGACAAAAATTACGACCGCAAGAGCGGCAACAGACATTATATATATATATATATATATATATATATATATATATATATATATATATATGTACAGTTTTCAACAGACCTCATTTTTTGTCTCCTACTGGGTAGGATCGAAGGATATTTGAAGAAAAATTTCGAAAATTGCGTCTTGCGAACGACCTCAATAGCTGATTTCCTTCAAGGGACATCTGCTAAAACGTCAGTGTGTGTAAATGTGTGCGCTCTAAGGTATACATATTAGTGGGTTATTACTAATAATTTATATTTCGTGTAGTAATAAAGGCCTAGGCATTGGCCCTTAATGGGCTGTAAGCATATATATACTAGCCAAGGTACCCGACTTCGCTCGGTAAATAATTTGAGACGGAAGTATTCTATTTTGTTTTTGGCAATGCTTCTCCGTGTAAAGTTACTTGTATAATTGTAAAGTTACTTTAAATAACAAAATAAACAATTTGTGTCTTGTGCATATTTGCAGAAAACCCAATAGGAAACGAAATACCACTATTTTTAATTTCGGTCCTCCCTTACAACCTCCACTCTTGCCCGTCCCTAGAAATGTTAGTATGGCTTATTATAATAAAGGCGTTGGTGCTAATACACATACCGAGTTTTATTTAGTTCAGTTGAGTCTTTTGTGCTAAATAAAATTGTTCACTTCCGCTATAATTTTTATCGTATAACGCCTTTATACTTCGGTATTCGACGCTAGTGTATATAACAAAAGTTTCTCTAAATAACAAAATAAACAACTTTTGTAATGTGCATATTTGCCAAAACCCCAATAGGAAACAAAATACCGCTATTTTTAATTTCAGGCCTTCCTTACAACCCCCACTCCTGCCCGTCTCTAAAACTGTTGGTATGGCTTATTATAATGAAAGCTTTAGTGCTAATACACATACCGAGTTTTATTTAGTTTGGTTGAGTCTTTTGTGCCAAATAGAATTGTTCACTTCCGCTATATGTTTTAGCGTATACCTCGTTTATAATTCGGTATACGAAAAACGTGTATATAACAAAAGTTACTCTAAATAACAAAATAAACAACTTTTGTTATGTTCATGTTTGCGGAAATACCAATAGGAAACGAAATATCGCTATTTTTAATTTCAGGCCTCCCTTATAACCCCCACTCCTGTTCGTCTCAGGGAATATTAATGTAGCCTAAAGTCTAAGTTGGATTAGTGACTAATATACATACCAAATTTCATAAAATTCGGTTCAGCCGTTTATGCGTGAAAAGGTAACAAACAATCAAACATAGACGAAAGAAACAAAATGCAGGTATGGTGTCTATGACATGTGAAACGAAAAAATATTGAAAAAAAAAATCAATGTAAAGACAGATGTTAAAATTATATATACAATATATATATATATATATATATATATATATATATATATATATATATATTAATTTTTTTATAGTTCTAAAGCCTAAGTTCGTTAATGGTGGACATGGAATGAGGATGTGAGGTGATATGCAGTGAAGTGTGTTAGTAAATTAAGCCCTTGCATATATCTCTGGATTTTGAGTTTGTTTTGTAATCGTTAAAAGTAACTGAATGCTTCTTCAGTTTTAGGTAATCAATCATTTTTCTTGCATGGACTTTTTGTATCCATTTTAAAAGAAATATATTTCTGTTGTCATACCTGTCGGTGGAGACCGTCGTCACTGGCTGATCGTCGAAGCGCTTTCGATGCAATGCCACCATCTTCAAGCCCGTCCAAAAGTTGTATTTGAATTACGAAATATATTGCATTTACCTTCTTCAATTTATAGGGCTGCTTTGTGTGAGGCACACTGCTACATAGCATACATAGCACATTTTTATGGGAATTAAGCAGATGAGGTAGTAAAACCCATTTCGAAATATTTCTTCAACACACACACACACGCGTGCGCGCTCGCTACCTCGTTTGTTCGTAATCAATACTCAATATTTAAACATTTCGAATGACAATATAGGATGGTTGGGTATCAGCTACAAAAACGTTTGGCGAATAAGTGTATTAAAAAAAATGAGCGTGATGAAGTCAAGTCCTGGCTACCACCATCTGATAATAATATTAAGATAATGGTAGGGCAGTGGTCCCTAAATTGTTCAGTGCTCTCCGTCCATTATGTTGATGTATTGAACATCACAATATATGATAACGAGAGAGATCAATATCCCAGTAAAATAATATTTACAGACTGCCAAGTCATAAGCTGGACGATGGGGAATCCCTAAATCGATCATTTTTGGTCTACATCATGTCACCCGGTAAAAAAAAATAATAAAAAAGCAACAAGAAAAACGAGACAGATAAATGGAATTAGGGAGGGGACACGCGAGGACTGGTGAAAAATCCAGGTGATTATCAAGTTATCAGGGAGAGGATCGAGTAGGCCGTGAAATTATTCGGGCCCATCGATCGAGGAGGCTTTGTTTTGTGGAAAACACCCGCCAATTTAGCTCAGTACCGCCTCATTTGTTGGCTGCCACCTGCTCACCTCTAATTCCAGTTTCCCTTCAACACCACAAAACAATTTCTGAACCCAAATTTCAAAACATGAGATTCATTTAAATTTAATTTTGTAATAATTAGTCTTTCTTTATAAGATTTTGCCTTAAAAATTTAGGACATTAGCTCGGAAGTGTTGGTTCTCGATGAGAATTATAGTCAGAAAATTGAGAAGGCAATATTAGACTAATCAACATCAGTTAAGCAAATGCTACTTGCCCTCTCCCAAAAAAAATTATCTTTTAAGGTAATCGCATCAGGTGGAAGTGAATTTCATGTAACTTGTTTTTATATGAACCGTTGATTCCCCACCCTTTTGAGTTAGTCCGATAATCATTTGAGGGGGATATTATGAATATTTATTTTATGAACTAATAATGATAAATTAATGGGAAGACCTTTTGATTCTATGAATTCTATGAAAAGATAATTTATACTACAGATGAAGAAAAGAAAGTATATAAAGGTAGTCATAGAGGGATCATACATATTTCAGGAGCCGGAATGAAGAGGATTCTGATAACAGTGAGTTTGCTGGGCGAATCAGGTCAGAGACAGGAAAATAAACATGGTAATAGTCTATAGCTAACTTCAATACACTTCTTCCTTAGTTATAACAATCCCTCACGGAAGACAAACAACTTCTTTAAGCTTGATTAATCCTTGATCCGAAAATTGTTTCCCTTTTTTAAATGAAACGAAGAATAAAATTAAAAAGTAACTTTTTTTTTTAATATTAGAAGATTTCCCCTAAGGGAAATCAGCTATTGAGGTTGTACTCATGACGGAATTTTCAACATTTTTCTTCAAATGTCCATCGATCCTACCTAGTAGATGACGAAAATGAGGTCCGTTCAAAACTGTATATATATATCTATATATATATATATATATATATATATATATATATATATATATATATATATATATATATATATCTATCTATCTATCTATCTATCTATCTATATATTTGTCTGTTACCGCTCTAGCGGTCGCAATTTTTGTTTGATCCTTACCAAACTTCATATTTAAGCGTTTTATGTAAAAAGAAAGATCAAGTTCGTTAACGGCTGAAATCGGACCAGTGGGAGGGGGGGTTTAGAGGGGAGGATTTTCGAAAATTCGAAATATCTCCGTTACTATACGTCGGATCGAAAAATGTTATAGAACCAATCTTATTGCAAATTAAATTTACTATAAATATTGTTATATACATTAATTCTCTATCTTGAATATTAACCGAGATATTTGCATTTGTATTCTGCGTGTGGTTACCAGTAGGCTATGTTCGGAGTTTCCGCCGAGAGCTCTGGCGGCCGTTTCCATAACTATCGTCCCTCGTGAATAGGTTTAGGGGTTAGGTTAACTGTTTTTTGGGGCTAGAAACTACTGGGTTATTATGCCCTAAATAATGTTTTTTAGGTTTAGTGGTTTCTTACTACTACAGTTGTTATTAGGCAGATTTCTCTATTGTAAAACTTCACGTGGGAAATCTGCTTAGTTTACGCAGCCCCTGCGTGACGGACTTTTATATGAAGAGAAAAACTCAATATCCATTTTGACATTCTCAATTCCTAAATTGCATTGTACTTTTAAAAACGTCAGTAACTCAGAAGACTGTGTGATCAAGGCAAGTAAGCCTATCGTAGTTTCACTCTCGGAAAATCGTGGAGTTGCATTCTCGGAAAACATTATTATTGAAGTGGTGTCCTGGGGCGAGTTGTAATTTTTGACAAGTAAATGTAAAGTAATTATACAAAAAATATTATAAATATCGTAGGTAGCACCTTAGTTCAGGGGGAGAACGTCTGATTACAGATGACCGAAATCAAGTTGCATAGGACTTAGTCATTACTTGTATAATTGATCTTGGAGACTTATAATTCACCATTTTGTTATAGAGTGTACTAGTGATGCAGCCGGAGTCAAATGCGGAAATACGTCTGATAGTCATGTTGTTATGACAATGAACATGGTGAAGGGCAGGCAGGGACTAGATAGAAGATTTCCAGGTGGGAATGGCATGCTTAACCGACTCACGTTACCTATAAGAAAATCACATAAGTAATGGAGGTGGTTTGCAGAAGATGAATACTACGAAATTGCAAATATCTCGCGGATAATATTCCATGTAGAGAGATAAAAAAAGTCCGTCACGCAGGGGCTGCGTAAACTAAGCAGATTTCCCACGTGAAGTTTTACAATATAGAAATTTCACGAGAGCCAAACAGTTACGGAAACGGCCGAACTAGCTTTTGCCGGAAACCCACGACTAGGACCGAAGTTCGCCGATGTCATCTCGTCCGTTACGCACACACATATAAAATAAATGCAAATATCTCGGTTAATATTCAAGATAGAGAGTAAATGTATATAACAATATTAATCGTAAATTTAATTTGCAATAAGATTGGTTCTATACAATTATTCGATCCGACGTATAGCAACGGAGACTTTTCGAAAACCCCCCCTCTAAACCCCTCCCACTTGTCCGATTTCAGCCATTAACGAACTAAATCTTTATTTTTATATAAAACGTTTAAATATCAAGTTTGGTAACGATCAAACAAAAGTTTGCGACCGCTAGAGCAACAACAAAAATTGCAGAAAATTTCAACATGATTAGTTATTCAATGTTTTTCTATCCGATAATATAACTGAGATTTTTTGAAATTATGATTTTTACCATCTATATCCCCTCTTTCGACTTAAATTACGACGATTCATTAGGTATCGAGTTATTGATAATGTGAAATGAGTAGGAGTTGGGGTTTAACTAAAAAGGATGAAAACTAAAAAAATGCAAATACTAGAGTAAGAGAAAAAAATATATAGAACAATAATTGTTTCTCCCTTCTAAACCTCCCCTTTTCCTGGTGTGTTTCAGCCGTTAACGAACTTGATGTTTCTTTCATATCAAGTTTTGTAACGATCAAACAAAAATACTTTTGTTACAACAAACAAATATAAATATATATATATACTTTTGGATGGAGTTTCATCGTGTCATGAGCTCAACCTAAACAGCCTTTTCTCTTTAGGGGAAAACCTTCATAAATTATACCACCTTCAGTATATTGCAACAGACGTCAAGTCACGAAGTAACCAATGCACCAGGAGCGCTTCAAGCCTCCAAACAATCATATACACAACAGTACAACATTATAACAGAAATTAAAAAAGACAATTGGACATTTTGTGTGGAAAACACAATTGTGTTTGGGAAAACACACACTAAAGTTTTTAGGAGATAATCGGAAAACGCAGAAATTAGAAGCTTATAGCAGGTTTCCCCTAAAGGAAATCAGCTATTGAGGTCGTACGCAAGACGCAATTTTCGAAATTTTTCTTCAAATGTCCTTCGATCCTACCCAGTAGGAGACAAAAAATGAGGTCTGTTCAAAACTGTATATATATATATATATATATATATATATATATATATATATATATATATATATATATGTCTGTTACCGCTCTAGCGGTCGTAATTTTTGTCTTATCGTTACCAAATTTGATACATAATCGTTTTATACAGAAAGAAAGATCAAGGTCGTTAACGGCTGAAATCGGATCAGGTGGTGGGGGGGGGGTTCAGTGGGGGAGAATTTCGAAAATTCTTAATATCTCCGTTATTATGTGTCTTATAGAAAAATTGAATAGAACCAATCTTATTGCAAATGTAAGGTTCTATAAATGTTGTTATGTATAGTATTTTTTTTCATTATGCTCATTATTAATCGAGATATGTGCATTTATTAGTTTTCCGCCGTCACTAAACCCCACTCAGACTCATGTCATATAAACAATAAGAAGTTATATTACGAAGCACTTTATTTGAAGCTTGAACATTTACTTTTTGAGATAAATGCAAATACGTGACGCGGGTGGGAAATCTGCTTAGTTAACGCAGCCTCTGCGTGACGGACTTTTGTGATTACACAATTGAAAGGGATGCGACATTTCCTGTCAATGCAGGCTGGAAACGCATCTAGGTGTGTGTTGGACTCACGATATCTGCCACACGAAAATCCCATTTCAACTCCTAACTCATGACATCTCTGCCCTAATAGATTCATAGGTTATGGAATGAAAGTTTTCAAAAAATAAATCTATGGAATTTTGATTATCATCGTAGGAAGGAAAGTTTGTAAAGAACCCCAAAACCTGTAGGGTTATTTCCTGTGAAAAGAGACAATGCTTCTAGAAGTTAATTAAAGGCATAAAAAGTAGACTTTCATTGTCCTGGCCTGATTACAAATGGTAATAATTAAGTTATCAGAATAGTCTGTCAAGAATAAAGGCACTCTTGACTTTTTCAGAAAATTATCCACCTTTCAATTAAAATAGTGATAGTTATCACTCTCCCCCTTGTGGCAGTCCCTCTCCTGCTTGTGGCAGTAAATTTTGTATCTTTAACAACTTAAATATTTTGAGACATCCTAATGGTACAGAATAAATTGCAAAAAGGAAGTCGAAGGCCAAAATTTCGAACTTTATAAATTTAAAAAATCATTTATCGTTGAAAAATAAATTAAAAAACAAAATTTTTTCTTTGCATTTTTCTGATAAAATAAACATTAATGTGGAATTTCATGAATATATGATTTGGAAATTTTCACTGACCGCAATTATTTCACTGAACATCTCATGTCCATTTTAAAACTTTTTTACTTCCTTGTACGAAGTAATCGCGGAAATTTCCGGTTTTCTGATTTCAATGGAATTATCCGTTATGACCTTCCCTAACCCATTTTGACTAGGCCTAGAGGTGGCGTCTATAAGTATCTACATATCTCGCATAACTAAAAAACAAGTAGCCTTGGAATGTTGAAATTTCATTTTTAGGACTGTTGCGCCCTCTGGTAGTGAGCTTTCCTTTTTGATTAAGAACGAATGACTGGGGGGGGGGTGTTAGAAGGGTGGAAATAAAATATTTCTAATTTCTCCCTAAGTATAAGAAATTAAAAAAAAAAAAAATGTGTAGAACCATTTGAACCCCACAGATTTTCCACTTTTGATAAGGAGTTAAGGAAAAAGATCGAGTACGTTGTGAAATATTGTGATCTGCGTGTTATTCCAGAGAATCAAATGCGAAGTCTGTCTAGTTTACGGATCGCCTAGTTCACGGTTTATAAATATATATAGTGGGCCTGCATACGTTTTAAATACGGTACTTTGAACGAAATTGGGTCTTACTCGACATTATTTGGAATTAAAGTACAGTTCTTTACAAATACTTCTATGGCCCACGTAATGATTATCGATATATTCATGTTTTACTGAGTTACTTTTATTGCAAAAACTTTTTGTTCTCAGAAACAAAATAAACAAAAGTTGTCACACATCCCCATGAACGATACTTCCTATTCTACTGCACAAAAGTACTCATGACAAAAGTGTTTTTCAACAAATATGTGTGCGCGTGTAGGAACACACACACACACACACACACACACATATACACATCATTATATGAATTATATAATATAAGTTCTCTTTTTAAATTATGCAGAGTAATAAAGTGCCTACCTATTCCAAGGACTTTTAGGAGCTGTTTAAACCAGAAAGCCCTGAGGTAGCAATTAAATGGCCATATGCATACACGGGGCCCCAAAAAACCACTTAAAAATTCTCTCGGCTCAGGAAAAGAGCTGTCAGTTTATTCTGTAATAACCCTAAAGACAATACACAACGAAAATCGAAAATACACAAATGGACAAAGCGAGTTTTTTTTTTTTACAAAGTAGAGGTAAAAAGGTACCTGTTAGGAAAGGGGGGGGGTGGCAGTTAAGTGAAAAGAACAGAGAGAGTGAAAGAGACCCCATCTCTGCGGGCGGGGGGGGGGGTAGAATTCCCAGAAGGTATGTATGTGTGAACTACCTGTCGGCTACCGATCTAGTGCAGTGCTACACAGTGTCCAGTGTCAGTGTACAGTGTCTACCTTAGCCTACCACTTTGCACAGTGATCTAATGGACATGAATAGAAACAATGACGGGTCCTCTGAGCTCTTGGAGCGCACCCTTAGGAAGGAGTCTTACAGTTAGCCTTATGTCTGTGCATAAAACTGATTCTGCTTGACAAGTCTCTTCCAGGATGGGCCAACAGGAAAATTTAGAACACCAGTTGAATTGATTGGGAAAAGGGAAGCCAAGACGGGGAAAGCTGCCTTACCTACACAAAATACTAATTACATTTAACTAGTACTTCAAATAAATGGTTAAAACCACCGGTATAAATGATACTGTTGTCATACCTGTCGGTGGAGACAGTCGTCACTGGCTGATGGTCGAGTACAGCTGGCAAGCGTTTTCGATGCGATGGCACCATCTTCAAGCCCGTCAAAAATGTGTACTCAACAAAAGGAGTGAAGATGGTGCCATCGCATCGAAAGCACTTGCCAGCTGTACTCGACCATCAGCCAGTGACAAAGGTCTCCACCGACAGGTATGACAACAGTTTAATTAGTACTTCTGTGTACGTAGAACTTAAAATTTTGTTATTAGATTAACTTAAATAAGACTTTGAAAAAGAAGAGGTTTTTATCTTGTGCTGAGTGGATAACAAAATGTTCAAGGGGTAATAAATGAATAAAACATGTAATATCAAACAGAATCTAGTGATACTATGAAACGGAGAGGGCATTGGTTACATAATGTGTGTGATTAATTATAACCACAACTCAGATGTTCATCCAGTTGAACGAAGAAAGAAACAAAGAAGAATAAACAAAGTTTCTTAAGGCTTAATCTGTTAAAGAAACATTGTTAATTCTATAAAAAAAAATACTTTGTAATTGGTGAAGAAAAACAAAAGGTGAAATTCATTGAAACGTATTGAAGAAAAGCCTATGTTGGCTGGTTTAGATTTTAACGACTGGCAGCAGTAAAGTTTAGAGAATTATTTTGATAAATTTTTTTATCATAATGTCGCCTAAAGAAATAATTATACAAGCCTTAATAAAAAACAGGCTTTGTCGTAGGCCAAGCAAGGTACAAACAATATTTTTCTACCCGGCCGCATGCTTAAAAAAGTATGCTAAAATAGAGAAAACAGGAAAAAAGTTAAAAGGTATAAAAAAGGTAGGTGGAGATGGTGGTGGGGCTGTCAGGTATAAAATCCGGCTGATCCCTGTTTACTGTGTGCGGGCCTGGCCGCAAAAAATCCATTAGCCGCACGCGGTGTTTGGGTTGGCAGACCAGGCTCTCTTGCGGAGGAGGCTATCTCCCGGTAGAAGGGAGGGGAGGGCTCTGTTGTCGCTACTCAGGGCTTATATGTGTGTACGCGGCTCTGTGTGAGTGTGCACGCGCTCAATTAACGGGGGAAATGGGCCGAGTCTGCACCTGAAAGCTTAATCACTTACCCACAAAGCTTAAATTGACCGCAGCCGCAACAAGGCTGGGAAATAAATAAAACCTAAGTCTATTCCATATACAGCCCGCTATTCTATGCATTTACTTCATTTACCGTTGCCATTTCTCTCCCACATTATAAACGTATTACTGATACGAGACAAAAATAAAACCAGCCTCGTTACAACTCAATAGTTGATTCACCTTGGTAACTGATACCGTGTAAGTGATATCTGTTAAAACAAAATCCTCTAAATCCTCTTAGGGAAGGCTATGCGAGGCATATGAGTGTAGTGCTTTCATCACTAATTGTGAGTAGTTCAGAAAGCACCTGGTTAAGTAGAGTTAGTAGCATCGTAGTTCGGTGGTCATTCCGGTCCAGATGTAAACACACATTCACGGTTATACAATGTATAAATGGCATTAATGGAACACATAAGTAAACACAGTCCTTCCCATGAGTAGCATAACCAAATTGTTTTTGACAATTGGAGAAGAGTGTTCTGTAATAAAATTTACAGACGGTAACATTGCTAATGTTAACAACAAACATACAGATATCACGTATATCAAATACAAATGCTCTTTTGGAAAAATAAAAGATAACAGCTAATCTAATCCATTCGAAGTTAGTTTACAATCACGCCAAGAGTAAATGGCTCAAATACTCATATCACTTAGTACATAGCAGTCATAATTTGAGCCAAGGACAAACTTCATGGAGATTTGTTGGGGTCATGGTTTAAAATCAGAACTGGAGTTTAATCAGTACATTTGATCTCCGACCTATCAGTCAAGGATCAGATATCACTAGAATGCAAGGTAGGTAGATTCATTAAATTGTACTACTAGCTCCAATTACAGCAACTTCGTCTAGCGGCGGACTGCATAGACTGGCAGATTTATATTTGCTATCTTCAAGTATTTGGACAATCTAGTATAAATCCTATAGAGTTTGAATATAACTTCAATTTGTTTGATAGTTGTTCTTAAACATTGATTTAAACACGTTTGGTATAATGAGCATATCCCAGACATTATTTGAGATTCGTAATAGTAGCTTTGGTTAGAGAGACCAATTTGATTCAGTGTGTGAGTTTACTTTAGTTTTAGTTACTTGGTAAGTATGAGAGCTTCTGTGGGAGATTTCTGAAACTTTTTTGTTAACGATTCGATATTTACTATCTTTGAACAACTTTATCTTTAAAGAAAGTAAATATCTAATCATTAAGAAAAACGTTTCAGAAATCGCCTGAATTGACAGGATGTAAATTAAAATTCAATTTTTAATAAAAGAAAGAAATTGGGAAGGCTATACTAAACCTGCCGTGTAGGAGTTTAATATAGTACGTAAAACGAGTAGTATAAAGCAATTTTTAAAATATTGGAAACATTCATGAGTCCACATTTTATGAAGAGAAAAGGGGAGCTGACGTGAGACTAAAATATTTATGTAAGTTAGTAAGGAGTTTGGCCGGGAGGAGGGCTGAGAAGGAAGGGGTTGGAGGGGAGGGGGTTAATTGAAAACAGAGCCGAGGGCAAACAGGGGAAGCACTCGGAAATTGAGCGCCTATAACCCCACTCCACTACTAGCCTTACAACAACTCTCTCTATTAACACATACATCATAGCTGGGCCGTTTTCAAAGTGCTAGCCAAGTAAAAAGTAATCTCTGATAGCATGGAAATTCGGAGAGGAGAGTATACTTGGCTTTCTAGGGAATATAAGTTTTACTTACTGTAATATTTAGTCTATCTGCGACAACAGTTGTTGTACCTTTTCCTTTCATCTTGGACCATTCGTCGCGGTCAGAAGTTCCTCCAATAGGGGATCCCGAACTATTGCAATAATCCTCGATCTCTCTCCCCATACAGCGTTGTTCCCACGGGCACACCATACATACTCCGACGTTCAGCAACATCCAACCTCATCTGCCTTAATGTCTTAAAGTAAAAAAAAGTCCATCACGCAGGGGCTGCGTAAACTAAGCAGATTTCCCACTTGAAATTTTACAATAGAGCAATCTGCCTACTAATAACAGTAGTATTAACGAGTCTCTAAACCAATATCACGAGAACCGAACAGTTACGGAAACGGCCGTACTAGCTTTAGGCGGAAAGTACCGAATAGAACTGACTTCAGCTGATCTCATCTCGTCTGTTATCACACTTAATAAAAATGCAAATATCTCGGTTAATATTGAAGATAGAGAATAAATGAATAGTAAATTTAATTTGCAATAAGATTGGTTCTATACAATTTTTCGATCCGACGTATAGTAACGGAGATATTTCGAATTTTCGAAAATCACCCTCTAAATCCCCCTCCCTTCCCACTAGTCTGATTTCAGCCATTAACGAACTAGATTTTTCTTTTTACATAAAACGATTAAATATCGAGTTTGGTAATGATCAAACAAAAATTGCGACCGCTAGAGAGTTAACAGACAAATATATATATATATATATATATATATATATATATATATATATATATATATATATATAATTTTGAACGGACCTCATTTTCTTCATCTCCTGGGTAGGATCGATGGACATTTGAAGAAATTTTTCGAAATCGCGTCATGAGTACAACCTAAATAGCTGATTTCCCTCAAGGGAAATCTGCTAATACCGGACACAAACTCAAACTTTATTCACGTAAATGATTTAAGTTTATTTTATTATAGAATGCATTTAAAACATAGAGAACTGACTGCAGACCGCAATCTTATGGTGTTATGTCGACGGCACAAGTCCCCGGTTCGGCATGGAGAGTTCGACTGTGAGACACTTTAACTAGACGTAGCGCAATGAACTCTAAATGCTGCATCTGCTTCATTTGTTGCAACTCATGAAATAGAGCAGTCATTAGGTAAACATTTGCACAATTATAATATTTCAAATACAAATAATATTTATTTATATTAGGGAATCAAACATGCCGAGACTAAGTATATCTTATAAACACTACAAATGTATAGAATCCTATGATTTCATTATAATATGTAATTTCCGAAAAGATCATTTTCATAATTACTTAAACGGACATGACAGTACACAAACTTCAAATTCGTTTTTTTCCTTACACCTGAATCCACGAGTGAGTTGGGGCCATTATATTTCATAAGTGTTAACTCGGCATTAATGTTGTAGGAGTAATGTATAATTTATTAACAAATAAATATATAAAAAGTATTTCAAACACAGTTAAAAGCTTCCATGGAAATACATTGGGATCTCCATATAGTTACATTGTCCATTATTGATAAATCATGTAGCCATTGTTGCAAGGACAACACAGGTTGTTCCTAACGTAAGCCTATGCTAATGTACTATTCATGTTTCTCTTAATTAGCTAAATTCCAATATACAGTTATAATGACAAGTATTAATTAATTGTATCAGCAAGAGTTTTTATTATCTATTTTTTCCCTTTCTAATTCTTTAATTATTTCAATTTTGATAATACTAATCTTTTTTCTTCTGAAAAATTCCCTGTTATTACCACTTTTGAATTATCGGACAATAAATAATTTATTCACAGGTTTTCAGACAATAATGTGTATTTTCGGATCAGCTACGCCATCAGGAATGAAAAAATTGAAATTTTCAAAAGCAGTCATAGTAACGATAAGGGTAGCCTTAATTTTATATAAAATAATTTCCAACTAAGGCATGGGAACCACTATTCGGGTTATGGTGCCAGGGCATGTAGTATGCTGGCACTATATATAACCACTGGGTAACTGGTTATAATTTCTAGTGTTTAGGAGTACAGTGATCTGGTTGACAATATATGTATTGTTCACTGTTTAATTAAGTTCCAAAACTAGTAGCCGATTAAAAAATGTAATAATCTACCGACACTGCATATGAATGTAAAAACATGAAATAACTAACGAAGACAGTGCTCCATTATAAAAGTCCGTCACGCAGGGGCTGCGTTACCTAAGCAGGTTTTCCACGTGCGTCACGTATTTGCGTTTATCTCAAACCGTAAATGTTCATTGAGAACAATATTTGGCATTTAGGCTTCAAATAAAGTGCTTCATAATATGCTTATTTAATATGACATGAGTAGGAGCGGGGGTTCACTGAAGGATGAAAAATAAATAATGTAAATATCACGGTTAATAATCAAGATAGTTAAAATTCATAAATAACAACATTTATAGAACATTTAATTTGCAATAACATTGGGTTCTGTACACTTTTTAGATCCGATGTATAAAACGAAGATTTCTTGAATTTTCGAAATTCTTCCCCTTCAACGTCCATCCCCCCCCCCCGCCACGCCTCCGATTTCAGCCGTTAACAAACTTGATCTTTCTTTTTACATTAAACACTTTTATATCGAATTCGGTAACTATTAAACAAACCAATATTGCGACCGCTAGAGCGGTAACAGACAATTGTATAAATAGATATATCTATATATATATATCTATATAGATAGATATATCTCCGTCACACCCACCTTAAAACCTCCAATTATTTTAATACAAAGCTGAGACTTAACTGCGCCATAATTGGGACCTCTGAAGAATCCTTTCTGTCCATATTCAATCACGTAACCTTCTCCAGAGATCATCATAACTTTGAAATTTCCAATGGAATGCCCTACTTTTTATAGCAGATTTTTGAAGAAAATCAAATTCTAAAACGAGTTTATATCGGTGAATGTTTCGATTTGACGCATCCTTTAGCAGTAAAATGCAGAAATCTTTATTTCAGAAACGACACCTTCTTGATTATTCTTCCCTGGAAGATACTCTAACGTTTATTTTGTTTTTTTTACATGGAGCATAACAGGTGGAAAAATCTAATCTTTTTACATATAATTACTACATAATTAGTTTAAAATAAATTAATTCTAAGAACGTTTTTGAAGTAAACATTTTTTTGGATTTATTCAAGAATACTTTTGCGTTATTTTGTTATAAATACTTTTTATTTTTATTTCAGAATCCATTTCTCCTTGTTGTAGTCATTTATCTTTGAAACAAGTCTGTAGAAAAAGAATGTATTCTGAAATTAAAAAAAAGTACTAAAAGGAAATAACGCAAAAGTATTCCTGAATGAATCCAAAAAAAAAATTCAACTGGACATATATAATTTTGAACGGAGCTTCATAATTATTAAGCATGGACATTGTGGAGCTCACTGTACAATAAATGGTTGCAGTATTTATAAAGATTTTATTTTTAAGGGGTTTCCGGGAAATACTGATGCAGGAAATGGATATTGCTGGGGAAAATAAATAAAAATAAAAGGGAGACGAGCGGAATGGATGTGACCGAGTTTGGATTGTATAATTCACCCTGATACAATCTCTGTAGTCAGCGGGCTATTTATTTAGTTATTTTAAAAATATTCTTCTCCATAAATCAACGCGGAATATCGGAGACAAAATCCCGCAGTCACAGTACCAATTATTGCTACATATTTAAAAAAAAAAATAACAAAAGGCTGGGAAAAAAGAGAAAAACCAAGCTAACAAGTAATAAAACAGAGAGTGAGGAGAAAAATGGCGGACGTGTAATAAATTGTGTAGCCGCGGTCAGGATAAGGGGTGTACGTGCTGCTAGCAACTGCCCCTTCCTGGTGAGGGGGTGGGGCTCAGAGAAGAAATTTAAGGGCGGCAGCCTGTCTCATCTCAGTCGTATCGCCTGTCAAAGGAAAGCCGCTTTTTTTATTTTTTTAATAAACCCAGAAAACCACTTTCCTCTAAATCCACAAGGTGGTTTTTATATACAACAGAAAATAAACATATCGTGCTTTAAAAATTAAAGGCATATTACTAGCTAAAAAATGCATATTATACATTTTAAGGTAGGGATTAGTAACAAGTGACTAAATCTATAGTCATTGAGACGATTAATAATGAATGAGTCAAAACTTATGACCAATGATTACGCCATATTAACTGACAAATGAACTTATTACACAAGGATATTTCGCTCATCAAGAGCCGTTAAACAATTTACATCTTATCACATAAGTATATTGTGTCAGATTTTCATGAACAGAGAAAGCCAACCCTTCATCGATTCAATTATGATGGCTTTTCCCTGTCTAAGTGGATATATTGAAACAAGTCAGTACGGCATAAACTAAGCTGAATTCCCACCTGCTGCAGGTCCACACTGTTGACGCCATCCCGTAGTCTATTTATTTATTATAATTTATATGTTATTTATTTATTAACGCCCACTTTATACAACTAAGGCTAATTGGGACGGGTTATCTACAGGTTACCACTATTTTCTAGCCAGGGCGGGACTAAGGATTTTGTTTAATGAGTTGGTCACTAAATTAATTCCTATTTGCCCAGGCGGGAATCGAACTCCCCACTCTAAGTTTACCATGTGAGGGCTTCAAATGTAAAATGTATATAATATTATGCTATAGATGCTTTAACGGAAGACAAAAAAAGAAAACATTCGTTGGTTCTGAAAAAAGGTTGGTTATGTAACATTTATTGATACTTCTCATACTAAAGGGGGGGGGGATTTCGAATCGAATATTTTCGAAAACTGCTTCACAAATACAACCTCACTCAATAGCAGATTTTAGCTGAAATCTACTGAACAATAGACCATGTAAACTAAGCAGTCTTGTCGTTGATCAATGACAATTATTATGTTAACTCTCATTATTTTCTTTATTCTCTCGTAATAAGAAGTAATGTAAACAGTTATAGAAATTTAAGTTGGGCGTGTTAGGTTTGATGAGACAGTTGCTTGAAGTGAAAATCGCATGAGTCCTCCTCCTTCACGAAGGGGCTGCATATTGCACGGGGAGGAATATCAAGCAAAACGTCAAAAATTAAAAAAAAAAATGACTTAATAGTTGAGTTATAGAAAACCTTTTTTTTAAGGTTGATTATGTAACCTTTTTCTTTTGGAGTAACAATGCTGATGATATTCATTATTGTTCTTTTTACCGCTTTGAAAAATACGCTCCTATTCTTACTATTTTGGCCATTAACGATAGTAATCCTATGTTTTAGATGAAACGGTTAAACATTCAATACAGTACCGTTGAAATAAAAAAAATATTCTCATTGATAAAAATGAACTTTATATGAGAATAATTGTTCATTGATGACGCCATTTCGGGAATTTATCCATGCACCTCACATAGAAAAAGTCCGTTGAAAACAATACGCCGCATTTAATAGCGAAAACTGAAATGAGACAATAACTGGGACACTTTCGAGTTACGAGTATTAAATACGTTTTCAACAAAATTAGTTATTTATCATTTTTTGATATGATTCATGAACAAGTACCCCCCCCCCCACACACACATATTTTATATATATATATATATATATATATATATATATATATATATATATATATAAATTACGGACATCTGAATAAAATTTTATCGTGGTCCCTGCTTTATCTTAGGTCTTTCCTTGCACTCTAAGAAAATTAACTAAAAGGTGAAACCAGAGTTCTGTTTAAGTTTTGTCTTATCGAGTAAACTCGGCATGAATTTCAATCCTTGAAGGGTAAATACTGCCCCAATTTCGAGGACGTTATCCTTATTGGGCCAACCCTGATAAGGCTTTCCAGAAAACCTCTTGTCTGATAAGATCTAGGTTAAAGAAAAAAGCGTATTAGAGTGAGGGAGGAACATGTTGAGAAAAAGCCGAGTGTTGGGGGATAAGGTTGTGCTGGTTGGTTCTTCTCCAGCTGCAGCCGTTAGGAAGCGGGGACCTGGAATACAAACGACTCCTGACTGATGCTGCGGTCCCATAGACTCCGAATTGGCCAAATCACCCCCATCCTCCTCTCTCTCTGCTTTGCAGAATTATACACTGCCTTCTTGCTGGATAGCTCCCCTCACCCTCTCCCATCAAAAAGAAAATAATTTACCCTCCCTCTCTTCTTCCCTTATCCTATGAATTCAACTTCAACCATCATTCAAAATTTTTATTAGGGTTTCTTTCACGTGTCTGTCTGTAGACCAACATTGAGACATCTATAGTGGTCATCAGGACAATTTTTGCTGGAAATTGGTGAGTTTACTGTTAAAAAAATTAGTATTAAAAATACTGAAAGCATTGAATTGAAGTCACAATTTCCACTTGTACATATATATGATAATGTTATTTATTGTTTTTCGTTTTTTATATAGTAAAAAATACATTTATTTGATGGCGAAAATGTTTTTGTTTTTTTCAGATTTCAACGAAGTTGTCCATTTTGATCTTCCCTGAACCCATTTTGGCTAGTTTTGTCGTTACATCAGTACGCATGTAAGTTCATTTAAAAAAGGAAGGTTTAGAGAGGGCGAAATTTAAAAAAATTGCAAATTCGTCTTATCTATAAGAGATGCAAAACACTTCTAAAGAGCCATTTTTGTTTGAAATGAAAAGATTTACAAACCATGATCTATTGCAACGGAGATAGTAAATTAGTATCTATTAAATCATTTTAAATTAAGTGCTTCAAAACATTTTGTTTATTTAATTTAATATGAGTACAAGAAGTCATGTGAGTACCCACATCAGATTTTTTGATATTCAAACTTCTTCAAGACAACTAAAAGCTACATAAAGGACTTTCATTTCTCGTCTTTATGACCACGTCCAGAACCAAAAGGTTCTAAAAGGAAAGCACCCATGATTCCTAGGGGAAGCCCGCTCTTCGACTGGAGGAGAAAAATAACATAATTAAGTAGTATCTGCTTGAATCCGGATGCAGAGTAATGGCTCTTTCTTGTAGCTCTCGTTTTTTTTCTTCTTTTCTTTTTCTTTCTTTTTATATTACAAATGCTTAGGGGAAGGTGACTTTGGGGAGAAGAGGGGAGACTTGCTCCAGTAATTAAGTGACTCATTAATTAAGTTTTGTCGTTTTTCATTGCACCCTCCCAGGAGATGTAGGTAGGCTAACTGACAGTCATAACTAACACCGCCGAGGTAATTAGAGTTAGTTAATTAGGCCTGCCTCTAGCTTAGATACTGACAACGATACTTACCTCCTATAGACAGCAATGGATAACGAGCACACCTCACACACTCCTTACCTTCTCCTCTATCGGCAGCGACCAAATTAATGAAATATTCTCAACATTTCCTCAAGATCTCAGTAAAACATTTAGACGCCAGACACTTTTAAGCTACTTTATTCCCCTTATCGGTGAATAATATACCCGGTCTCTTAGTAAAGAAGTGTTCCCTAATATCCTAGGCTGCAGCCATGTTAAATCAGTTGCAAGTAAAAGCCAAATTAAAGGGAAAAACTAACGTTTTAGGCAATTTGTGTTCAAAATAAGTTCTGTTAGGTTCAAATTCTTTTTTCTTGGATTTGATTTATTGAGATAAGGAAATGAATGTTTTACCTTGTTATCATTTTAGAATAATTCATTTTTTAGAAATGCCTGAAAGCTGAATATGAGAGATGATACGTTTAATAACATTTTCTGGCCTCCCTCTTCGGTTTAGGTAAGGTCTAAGACTTCTACATTCAATTTTCCATGTTATTTGTCAATTTCTTAATAGCAAGACGCCCATAATGTTTCCCTTAAACAGTTTTTAAAATCGTCAAAGCCCAACCAAAACTGCGACAATAACATTACTTTGGTGCTATGCAGGTTTCATTACTATTCCAGGGGGCTGATCGTGGCTTTCATTCTGCAATAGTAAAAGAGGGCAAAGTTAGTTTGACGATCATTTCCCACTCAACTCAATGGTTCATTTTTGATTTGTTCTATAATAGTATGAAATTATCGAATAACAGAAGTATAGGTGCAATTTTGGGCGTTTGAATACTCTCTACTTGTCAAATATGAACGGCCCCCCCCCGCTACAAACATTAATTCAGCCTCGCCAACATTGTTCTGGCGTGATTCATTCACGAGACTTGTATTCCTGGATTGAGTATGAAATCCACCCAAATACAGTACCCTCACAGCATGTTTTTTATTGATGTTTCAAAAGGCTTGGGAAGGATTATGTCTAAGTACTAATGAAACTCGTCATCCATCGTGATTTATTTAAAAAGAAATTAGCTTTTCATTTTCCTGTAAACCTCCCCTCTTTCTACAGTTTACATAGAAAGTAGAGGGGTACAACTAAGACATCTCAACTGGCCAAAATTTGAAATGTCAACTTTCTAGGGTTATCCTTATTTTACGTGGTTGTCGGTCACGTAGGTTAAAATGTAATTGCATAACCTTGTCGACATTTCGGTAAAATGTATTACTCTTCGAACAAGGTTTTAGGTTTCAGCACTGATAAATAAGATTACAATGGTAGACCTAATTACGAAATCGAGGTTACCACATAGAATGAGTTACAATTGGAATCATAATAAGCCAGGTTGTTATTCCACAGTTGGTAATGGCTGGACCGAAAAATAAGAAGTCACAGCTTTCACTTAATCTAATTATTTTCTTTTATGTGGCCAGAGTTCATTCGGTATCGTTTGTATGATGGTTCACAGACCAACTTTAGTATACTTCGACACACGCAAATATTTTTATATGGATGAAGTCAAATTGGCGTAAAATTCAATATTCATTTTTTCAAGGAATTTCGCTTCAAACTTTTTTTACCAGATTTCCCTGAAGGGAAATCAGCTATTGAGGTTGTACTCATGACTCGATTTTCAAAAATTGTCTTCAAATCGACCCTACCCAGGAGATGTCGAAATTAAGGTCGTGAGTTTTGTGAATGTTTCCAATAATTCAATTCTTTCATTAATGAAACGAACAAGATCGTAAAATTATAGCTTTTTTTCCTAAACTACCACTTAAGAAAATATTTATAAGAAGAAATTGAAATATTGTGAACATCTGAACGAATAAGTAGTAGTTACACACAGAGCACAAGTGATCCACGAACACGAATTAACAATTATAACACAACAATTATCTTGACAATCGACCTTAGTGATGTGTCCACCACTTTTAAACAATGCTCAGCCACTTTCAAATAGTTTATACACCCTTAAATTAGAAAATAATCGGACTCTTTGCTGGGATTAGGCAGTGCTTATTTTTACGGTTATATATTTTGGCTGTTTAATATTCATTGGTTTTAAATATATTTGTACTAACGGAGATTTCTTCAAATATTGATTAAACAAACTAATTTTGCAATTAATAAAGATAAATATATGAAATTTAGAGCAAAGAAAGTTGTGGATATTAAAACAAAGCCGGAGGGGGTGAGAGAGGGCCCCCAAGCTAATTTATAAAGCAAACATGGAACGAGGGTGGGCAAAAGGAAATTTGTTTGCAGAGATAGGGAGTTTGTTCTATGGCAGGAGTCGAGTTGTATTAATTATTTGTTTGGTCAGTCTGTTTGCGAATCCACATCACCAGGAGTGGGTCAGAATCTGGAGGACACATGTGAAGTTCGCATGGTCTGTATCATGGAGAAATGTCTATAGCTCATAATTGAAATTTGGCATGCTCAGAAATAGTACACGGTAGCTTGGACTTAAGGCTTTCAGTGCCTAAGCTTTTCCTCACGATCCTAGATAGAACAAGAGAGCAAAAAATGTATTTGTTTTTAAACAACCGCGAAGAAGTATGAACGGCATTATAAAAATGACCATTGCATTTATTACAAAAATGGTATTCCTTTCTTATTCGAATGCTCCATATTAAACAATATAATTTACTGTTTTTTATAGAAAAACTGCGTTTTTTTTCCCAAAGCAACAGAATACCAGAGATCCTGGCAATGCCTTTTCTAATCGACTTTATACATTTATTTACCGAAGCCAATGTTAACTCATGTCAGTGAAACCTATGACATTTTGGTTTTCAAAGGAATTAAGAGAAATAAAATACGTTGTAGATTCCTGATGATATTTTTGTATATTATAATAACCATGTTTAAATGAGTTACTAAAATACACTCTTACTGGCGTTTGCAGTTAAGTAATGTCCATCGCATAATATTTTGTAAACAAATTTGGTCTATATAGTATAGTGGTGTACAAATAGTAATATGATTCCATAAAAATATGAATTTTATAAGGTTATTTTTTTATAATCATATGTCAAGAATTTTCAATGTGTTGATAATGTATAAATATTGAATCGATTCACCATGTAACATGTAACCTTGAGGTTATCTGGAATTATATGTTTATCGTAAAAAATCAAAACGGTCTTAGCCAAAGGAACCTCACAATGCTCTAAATGACTGTTAAATAAAACTTTTGTAAAATATCAAGTAAATAATACAGCGCCATTAGAAAAGAAATGATTGTTTCAAAATGTAGTAGTGCTTGGGACTAAGATGAATTAGTTGCTTAACCTATCAGGAATAAGATGTTTAAGTTTTAAATGAGGACCTAAATTAGTTGTGAAATGCTCCTCACTGAGCTGACCCTCGGGAAGTAAATGAACAAGGTTACCAACTGACACGGAATGGAACGAGAAAGACGCTTGGGGTCATTAGTCACTGGCTCGACAAACAAGGAGTTAACGCAATAAAACAAATTGAAAAGTTTAATTTATTTAATTGAACAAATTGTTTTTGGGTAAGAGGGAAGGAATAGCCATTGTCCTAAATTCCTACATTCAATTCTAGGAGCCCCCCCCCTCCCCTAACTGATTTAGTTATATAAAGTTTCAACGTAGGGAAGTTAGCCAGTAAACAGTTTCTAATCGCCCACTCGAAGATGCGGGAACAGCGGAATAGGTTCTCTCATTCTTCTTGTTAAGGTAGCAGAAAATTAACTTCTATAATGGTCTTTTAGGCTTTTGCTTTTCAAAACGTTCAAACACACAAATGACTTCCAAATTCGTAGCTGTTCTCTAAAATATGATTTTAACAAAAATAAGGCAATTTTATAAAAGAAAAAATAAATTTCTTTCAAGTCAATGGAAAATTAATTATCTGAACGAAGCATTGATATTTCCGCTTTCTTAATCACTAAGCAACTTCTTCCTTAAAAGATTCATTTTTACACAATCAAGATAAAGCCGGTTCATGTAGTAAATTAGGTATACTGCCAACTAAACTGTTATGGTAGGACATTAAAGGAAAGAGACAATGGATAAATATATGGTCGAGGGGAAATGACAGATCACTGCAAGCTCCCAGCATGGCAGGTGAAAGAAATTTATCTCCAATATATTGTACAGTAAATCTTTGTAGTCTTGTTACTATGGAGTTGATGTTTATTGTATCTTGGGAATTCTTCTAACATACATTTATTTCGATCATCATTCATTCGGTAGATTTAGCAAAGTATTTTCAAATTTATAGAACTAATCTTATTGCTTTATGCGAATGTTCTATAAATGTCATTAAATACATTTTATCTTTATCTTGAATATTAACCGAGATATTTGTATTTTTTAGTTTTGAGCCTTCAGAAACCCCCACTCCTACTTATATCATTGAGCTGTTAACAATAAGGTTTTAGGTAAGTCATGAGCAACTGTATTCGAAGATTCAATGCCAAATATTCTTTACACTAAACTTTTACTTTGTGAGTTACATGCAAAGACGGCATCAATAAAGATTTTACTTTCTTTAGGGGACTTGTGGAATTGAAATGTTAAGTTTTGAAGAAGAAATGAAAATAAGTCCCTACTAATTTAATTTATATTCTAAAATCAGGGTGAGGGAAAGAGATCGTAACACTCTCAGCAACCTAAAATCATATTGAGTTTAAACACATATTGTATTTTGTTGTAATGTCATTACCAATAAACGTTTAATTGTTATAGATAATACATAGTTATTTCAATAACGTCAAAATATCAGAGTAAATAAGATAATATAAACCACAATTAAAGATTTTGATTCCGCAAAGCTTTTGTTATCACAGCTTGTGCAAATTCAGCATGACTTTGTTTAAATAATACATTATACAAAGTAAATAATCGTAATGCTCTTATAGCTTAAATTTCTATTGGAAATAAATAATGAAGTTATTTTATCATTAAAATTATTAACAATTGAGGAGGAGAGGAGCGGATTTTTATAACCTCCCTAATCAGAATCATACTTAGTACTATCATATATCCCCCAATCATATATACCCAAATAAACAAGAAAAGTAAAGAACATAAGGGTTAATCACAAAACTTTTTTTATGGTTCCTCACAATTTTATTTCTTATAAACGCTGAGCGCTTTCGGGGACTAAATCCCCATCCTCAGAGCTACAAAACAATGTAACACCATAATTAAGGAGTCTAATAATCAGTTCTTAAACATTTTTTACATAGTTAGTCATATAACAAACAGTCTATAACATTATAAAATGTTTACAATAATAACACCTATATTCAAAAACACAATTCCAATTAAAATATAACAAATTAATAATTACTATTTAAATATTAAAATAATATTATAAGCAAAATTACCGTCAGAGCGTAGGGCGATCCTATAGACTTGCTACACGGCTAAAACCTGCCGATGTCCCTTGGCCTCAGTGCATTTTAAGAACTGATTATTAGACTCCTTAATTATGGTGTTACATTGTTTTGTAGCTCTGAGGATGGGGATTTAGTCCCCGAAAGCGCTCAGCGTTTATAAGAAATAAAATTGTGAGGAACCATAAAAAAAGTTTTGTGATTAACCATTCATCACCCTCACCACCAGCTAAAAATAAATATGAGGATAAAGAACATAACATTATTTGTCATAATATGCCTATATTAAAAACATTTTAATGAGTACTAATAAAATTATTGACTGCTATAGTTCCTAGCGTATATCTCTTGTATTCTTCGTTGTACAACAAAAGTGAATATAACAGAAGTTACTCTAAATAGCACAATAAACAAATTTTTTTTCTGTGCACATTTGCCAAAAAAAAAAAAAAATAGAGAACGAAACATCACGATTTTTTATTTCAGGGCTCCCTTATAACCCCCACTCCTGTCTTTCTTTACCTAGAAATTTTAATAAAGCTTATAATCATGGAAGAGT
>CM032228.1:137535000-137727500 GCA_019009955.1 Riptortus pedestris
TATTCGGGAGTTGAAGGGTGGATAAACGGAAGGTGAAGTCTGACACGAAGAGGGAGTATATGAGATGGAATGGCGAGGTCTCCAGGGATCAACGGATCGGGAACTTGGGTTAACTTGAAACTACACCTCTGTCAGGCAACACGCACCTTGGAAGAAGTAACTCTAGACAGAGTTTATACCACATATACTCCGAAGAAAATTCAATTTCAAGATTTTAAACAAGGGTAGTACTAAATCCTCAAAACTTAGTTATCTAATCTAGTAATCTATTAGGAAAGATAGCCAGATATGTGAAGATTTAGGTTCCACGTGGACTTAACAAACGTCAGAGGATGAGGAATTATTCGGAACATTGAAATTGTTAGCACATCAAGGCACTTTATTTTCATTAAACAAGACTTTTAATAACAAAGTTATCATTGTCGAATCCAATTACGAATTCTCTACATCTCTTCACTCCAACTCCATGAAATTCATTAATTCAGTCTAGCCTCACCGAAACTGTTGTGTAATTAGACTAGAGACTTTCTTTAGTAACACAAAAAAGTAAAAGTTAATGGGGTGTAGGAAGTATTCTGGGATTTCGTCTGCAAATAAAACGACTTTCAATTATTTCCGCTTAAAAAGTAATATTCATTGAGTACTGGATCAGAGGGAAATAATAGTCTCTTGAATTAAAATTCTGAGAACGGAGATAAGAAAACGTCAGCTTTTTTAATAATATTAATTACCAATATATTATTCCAATTGAAAAGGCATGAATAAGACATCACCGACAGTGGACCTTAATTTGTGAGCTGTGGTAGTTAGGCGCGCGGGAGTGTGGGTGTGTATAGACGTCTATATCTATATCTATATATATATATATATATATATATATATATATATATATATATATATATATATATATATACTAGCTCAGATACCCGGCTTCGCCCGGGAATTCATTTGAGGCTGAATGGTGATGGTATTTTTTAGCAGGCTTTAGATTACACAATATTTTGACATTTACCCGTCCCAGTGTTTAGGATTGATAACCCGTCGTTGCCGTGGATTTGCTAATAATAGAATTATTTGTTCGATAAGGCTTCACAGTCTTCGATATTTTTATATATCCCGTCTCTTATACATGTAATAATGGTGAATTTTTATTTCATGCCTCCCTTATAACCCCCCTCCCGTTCGAACCTAAAAATTTTAATATAACTTATAATCATGGAAGAATTAATTCTAATTGACATACCGAGTTTTGTTAAGTTCGGTTCAGCCGTTAGTGCCCGCTAAAGTTTTAACGTATAACTCATTTATACTTAGGTATACGACCAAAGTGTATATAACAAAAGTTACTCCAAATAACAAAATAAACAACTTTTGTCATGTTTATATTTGCGAAAAAACCAATAGGAAACGAAATATCGCTATTTTTAATTTCAGGCTTCCCTTATAACCCCCACTCCTGCCCGTCCATTTAAATGTTGGTATGGCTTATTATAATGAAGGCCTCACTGATAATACACATACCGAGTTTTATTTAGTTCGGTTGAGTCTTTTTCGGCAAATAATATTGTTGACTCCCGTTATAATTTTTAGTGTATAACGCATTTAAACTTCGATATACGACAAAAGTGTATATAACAAAAGTTACTCTAAATATCAAAATAAACAACTTTTGTTATGTGCATATTTGGTGAAAAACCAATAGAAAACAAAATATCGCTATTTTTAATTTCTGGCTTCCCTTATAACCCCCACTCCTGTTCGTCTCAGAGAAAATTAATATAGCCTAAAGTCTAAGTTGGGTTAGTAGTAATATACATACCAAGTTTCATAAAATTCGGTTCAGCCGTTTATGCGTGAAAAGGTAACAAACAAACAAACAAACATACACGAAAGAAACAAAATGCAGATATGGTGTCTATGACATGTGAAACGAAAAGTTATCGTGATATTTCGTGAAAAAAATCAATGTACAGACAGAGGTTACAATTTTATATATATATATATATATATATATATATAAAATTGTAACCTCTGTCTGTACATTGATTTTTTTCTCGAAATTTCACGATAACTTTTTGTTGACACCATAACTGCATTTTGTTTCTTTGGAGTCTGTTACCTTTTCACGCATAAACAGCGGAACCAAATTTTATGAAACTTGGTATGTATATTACTACTAACCCAACTTAGACTTTACGCTATATTAATATTTTCTGAGATGGACAGGAGTGGGGGTTATAAGGGAAGCCTGAAATTAAAAATAGCGATATTTTGTTTCCTATTCATTTTTCGGCAAATATGAACATAACAAAAGTTGTTTATTTTGTTATTTAGAGTAACTTTTATTATATACTCTTTTTTCGTATACCGAATTATAAACGAGATATACGCTGAAACCTATAGCGGAAGTGAACAATTTTATTTGGCACAAAAGACTCAACTGAACTAAATAAAACTCGGTATGTGTATTAGCACTAACGCCTTCATTATAGTAAGCCATACCAACATTTCTAGGGACGGGCAGGAGTGGGGGTTGTAAGGGAGGCCTGAAATTAAAAATAGCTGTATTTCGTTTTCTACTGGTTTTTCTGCAAATATGCACATGACAAAAGTAGTTTAATTTTTTATTTGAAGTAACTTTTGTGATATTCACTTTTGTCTTATAACAAACTATAAACGACGTATACACTAAAACTTTAGCGGGAGCCAACTATTTTATTGGGCACTAACGATTGAACCGAACTTAACAAAACTCGGTATGTCAATTAGCATTAATTCTTCCATGATTATAAGCTATATTAAATTTTTTAGGTTGGAACGTGAGTGGGGGTTATAAGGGAGGCCTGAAATAAAAAGTCGCAATATTTCATTTTCTATTTGTTTTTTGGCAGCACATAACAACAGTTGTTTACTTTGTTATTTAGGGTAACTTTTGTTTTATATATTTTTTCGGGAACAATGTATGAAGCAAGTAATTTCTGTAGAAATATGGATATGTTCAACAATTCTTTCTAATATGAACTACCAGGTACCTCACCTGGAAAAATTAATTCAAATCTATGTTAATATTTTGTCCTTAATAATTCAAATCTATGCATAATGCGCATATATAATATATATATAATATATAATATAAATATGACAATATGGAGGACAGTGAATTCTTACATAAAAATTAATTTTATTATTAACAAATCCACATCAACGACGAGTATAAATCCTAAACATTGGGACGGGTAAATGTCAAAATATTGTGCAAAATAAAGCCTTGCCAAAAAAATACCATCACCATTCAGCCTCAAAGAATTTCCGGGCGATGCCGGGTATCTTAGCTAGTAAGTTAATAAACGTATTTCATTAATGTGACCTAATGAAGTCATATAAATCTTCTTAGTAAGAATCTGAACAAGTTGTATAGCTGTCCAATCTCTGCATTGTACATACTGTTCGATAATTCCTTAAATATCTAGTTATTTGGGAAATTCTTAATATTAATTGATGGCAAATACCTGTCGACAGATCTTTGTATAAAATAGTGCTACCTACCTATTAGTTAGATGGTCCTTTGTAGAGTAGTGAAATTTAACCAATTTGTGTTTGATGGCTGAGACGTTAGAAGGGTCCTAGTAAAGCTGCTAGTGGAGTGGGCGAGGACATGGCAATGGGAGGGTTGCAGACCTATTTCTCGGACCATTGCTCCCGCTATTCCAGCCTCCTCATCTACTAATTGCCGGGGGTGGGTCTTGTCTCGATTCCCTCCATTTCCCTGTCAGTCCTACCAACTTCATTCTCCAATTTTCTACAGCATTCTCTCTCTCTCCCTCACGCAACCACTCGCTTTAATGTTTATTTCCTCACTTCCAGTTCCAAGTTCAGCTATTACTTGGTAGGTATTCACACCATATTCTCCTCAAGCTCTAAATAGTGTGGATCTTCCAATCTCTTTTAGTCTTGAGGAAACCGTATTAGATTGAAACTTACGAAATAACAACGTTTGTTTGTTTACTGGTTCATATATGCATTTTAGTCCTAGACAGTTATCTTTCTTATTATTATTTATTATTCTAATAAATTAAATAAAGGGTTGGAGCCGCCAGTATAGGTGATACTATTGTCATATCTGTCGGTGATGACTGTCGTCACTGGCTGATGGTCGAGTAAGCGCTTTCGATGCAAAGACACCATATTCAAGCCGTCTAGAAGTTCGTAGACTGTACTGAGTACAAATCTAGACGGCTTGAAGATGGTGCCTTTGCATCTTTAAGCGCTTGCCAACTGTACTCGACCATCTGCCAGTGACGACAGTCATCACCGACAGATATGACAATAGTACAATTCTAATTATTCTTTGCATATATTGTACCATCCAAGAGAATTTTATTTTATCTCAAGCAAACGATATTTAAACACTTGAAAAAAAGAAAGGGCAAATTCTTTAACGCCTCCTAATTAGGAGGGGTGAAGAAACGAAACTTTGAAATATTTCTGTTATGAACTGGATCCAAATACATAATATAATCAGTCTTCTTGTAAATATAATTTCCTACATTTGTTGTTATATACATTTTACTTTAGCTACAACCCCGTATGTCACAAAACGTCTTACTTATATTTTAAATAAGACTTATTTATAAACACTTGTGAATATTTTATAATTATATATTATGACTGTACTACAGAAGATCATTGGAATAGCTGGATTAAATACCTCAATTAGAACCTTTAGCAGTGATTTGATGTAATCACTTCTTTCTGTTAAAGCAATGATTGGAATTACCCAGTCATATCTAATTTGTTTACTAGAGAACGCAAAGTAAAATCTTAGAATTGATGTCTATAATTATGAAGGCGTTCAATGTCAATCTTAAATGTCATTCTTAAATTAGTTTGGAGTTAGGAAATACTGAATTTTCATTTTAATATTTGAAACCTTTGCAATAGCAAATACCGAGCTGGTTTCGTTTTTTTCCTAACTTGACAAATAATTTTACGTCGAATAAGTCCTGGAAATCAACTGAAAATAAAAGATGAGTCTATATTCTTGGAGGAACTCTTGGCGACTGCCACTGATAACTTATTGGTTATTGATTACTCCCGAACAATTAATCGACATTATTTATTTTACCACAACCCAGAATCGATCATATTATTCATAAAATATCTAAATCAAATAGCGAACTTAGAGAAACACGCATATTTGGACGACGCCAAAAAAATTGAGCTTCGAAACCTAATGTAACTATAAATAAGAAAATTGCTCTTTTCATTGAGGTTTTTTAATGTTCGCCAATTTAATTTTCAATTCCAATCACCTTTGGTGTGTACCTCTAATAAATAATTTAATCAGATACAACTATTTGACATGATGGTAAAAAGCTATTAAGCCATCTCTGGATACGAAGGGACCATTAAAGCCAGCCTTAGATGTTTTCTCATTACTCGGCTTTTAGACTATTGCAGGATCTCTTATTCAAAGTAAATCCTGGCTAGTAACGTTAACATCCATGAATTAAAGTCATCCAACTACCATGGGCGACAGACAAGCAACGACCTTTGACTTTGTAGGAGTTAGTCTGTACTCTATAGAGAAGGAAGCGTTTCCAATTGCTGAGTCTATAAATGACTAAATGTTGTCATGATATCTTAACCTTTTAAAATCATCACTAATGAACGGTCAGTATTATTCATGGCATGTGCATGAGAACAACATAATTTATTGATAAGTAAACCTACTAATTAAGTAGATGTGATCTGAATATAAAGTCGTGAATCAGGATTCAGGAGTGCCATAGGGCCATTGTCAGCTATGTTGACTTGGTGTGTATGTTACAGTTAACTTATTTTTTCATCTTCATAGTCTTGTGGAATTAAGGTTATTGTAAATTAAATATTATTCAACCTATATGGTTCAATAATCTTTAGTTCACAAATTCTTCTAAATTAAATCTTCCTGCCCAACGTCAGAGCAACTTTAATAAAACACTCTTCGATGCAAAGGTATTATTTATCGCTATCATGTAAAAGAATATAAAATTCATGGATTAAAATGGAAATAAATAGATATGCCAATATATTGTTGGTACGGTAAGGAAGAGGACCCTCACACGTGGATGTAATTGTGTTGTTGGGAGTGTATAGGGTAAATAGCCTTCAGTCGAAGTACGTGCTTACATTATGAGGCTCTCTCTCTCGATAGAGGTACGGCAGGGGTACGCAAGGCTCCTGACAGGAATACAATATTGCTCTTCCCCTAGCCAGTAATTCCCCAGCCCGTTGCTAGTCTATATAAAAATTCTCGCCGCTCCGAAGCGGGACGTGACGGAATTCCCTTTATACTTATCTTAATTTATATACGGCCCTACCCGACCTACTCCACCCTGATTCCAGAGAATTTCGCTGATTCCTCCACATACCCCACTCATATATTGACGCCCAATCTCGACCACTAAGAGTTATGACCATAGCTGCAGCGCATTCTTGCCCACGCGACACAGTAAATATCTTGGCGAGTTATATTAATTATTTAAAAAATAATCACTTTACTCATTGTGATTTGCAGCAACCACAACTGAATTTACGTAAAAGAACGAAAATTTCCTTTTTTCGCTAGGATAAGGAGAGTTCCAAAACTACGAAATGAAAATCAATACACCAAAATAAAAAAAATAAAAAAACAGCTTAATGTGTCCAACATAAGAAACTGTTAACGTTAATGGTTATCTTAGAAACCACATAAGAACCCTCCAAGGTACCTAAAGCTATGAATGACCCAGAGGCTTGTGAAATAAAGCAAAGAAGATAAGTGAGGTTTGCCTATACAGAGGATACACTATAGGTTGCTAGGATTCTGGGATTCCCCTCGAACATACAAAAAAACGTATGGAATACATGCAGCAATTTCTAAAATAGGGTTCAGGTTAGCCGTAGGAAACAAAGTTTTGCTGTTGATCTAACTTCTTAAACTTGAGTCGCGAGTTCGATTCCCATCTGGGAAATATTTATTTATTTAGTGATGAACTCAATAAATAAAATCCTTAGCCCCACCCTGGCTAAAAAAGGATGATGATTTGTAGATAACTCGTTCCAACCAATTAGCCATAGTTGCATAAAGTGGTCGTTAATAAATATCAAATATAAAACCTAAAACGATTCCTCCCCCTTTAAAACTGTCTTGGATTCTAGGGCTTCAAATCGATAAATATTATTTTTGTTACAACATAATCAATATTTTTGGTTAATGAATTTAAAAATCATGTCTGATTTACTATTAACTAAACAAATCAATTTTTGCGTTTTATTGATCCAATTCAAAATAATAATCACTCTGTGCGATACGTTTTTGTATTAAAAGAAACGATTAATTCTTGATCGAAAAAATTATTTGGATTTAAATAATGTACGTTTGTTTCTCCATATTTGCAAATGTAAATAATCGAATGTTATAGAGTATTAAACCAAAAAAAAGTTCTGAGTATTTATATTTAGGGCCAATAATGCTTTTTGTTTTTATAATATTTAGCTCTTTGCTCTTCGTTATTCCAAATGTTTAGAAAAGCTTACTAATCTCCCATTGTATAGAGAATTCAGCAGTCTGTTATTCATGATTATCAGTTTCGTTAAATGTGTGAACTTCACGTGGTTTGTGGTATACAATTTGGAGGTGATATAGTGCGTTATAAAAACTCAAGCATCCAAAATGCCTTCGATGCAATTTATGATAAAAACACAAATATTTTGTACCATTCTGTTAAGAATTCGTTTATTTAATGACTCACTAAATAAAATCCTAAATATCTTCCATAGTTAGAAACGTGTAGTCAACAGAAGATATCCCGTTCCGCGTTGCCGAATTATAATAAAATGAGTATTAATTATATGTAGTTACTAGCTCAGATACCCGGCTTCGCCTGGCAATTTATTTGAGGCAGAATGGTGATGGTATTTTTTTGGCAAGGGTTTACTTTGCACAATATTTTGACATTTACCCGTCCCAGTGTTTAGGGTTTATACCCGCTGTTGGCATTTGTTAATAATAAAATTAATTTTTTATGTAAGACTTCACTGTCCTCCATATTGTCATATTTCCCGTCTCCTGTGCATTATTCATAGATTTCATTTATTAAAGACAAAATATTAACGTAGATTTGAATTAATTTTTCCAGGTGAGGTACATGTTAGTTCACATTGGAATGAATTGTTGAGCATACCAATATTTCTACGCAAATTACTTGCTCCACACATTGTTCCTGGAGAAATGTATAAAACAAAAGTTAATCTAAATAACAAAGTAAACAACTTTTGTTATGTGCATGTTTGTCGAAAAACAAATAGGAAACGAAATATCGCTATTTTTAATTTCAGGCTTTCCTTATAATCCCCACTCCTGCTCGTCTCAGAGAAAATTAATATAGCCTAAAGTCTAAGTTGGGTTAGTAGTAATATACATACCGAGTTTCATAAAATTCGGTTCAGCCGTTTATGCGTGAAAAGGTATCAAACAAACAAATAAACAAACACACACGAAAGAAACAAAAGTCCGTCACGCAGGGGCTGCGTAAACTAAGCAGATTTCCCACGTGAAGTTTTACAATAGAGAAATCTGCCTAATAACAACTGTAGTAGTAAGAAACCTCTAAACCTAAAACATTATTTAGGGCGTGATAACCCAGTAGTTTCTAGCCCCAAAAACACAGTTAACCTAACCTCTAAACCTATTCACGAGGGACGAATAGTTAAGGAAACGCCCGCCAGAGCTCTCGGCGGAAAGTCCGAACATAGCCTACTGGTGACCACACGCAGAATACAAATGCGAATATCTCGGTTAATATTCAAGATACAGAATAAATATATAGAACAATATTTATAGTAAATTTAATTTGCAATAAGATTTATTCCATACAATTTTTCGATGCGACGCATAATAACGGAGATATTTTGAATTTTCAAAAATCCCCACCTCTAAACCCCCCCTCCCACTGGTCCGATTTCAGTCATTAACGAACTTGATCTTCCTTTTTACATAAAACGATTAAATTCCGAGTTTGGTAACGATCAAACAAAAATTGCGACCGCTAGAGCGTTAACAGACAAATATATATATATATATATATATATATATATATATATATATATATATATATATATATATATAAATTATTTGAACGGACCTCATTTTCGTCATCTCCTGGGTAGGATCGATGGACATTTGAAGAAATTTTTCGAAACTCGAATCATGAGTACGACCTCAATAGCTGATTTCCCTTAAGGGAAATCTGCTAAAATGCAGGTGTCTATGACATGTGAAACGAAAAGTTATCGTGAAAATTCGCGAAAAAAATCAATGTACAGACAGAGTTTAAAATTTTATATATATATATATATATATATATATATATATATATATATATAAAATTGTAACCTCTGTCTGTACATTGATTTTTTTCGCGAATTTTCACTATATAGATATATATATAGATTATATCCAAGGTAAATTAAAGAATGTTGAAATTTAATAAGTAAAGGTGGTATGCGACCAAGGATTTTAAAAATATTATTAATTTTAAATTTGCAAAATCTAAAATCAGGACTGAATATTAAAATTAATCATTTATCAGGTTTATTTTTTAGATATTAACACCTTTGTATGTGAAAAATGATTGTCTAGAGTACCGAGCAACCTGTAGTAATTACCATAAGGGGGCGTACACGTACCTATGGATCTTCCCTATGTCTTACAATTAGTAGATATATGTTGAAATCGTTATAGTGTGGCTTAAATATTAAATTATTGAGTCTTTTTTAGCTTCCTCCCTAATATTAAATTTTTTTTTTAGCAGATTTCCCTTAAGGGAAATCAGCTATTGAGGTCGTACTCATGATGCGAGTTTCGAAAAATTTATTCAAATGTCCATCGATCCTACCCAGGAGATGACGAAAATGAGGTCCGTTCAAAATTATATATATATATATATATATATTTATATATATATATATTTATATATATTTATATATATATATATTGCTTCGATCGTTACCAAACTCGGAATTTAATCGTTTTATGTAAAAAGGAAGATCAAGTTCGTTAACGGCTGAAATCGGACCAGTGGGAGGGGGGGATTTTTGAAAATTCAAAATATCTCCGTTATTATGCGTCGGATCAAAAAATTGTATAGAATAAATCTTATTGAAAATTAAATTTACTATAAATATTGTTCTATACATTTATTCTGTATCTTGAATATTAACCGAGATATTTGCATTTGTATTCTGCGTGTGGTCGCCAGGAGTGGCTATGTTCGGACTTTCCGCCGAGAGCGCTGGCGGCCGTTTCGATAACTATTCGTCGCTCGTGAATAGGTTTAGAGAGGTTAGGTTAACTGTTTTTTGGGGCGAAAAACTACTGGGTTATTACGCCCTAAATAATGTTTAAGGTTTAGAGGTTACTTACTACTACGGTTGTTATTAGGCAGATTTCTCTATCGTAAAACTTCACGTGGGAAATCTGCTTAGTTTACGCAGCCCCTGCGTGACGGACTTTTTTAATATTATTGCTTGTAAATTTCACACTAGTGTATGGCTTCAGAAAACCAGAATTAACGTTTAACGCAAAGGAGCTATTTTCATGTATGATGTATAGCCCGTAAAAATAAGTATAGAATAAGAGAGGGGTCAGCCCTTTAATTAGAGCCCATTAAAATGCATCTATTCAGCCTACAAGTTAGTTCAAGGAGTTAATAACACAATTGAGGATTATAATAGAAATATAAAATAAATCTTATATATATTATCTCTTATTAGTCTTCGTTGTTTTGAAAATAATAATGAAAATACCAGTGAATGATTCCCAATGAGATAAATCGGAAATTATTCATGGAAACGATAAGGCTCGCATTTAAAGCAAATAGAATTCAAACCAAACTTGATGTTTAACCAAATTGGTTTCATATTATGTTGCTGTTGGTCCACCGCGTTGATGAGCAGGCGCTTGGCAAAGGCCTTGTTGATTGCTGTTCAAAGTGCAAACATAAATAAATTGAAGTTATCCACAATATTGATAGAGGTTTTAGTTAATTGGCGCCTGTATAAACTTCCAAGTACGGTTCTGATAAGTGGCAGTTAATTAATTACTCATATTTATTGTTATTGAAACCAAACATTATAAACCAATCAACTCCAGTAATTGGATCGTAAATATAACACAAGCAATATCGACACAACTCATCTAAACGTCAATCATTATACATGAATAGTTTCACATTTTTAATATTTATTATATCGATCACAAGATTTCATACCACTGCACTACTTTGCTCCAGCAATCATAAAATTAAAACGCATAAATAATTATTAAAAAAAATTCAACGTGTGCAGCACATAACTTCCTTGAACTCCTATTAAATAAACTAAACAAAAAGTTAAGTTGCATTTCATTTTTAAGTATCATATCTCCGTTCCAATGCACCGTGTCGAATTGTGTTATAAATTATAAATGCATTTGTTTATATAATCTAATATATGCATGTGTCAGCGATTTCCCATAACTATTGCAAAAAGTCATAAGGGCAGAAAATTGTCCCATTCTCGATTAGTTTTAGGAAAAAGGAAAGTAAATATATATTTTTTTCTATTGGTCAATTTCAAAGCGCTCAGCACATAAATCTTCAAAATGCCAGAAGTGAGCCATTTTGAGCGGCAACTGGATTAGAGATTGGCACTGAGGAGATTGATTAGAGAGAGGATATCAAGTGGCTGAGGAAATGATAGTCTTGCCTATAATCTAGTCATCAAGTAAAGGACATAATTGATAGAATATTTCATGATAACCAATAAAGTGTCTGTACAAAAGACGAGGAAGAGAGAGAGAGAGAGAGAGAGAGAGAGAGAGAGAGAGAGACAGCGACCGAGAGAGAGCCAGAGAGAGAGGGAGAGAGAGAGAGAGAGAGCGAATAAAAGTCTCTAAATTTCTGAAATGCGGAAATATAGGATTTGATGTATCCTTGAAAAAGTTTGATTTAAATTAAATATTGGGGGTATCTGAGTTCAATAATTCAAACTTGCTAAATAGTCGTTTCTATCATGGAAAATTCAAGCCCCGAAATAGATTAACTTTTCAAATAGATAGTTTGGGGACAAATGATGACGTGAAGCTGAAGGACATTGCATCAGTCGCAATATGAATTTATTGATGAGAAATTGACTTATTAAAGTAAAAGAGAGTTAAGGAGAGTGGAGTGGGAGTTGTAAAATACAGTTCTTATCAGGGGTCAATCAATATGCAAGAGTAAATAATAGATGAGGCGCTTGTGAGCCGCTCGACACCTGTTTTAAATACCGATTCCAGTAGTTTATAAAGGTCATGCATTAATCAGCTGTTGGCCCCCTCTAGCTTTGACATCATTATTCAGCCAGGGAACTGGGTTATGTCTGCCTATTGCCATGTTTTTGCCCTTAATTATTTCTTCTACAGAGAATAATCAAGGAATCTATACAAAAACTCAATTACTCTACACACAAATCATTATTGTACAATCGAAAATTCTTTACACACAAAACGATGTAATTATTGTGTGTAAATTAAACACATGCAGATACAGTAGTAATTCCCCTGATGCAGCTTTATTACATTATATACTAAATTAGTGGCGAAACCTTTATTTCATGTACAACTTCATGTTCATTATCCTTTTAACGATTTGGTTTAATTTCAGCTACAGAAAATCAATGAACATGTAAACACATCTGAAATCAAATAACTTGTGGAGCAGTGTACGTCCAATTGCGACGTTCAATAATACGGCTTTCAACTACAGGTTCCCTGGCCATTTAACGTTAGCTCTCTAGCTGGGTTTACCTCAACTAAAATGTCTGGAGAAACTTTATAGTAAACCGTGATAATCTTAAATTGTGAGTAATGCTAGTTTGAACATATGTCTTATGCTTCGTTATCGGCTATACAAGTTAAACTAACTAATACAATTACAGTTCTGAACTGATTCCACGTTTTTAAGGGGTGAAAGTTTTCTTTTAAATTTAAGTCAATATATATTTGTTAATTTGTATTATGAAATGTCGAAACATTATTATTTATTTTGTCGAGCACAGGCCTTTAAAGAACTGTGCTACAATGTTGTACGCAAAATAAAGAATAATAAGCAAAATACAACATGTTTAGCTTCATATCACTTACCTCTTTCAAAAAATTGAAGCAAATGCATTCCATTAATTTTACTTCTTACAAGATTTTGTACTTAATCCAAAAAATCATTGGGAACGTGATCAGCTGAATTAAATTAAAATTTATCAAAGTCAGAAATGAAATGAGTATGTAATTCATACTTCATCTTAAAAATAAGTACACAATTTTGAATGACAGAACAAAATGATATCAAAAAATGAATTAAAAACTCATAGAGACTCGAAGAAATTAAAGAAAACAAACTATGAAATTGGCATGTATAAAGAAGAAGAGAAAGGTGCGTAGGATGCAGTAAAAAGCAATTAAAATTTACCTCAATTGTTAACATTTAATTCAATAGAGTAAACAAAACATTTTCTGCAGAGTATTCATTCGAGTCTGAGCTAATTTTCACTCACTCCCCTTAATTAAAAGAAAACTCAAATTTACCCTCTGCCCGGTCAATGAAGTACAAGATGTCCCACGAAAATGTCTTTTCATTAGGTAGAAGCCCTTGGTGGTACGTTAATTAAGATTTTAATTATCACTATAACTTTCAATTATTGGGAATTATACTCGCCCTAAATAACGGAATTCAACCAATGAAGCCGCATTACATTTAAAGTATCCTCGTTGTAGATTCTTTCATATTTTACTACTAATTCAAACTTAACTGTCCAAGTTTCGACGAGAGCACTGGTTCATAATTGGCGAATGTTATTTATTGACGTCCACTTTGTACTACTTAAGGCTAATTTGGACGGGTTATCTATAAGTTGAAACCTTTCTAGTCAGTGCGGGACTAAGGATTTTATTTAATAAAGATTTCGTCACTAACTAAACTCCTACTGTCCAGGTAATTTATATAGTTTCTGACTATTTTCAGTAATAGTTTCCAAGGAGGGTGCATGGTATCAGATACGAATAGTATTTAGATGTAATAGTATTTAGAATCTAACTTCCTTAATCGAAATATATAACCGTTTTAGGTCTAAATAGACTTCTGCCGAATAGAATTCATAAATTGTTGTTCAATGGAGACTTTTGATACAGAAGTCGTTCGTCCTTCAAGTAGTAAAGGCTCCTCGCGTTTCATCTGCCTGAGTTCAGTGTTTTCACGGTAAACTAACTACGTTATTCCTTGAATATAGAAATTTTACGATTAACAGAAAAACAGAACTCTTTTCAATGAACAGTGTGAGGTACATGACACTTGGTCAAGGGAGAAGTCAGGTTTTAAGGAAAATGGGGGCTAGGTGTAATGACAATTTATTATTGATTCATATACACATGCAGTGATAGTTTGCTTCGTATTTAAGGAGAATGAGAGCTGGGAATAAAAGATATAAAGAATCAGGCGTAGTCGCATTATTCATGATCAGCAAGGGCCACCTAAATATCTCTCCTCTCTCTCTCTCTCTCTCTCTCTCTCTCTCTCTCTCTCTCTCTCTCTCTCTCTCTCTCTCTCTCTCCCCCTGTGTGCTCGTGTATTTTGCACTGGGGACACCAATCGTGACCAACAAGTCACTGGCACTAACAAGTCCCTTGTTATAAGTAGCAAACGACCGGAATTAGTATTACCTGAAATTCCGGTGCAACTAACACCGGGGGACAACACAAGTAAAACATACGCCAAAACTTTAACTTCACTTACCACCAACGGACCGACACACGGGGAGTGGTTCACTATCAAATATCGCAATCTCGGCTTGCTCTACTTCCATATATGCTCGCATTATACATTATAAGTGAAGGGAGTGAATCCTTTTAAAAGGAGACTCTTAGTTCTTTTCATATCTCCCATTAGGCTCATTAAAAATAAAACTATAGTCTTATTAATAAAATGTCACATGGCGAACCTAGAGTGGCGAGTTCGATTCTCGCCTGGGCAAAGGAAATTATTTAGTGATGAAATTCATTAAATAACATCCTAAAATCCCAACCTGCCTAGAAAAGGGTGGTGACCTGTAGATAACCCCTCCCAATTTGCCTTTGTTACAAAAAGTGAACGTTAATAACTAGTAATAATAATTATTAATAAAATATGTATATTCTAATATGCTTGTCTTCCTTAGAAAATTAGGTTTTGACAGTGTCTTCATGTTCTTAGCTGACGTTTCGTTAGTTCTGCTTCTATTTACCTCACTGCTTTCTCGGAGTGTGTGTGTTTTAGGCAAAGTCTTCCACTCCACCATTAATAGGTGATTCGTTGATTTCTGAACTAACGTTGAAAGGCGGAAATCATACCACTAACCATAAACAAAAAACCATCAGTACACTATGACGAAAACAGGTTCAGGACGTTTTTTGGGAGGAAATTCGACTCAAATCCTCTTTCAAGACTACATTATTGGGAAAGTATTAGGAAATCACTTCAGTGAAATGTTAAGTACATCAAACTTTCAAAATGATTTTCAAACGTAAACAACAAACTGGAAACATTCCTGACGTCTTTGATAATCTTCTAAATGACCCATTTACTCTGCAAGTACTCCATTAACCTCTTAAAGAACACTTCTTCAGGACTTCAAAACATTTTATAAGCGGTGATGAAAAAATACCTATTAAAAATCTAATAACTTTAAAATGAAATCATTCTATATTCTGTCTAACCTGAAGTCTGGATTGAACCCAAACCTGGGGAAGACAAGCAATTTCCGTCCGACTGATATGGTATTTTCAAAGCGATAATTTACTTTCACTATTCCAGTGTGGGTTTTGAAGAATCCTTAGCACTTTACATCATTCAGCGAGCATGGAATTAGACATCTCAATTCTTTTATCCTAAAGAAATCCATGATCCCTTTATAGCAAATTATGATGGACCATGGAGGATACATTCTTGGACAAGTGACTGGGATATTCACAAGGCAATGTTTTTAGATTCATCAACCTAATAACGGAGCACGGCAGAATAGCATATTGAGAAGCATGAAGTGAGGAAGAACTATTATTACTGATTTTACTCCGCAAAATATATCCTATTTCCTTGGTCCCAATTAGCCAAGTAGCAAAAAGCGGGCGTTAATAAATAATAATATGCTTCATTCTGACATCCTATTCCTTTGTATTTGTTGAAAGAGGCAATTGAGGATAGATCATATTCATTGCAGTTTAGGTGTTCAAGGGAGAAAACTGTACGTAAAATATTCTTCAGAAAACATGATAGTAATGATTTTTTTTGGCATCACAAGCTAGAAACGCTTCAATTCATGTTATCTTCATGATTCCTTGGAAAACTGAAAACAACCAGATAAAAATATAAATAAAATAAATCCTCTTTTCCTCTACCAGAATAATTTTTACAATGAATTGCAGCGAACCAATTATAACCCATAATTTGGCGAACAATATCCTAAATGAAATGGCTTTTTAATAAACGGCCACGAAATCACCTAGATGGACGAATTTTGTATCAGTATCCTTTTTTAATTTTTACTAGACGGCTATTCAAGTTTGGTTGGACTCTCACTGCAATAAAAACTGTACTTACGAAACTTGATGCTTTTTAAACACTTGCGAACCATCCTCACCTGAAACCAAGGTAGCATTTCATTAGTAAGTAAATAAAAATTTCAGTTCATTTATAGAAATCATGCAGTTTAGTTTTCCAACAACAAACTGTAATTCATTAACATTTTCCTTCTAGTTTAATAATATATAACTCTTAGTTTTATTGTTGTTTTGTATTCTTTTTTAATAATAAAATATCCTGTGTGGAGTTATGACTAATTACAACTCAAAACTTTCAAGACACAGTATTTAATTTTATTTAAGAACTATACGATTTGAGCCCCTTATCACAAACTCCATAGTTGTTATATTTAGTTTATAGGGGATTTAGTTCCAAAAGAAGTAACCATATCAAAATAAAGTCCGACAAGCAGGGGCTGCGTAAACGAAGCAGATTTCCCAAGCGGAGGTTTACAGTAGGTAAATATATATACTGGTAAAACCACCGTAAATATTAAGTGAATAACTACAAAAGATAATGAGAAATCTTTCAGTTACAAGTTATTAACTCTACAACGGAAAGCGTCTTAATCGTAAACAAACAGCCAACCTGAAAAAAAAAAACCATTAAAGAAATATATCTGAATATAACACATTAATTTTATTGAAAACTATTTACTATAGCTAATGCTGTAATTTGTAATGAATCAGAATAATTTTAATCTCAATAACTTAACTTAAAATTTAGTAATGCAAGAACAAAAGAAGGGTGGGGTGGGGGTCAACAGAACGTATTTGCATATAGCTTTCAAAGTAAAAGTTCAATGAAAACAATTTTCCTTTAACCTTGTAATGGAGAGATACATGATATAACAGCTTATTATTAATATGACATGAGTAGGAGGATCCAAATATCTCGGTTAATATTCATGATACAGAAAACAAGTATAGAACAACGTTTATAGATCATTTAATTTGCACTAATATTGGTTCTGTACAATTTTTCGACCCGACGTATAGTAATGGAGATATTTCGAATTTTCGAATTCTCCCCCTCTAACCCCCCTCCCCACTGGTCCGATTTCAGCCATCAACGGACTTGACCTTTATTTTTGTATAAAACGATTAAATATCGAGTTCGGTCACGATCAAACTAAAATTGTGACCGCTAGAGCGTTAACAGGCAAATATATATATATATATATATATATATATATATATATATATAGATATATATATATATATATATATATATATATAATTTTGACGGACCGCATTTTCGTCATCTCCTGGATGGGATCGATGGACATTGCAGGAAATTTTTCAAAAATCGCGCCATGAGTAGGACCTCAATAGCTTATTTCCCTTAAGGGAAATCTGCAAAAATAGAAAAGCAATTTTCAGAATCATCTAGAAATTAAGGGTGTATGTATTCTGTTTTCACACAAATTTACTCCAAAGTGGCGATTAAAGGAAACTCATTGAGGAAAGAGCAAGGAAGCAAAGAAGGGGTCTTTGAGAGGACTGTCGCTATAAGCAACAATGTCTTTCCCATAATAGAGGAGGAAAGGAGAGGTGGTGGCAAGAGACATCAAAGAATGCACGTAGGCCTAATGAAGGCAGGGGCTGATACAATAAGCTGGCAAACATAACTCCTTAGCACCAACCTTACCGCAGCCAGGACACAGGGAATATATAACAATGCTGAGGCACTTAGACATCACAAGTACACTTTTCTATATGGATATCTCCTTTATAAATGGCTACAATGGGTTCCTGTTTATTTATAAACAGGAGACTACTTTACTTAGTGCCTTCTTAGAAAGCATATTTCAAAAAATTGGTAACAACAATATTACATTTTAAACAAATAACAGGTTATCATATGTTTCTCTAACAGAAAATTAAAATTAGCTCCCAATAAAGCAGTAATCCTCCAAAATCTATATATTTTCCTAAGTTCCTGCCACAATAATTCATTGTTTCTTTGTCTTATTACACTCACTGGCAGTAATGGCAAGATTCTCATTCTGATTAATTAGTATTCTTTATGCTGCTACTGCCTACGAAGAAATAATTTTCTATTTATTTATTAACAATTAGGGAGAGTGTAATTTCCACAACTCATTCTTAATTCTCTTCAATTATTAATTATTATCTTAATCCTTTTTTTTTTTTTTATTTCCTTTCATTTCTAGTTAATTATTTCCAATTATATGACAGCTTCTGTAGAAGACAAGAAGACACTACTAGAAATTTTTGGGGCCTTTTTATTCCGTTATTCGGTACTTTCTGTTCAGAAGAAGATCTATTAGGCCTACACTGTGCATCCAACAAAAATAACATCTATATTAAATCTACCCCATGAGGAGGTTACAGATTTTTCGGCTAACTTCTTCATTTACCTTGATGCAGTCATATACTGATAGCATACGCTCAATTTATTATCTATTATGAATAAGATATTTATAATATGTACATTATTATTAACATTGTTATTGAATGTTTTCACCATTCAGAATAGTTCCTGTCATAGTCCTATTCAAAATCTGTTTTTAGAAATAATTTTGAAAAAAATAAGAAGAAAAGATTGAAGGCTATCGTCAATACCATTTACAGGCTTTATATACAAAACTAAATTGAATATAACAATTCCTCTATAATTATTAGCTAAATATTTTTCTTATAATTTTAATTTTATTTAATAGTTTCCCTAATAGTAATGAGGACACATGCAATTATTGTATATTATTTTTGAATTATCATGTTCGCATTTACTAGTTTATGACACTCCCTTCTAAAATTCCCGCCAGCAAGCAATGGTGGGCCAATATCGTCCTTGTTTACGCCAATCAGTTGCAGAAAGAGCAATGTTGATCATAGCCAATTTTTTTACAGTAGTCGGATTAAAAACCTTATATATTGTGCTTCCACGCAACGAAAACTCCTTCAAACTGACGATAAGCTACCTTCGACAACTAAAGTCCTCAGAGCCCAGAGCTGGAATTGGCTTGGAAACAGTTGTCATCCTCTCATATAGAGCACTGGTTGTAATACCCGTCGATGACGGCCTCAACTAAAAATGGTTTACCATTTGAATATAAAGATACGATTGAAATCCCACAATGAAATCCATTCGTTTTCGTCACATAACACAAATATCCTTTCTGTTGACCATATTTTGGCAACAACCGGCCCGCAGTAAGATTTGATCCGGCCTGCGAGACATTTTGAAAAACCCAATTAAACAAAAATATTACACTACTTACTCCAAATGAGGAAGATGATGAGAGATTTGTGCGTTTGGCAGCACTTATAAATGCGAAAAGTTCTTTTCAATGATGAAAGTTAATAAATCAAAACATAGTACAAGGCTTACTGACGATAATTTGGAAATTTCTTTGTCTTTGTATCAGAGGAATTAATCCAAACATCAATGGATTAGTTTCCCAAATTTAAGCTTAAGTGTCTCACTGATTTCGGTGTCGCTATTTAACATTCGTTGTTTGTAATAATTCCAAATTTTACGATTTAATTATAATGTTGTACCTTTTTTTTTTCATTTCATTTTGTTATTTTAATAAATTGCCGTATAATTTCATGTCTGATATCTATCTAAATGCACTCTAAAGTTTGCCCCACAACATATAAAAAGGTTGCTGCAGACAAATGCTCCAACTGGGCATATACGTCTATTAGAGCCGTCAAAGAAATTACCATTTTAGCCTATTTCCCTTAAGGGAAATCAGCTATTGAGGTCGTACTCATGACGGATTTTCGAAACTTTTCTTCAAATGTCCATCGATCCTACTAGTAGATGACGAAAATGAGGTCCGTTCAAAACTTTATACATATATATTTGTCTGTTACCGGTCTAGCGGTCGCTATTTTGGTTTGATCGCTACCAAATTCGATATTTTGTCGTTTTATGTAAAATGAAAGATCAAGTTCGTTAACGGCTGAAATCGGACCAGGGGAGGGGGTGTTTAGAGGGAGAGAATTTTGAAAATTCGTAATATCTCAGTTACTGTAAGTCGGATCGAAAAAGTGTATAGAATCAATCTTTTGCAAATTAAATGTACTATAAATATTGTTTTATACATTTATTCTCTATCTTGAATATTAACCGAGATATTTGAATTTTTCAGATTCCAGGCTGGCTTGCCTGTTATCAATTCAGCCGCTTTCAGTTGTAGAGATTATTAACTTGTATTGTACTTTTACTGAGCATTCACGGTAGTGCTACCTGTATGTATATTTGTCTATTGTAAACCTTCGCTTGGGAAATCTGCTTAGTTTATGCAGCCCCTGCGTGACGGACTTTTTACTCCTTCTAATGGATCAACATTGGGAATCGTTGCCTCGTTGCGTTTAATCATGACAATAATCAATACTTTCTGGGTATTTTCCAAGGTTTACAAAAAAAAGAGCCCATTTATATCCACAAACACGCACACACATATATTTTGTTAGCTTTCTTTGACACTTAAACAGAACACAGAAGTAATTACTCTCCACCTGGATTAGATCCTATACTTGCAGCGAGAACATCGCTAATTGTTACAACATATGAATAGGATACTAGACTGTTGCATATTCGCCGTTAATACATCTTCTTATTAGTGATGCTCTTTGGGAGCCAGGGGTTTCACCAACCTACCTTTGTTATATAATTCACTGAATTTTTAGCTTACTCCTACTTTCTTTTTGGCGTTCTTCTTTGTCTTGTTTATCCTCCTTTCTGCTTTCTTTTTATATGCTACTCCCATCCACCTTTATTCCCTTTATGAATTCAATATTCCTCTGAATCGATAAACGCTGCTTCCAAGAAATGACTGATAGCCTAATAATATACTCAGATATGTCTGAATCCTTCCTTTTGTCTTACTTTACTGTCACTCATTTAAACCCAACATTACCTCAGAGATTCGCTGTATGTATGTATGTATGTATTTATGTATATGTATATGCATATATATATGCATATAATGTGTGAAGTTTACAATAATGTTTTTTTTTTTAAATTTCTATCTATACCCGAATGTTGGGAACTCCTTGCATTAACTATTCTGTTATACCTGTCCAGCTTGCAGACGATACGATTAAGAATATGCATGTTACTTGAGAGGTAACATACTCTTTCTCATATACTCCGCAACAAATCAGGTAAAGCCTCATCACGTCAAGAAAAAATAGATTAATGAAAACTAACTTCGTATAAACATTGCAGTTTTTTTTTTATTAAGACCAATAATGCGGAAATGGCAAAAACCACCATCAAATGAACAATATTTCTCATTCTATGATGCACATATTGTGAAAATACGACCAATCCAACGTTTTTAAGGCATGGAATCTGGCAGCTCAGAAGAGTGTAGAATGAATTGATTTTCTTGCTGAGTATACCCCACCTGTTGCTATTTATTTCAATCATTTGAAAGTTCAAATTTTGGTTTCATGGATTATTCAGTCCGAATGTTTAAACATATATTTGTATTTGATATGTACGCTCCATAATGAAAACTTTTTTTTTTTTCATTGACCGATAAATGTACTAACTAAATACTAATACCAGCAAGTAGGAAATTAATTACATACATGGCTGAAGAGTGAAGTTAGGATACATTTTTCAAAAACAGATTAGCTTCGTTGAGGATAGCCGTATTTGGTGACTCAATTCGTATTCATTCTTCAAATGGCTTTTCATGGGTTCCGTGTATATATATATATATATATATATATATATATATATATATATATATATATAAAAGTGTTTGTATTCTTATAAACATGTATATAGTATTTACTTCGTTCCTGATGTAATCCTAAATGAACGGGTATTATTTCTATTGTTCTACCCATTCTTCGTATTGCACAAAAGATGTGTTTAATATTCAAATACTTTTAATTTGAATACCAAAAAATGAAATATCATAAATTACACACAAAAAGAGGCAATAAAATGAGGAATACAATATTTTAATTCAAATTATACAACGTAATTTGTATATTGATAGTTGCTAAATTTCGATATTTATAAATTTCAATTACTGAAGTTTTTTTTCTAACCAGAATTCAACTTATATGTTGTCTAATGAGTTTAGAAAGAGTGGGGGTTTCAAGAAATACGAAACCACAAATATCGTTGATCATATGGGCTCCTGTGAAAGATTTGTTACCCCAATTAGCCTTAGTTGCAAAAAGTGGATGTTATAAATAATAAAAAATAAAGTTACTTTCTTGTTAAATAACTTTCTAAGATAAAACATTTGGTCATTTGACTTAAAACATTTTAATATTTTCTATCAGAAACATAGTAGTCCACGTTATTTGCGGACCCCCACATGTACCATTAGCACAATGACCTAGTGAACATTTGAGGGAGAGAAAAGTAATCGCATATCGACCACAAATGGCAGACTTCACCTGATACCAATATGATAAGATTTTGGTCTTCAATTTGGATTCTCTTCTGACAGCCATCTTTATCTGAATGGTGGCACAAACCATCATGATAGATAAAGATTGCAATTATGTTTTCGTTGGATATCAGGTTATCAAGTTAATTATTGTTTGAATCTGGCATCATATTTATAATGTGTGCTCACTGACATATAAGAACTGATATTTCGAAACATAGAGAAATATTCATACGAATGCTATTAATTCTCTTCAACTACATTCGGGAAGCTACAGTTCTTCAAGGCCCACTTAGCCAAGAAGAAGGACTCATCTAAAGTTTACATCTTTGATTCATAAATGATTACATATATACGTCTCAGTATACATAAATGATACTCACATGAAATCATATTAAAATTTAAATATTCATTTTAATATTATGTGGTATAGTATTGAATAACGAATTTGGAGTTGGGAGTTGACCATAGAAACATTAACATCTAACGGTAAAACCTGAAGCAATTTCCAACAGGGAAGTGTATAAAGCCCATCACATGTGTGTTCAGGGTTTTAATATTTTCACGTTAAACCTATTAATGGTTTACCATGGAAAACCAAAAAAACACAAAAAAAACAAATAAAAATATATAAGGAAGGAAAAAAACAGGACATGGAAGTAAAAAGGGAATCGATGGAACTCTTTCACTTCGGAAATGATTCAAGCTAAAAGCTTTTAGCTTGGTAGCTTCAAAATTAAATAAAAAAAAAAAAAAAAAAAAATTAAAATAAAAAAGCTGACAGTTACAGAGGGAGTGGTCCCAGAAATATACCCCCCCCCCAAAAAAAAAATGCGAAACTGTGTTCGTGTGTTATTAAAGCTAAAAGTGTTGTATATATATATATAAAAAAGTGGCAAATTATGACAGAGTTTGCGTAATAATATTTAAATGAATTATTTTAAATTGGGGTAATAGAGCTTTCCAACAAAGACCAACAGCCAATCCCAGGCTTTGTTTATTATTGTGCTACAAGATTGCTTTTTTATTTGCTTTTTAATTAGTCCCTCAATGGTACTACATACTTATTCATGTTGACGTTCATATTCACCCCTCCACGGTTTTGCTGATTTGTACATGTTACGAATTATTTATCATTCATATCATTCGCTTGAAATATTTACATATGTTGTTGCAAATAAACGAATAAATATTTTTAAAAAACGACTTATTTATTTAGTTAGTTATTAGTCCTTCAATGTTACTACATACTTATTACGGAAGGGATGAAATATCAAAAGAAGGTTACTTCAATGTGTTTCATTAAATGTTGACGTTCATATCCACCACTCCACGTTTTTGCTGATAGGTACATGTTACGACTTATTTATATTACATTTAAGCTGTGATCTCATAAAGTGAGCATTAGCACAAAATTATATGAACAAGTTCTCTTGTCTCTAATACCCAATATATGAATCGGTGGCCGAATTATTAAACACATTGATTTTTATAGTATAAAAAGCTTTCTAATACCAAAAAAACTTATTATAAAGAGCATTTAATAAAAAGAAAGCCTATTCTATTTAATAAAACTTATAACATAAAATATACTGTTGCCAGGTATAAAACAGATTTTGGCAAATCTGCTAATAACTGTTACGATAACGTTATCTTGAATCGATATTTACTATGACGAATATGCAGAAAATCTATCACTCAAGTGAGCCACTCTGACGGAACATAACACTGTATGATAAGTGAAACAGTTCTTTATTTAAATTATCATCTTTCGCAGAGTTCATAGGTTTTATTAAGAAGGTTAGTGACGACCCATGGTAAGATGGGTAAGGGCGGTTGATATATATATATATATATATATATATATATATATATATATATATATATATATTGGGAGTTGATATAGAATCCCCTATCTCTCCATAAAGTAATGCGAGCAGTAATGGTGTCTCGATGGCCAGCTTCTATAAGGCCTGTCTTTAGGCACTCAGTTACTAAAATAAATTAAATCTTATCAACGAAATCGCACCCTGTACACAGAGGTTAGGAATTGATACATGTTGGAGTCTGTATCAGTTTACACCATTTTTACCTTTTCTCGGCCGTAAAGAGGAAATACATAGTAGTCATACATAAGTGTATTCGATCAGTCTAGGATCCTCAAATATAAATATGAAAAGTCCGTCTCGCAGTGGTTGCGTAAACTAAGCAGATTTCCCACGTGAAGTTTTTCAATAGATAAATCTGCCTACTAATAACAGTAGTAGTAACGAGTCTCTAAACCAATTTCACGAGAGCCGAACAGTTACGGAAACGGCCAAATTAGCTTTCGGTGGAAAGTCCCAAATAGAACCGACTTCAGCTGATCTCATCTCTGATATTCGCACACACTTCATAAAAATGCAAATATCTCGGTTAATATTCAAGATAGAGAATACATGTATATAACAATATTTATAGGGAATTTAATTTACAATAAGATTGGTTCTATACAATTGTTTGATCCTACGCGTAAAAACGGAGATATTTTCGAAAATCCCCTCTCTAAACCACTCCTCCCACTGGTCTGATTTCAGCCATTAACGAACTTGATGTTTCTTTTTTCATTTTATGATTAAATATCAAGTTTGGTAACGTTCAAACAAAAATTGCGAAGCTTGAGCGTTAGCAGACAAATATATATATAATTTTGAAAGGGCCTCATTTTCGTCATCCCCATTTCGAAAATCTCGTCATGAGTACGGTCTCAATACCTAATTTCCCATAATGGAAATCTTCTAAAACGCTGCCTGTGAGTAACCAAACCTGGAGGCCTAGCCACATCCATTCTCAATCAAGTGCATGAAAGTTCAATCTATGAAGCGTAGATAGGGGTTTAGTGGGAGAGGTTAAGTTAGATCTAGGACTTGTAGATGCAAAACTGTGTAGAGAGATGTCCCTTGAGAAAGGACTCTAGCGCTATCTATGTTAATAGAGGTGGGAATGGAGCCCACACCACTTCTTTACCCCCTCCTCCTTGCTCTGCTTGGCCACGCCCCTCCTCAGCCCTTCCTCTACTATCTAATAAAGCCCGTGACTTGAATCTTATAATAATTAATATCTAATGTTGTTTCATGGACTTAATGAATAATTAAGTGAACTGTAATTATCAAAGGCGTCCCGACCCAACTACACCTCCACTCCCCCGGCCTGTCCCTTCTCCCTCGAACTCTACTCCTCACTCCACAAGTAAGGCGGGGAGTATCCCATCAGAGTCAAAGAGTTTTCATTTTACTCAAACTTTTCACATCATTCTATAAGTTGAAGGAATAAACACGCTTCTTGATTTCATTAACATCAAAATACATAAATTACATTATGAATGATGAAAGGGCTGGCTGTATGGAATTCCATTTGCCATTTGATATCTGCTAGTATATACACTAGCATTTAAGGGAAATCAGCTATTGAGGTCGTACTCATGACGCGATTTTCGAAAATTTTCTTCAAATGTCCATCGATCCTACCCTGGAGATGACGAAAATGAGGTCCGTTCAAAATTATATATATATAGTCTGTTAACGCTCTAGCGGTCAATTTTTGTTTGATCGTTACCAAACTCGATATTTAAACGTTTTATGCAAAAATACAGATCAAGTTCGTTAATGGCTGAAATCGGACCAGTGGGAGGGGGGGGGGAGTTTAGAGGGGTGGGGAGTTTTCGAAAATTCGAAATATCTCCGTTACCATACGTCGGATCAAAAAATTGTGTAGAACCAATCCTATTGTAAATTAAATGTACTATAAATGTTGTTCCATACATTTCTTCTCTATGTTGAATAACTTAACCGCGATATTTGCATTTTTATTAAATTTGGGCCGAAACGGACGATTGAGTTTCCCGCCAAAAGCTAGTTTGGCCCTTTGCCGTAACTGTTCGGCTCTCGTATGGATATTTCTCTATGTTATAACATCACGTGGGAAATCTGCTTAGTTTACGCAGCCCCTGCGTGATGGACTTTTTTAAAAAGAAAATCTCCCTATAGGTATGTGCTATTACCAGTATACCTGATTTTTCTGTTGGTGGTGTTCTTTGGAGGTATCATCCCAGTTGTATTTTTATAAATGTTTCTGTTAACGCTGAAATGTTCGTCAAAATAATCAACTGCCCATGAAATTGGGTAAATAAGTTGTTTAGGAGAAATGACGATTTAAGGCTGTTAACCAGCGACCTTGGCCAAATGTGTGGGGATTAGAGAAACTGAAAAAGTAGGGGCAATATAAAATGAATTTGTCAATTTCTCCAGTTTATTTATTTTATTGTAAATTATAGAGTTATTTGTGCCTAGGTGGTCGAAATTCTATTTTCATTTCCTTCTTGTTGTTCAATAGTCCCACTCTACAGATATCCCATCCACTTCTCAGCCCTCCGCCATCCTCGCCTATTTGAAAACATTTCTCCAGTTTGAAAACTAATACTGTGGTCCCATTCTAAGTGGAACTAAGAAATTCTTAATAGTCTCTGAATTAAATCGGTGATGAATTAGGGCTACCAAGCCTCTCTGAGAATCGGCAATCACTCTTTTGCAACTGCCCTTTTTTCAAGAAGTTTTTTTTAAAAGAATTTCTTTTTTTCTTCATTATTTGCAATAACTTACTTAATATTCGTGATAAGAAAACAATATATAGAAGAATACTTATATCAGACTAATTTTGCATCAAGAGTGGTTGAAATATAACATTTTATAATCTGACTCGAAATAACGGAGATATATTGAATTTTTGTTTCCATCCTCCCCTTCCGGTCTGATTTAATTCATTAACAAGCTTGATCTTTTGTTTTACATAAAACGTTTAAATATTAAGCCAGCTAATAATCAAATAAAAATTGCAAATGCTATATAAGAATTTTAATCACCCCATGTTCGTCATCCTCTAGGTGGTGGCCTATGATTGATGGGCATTGCAACACAAAAATCGCGATATGAGGACAACCTTAGCAGCACATTTACCCTAAAGGAAACATCCTAAAATGTCAATTGTATAAAATAATTATGAAGGACAAGTGTAAATAAAGATGTGGGAAAAATGATTTCCGTCCTTTAGATGAATGGGTACTGAGGAAGTGAAGGGATGGAAGCTGTCACCCAGAAGGACGGGAGATAAAGAAAGAATTAAGGGCTTAAAGCCAATTAAAAGTTAAAGCGAGGAGTGTTAGCTGATAAAGGAAATAGATAATTAATAAGGGAAGATAGCGGCTATAAAAAGACGGGAAGAGGGAGAAGGGGATATCTGTAAAACAGCATTAAATTCCTAATTATATTCAGAGGTTAAATAAAAAGCCCTTCTCAGAGTTGTGTAATGCTGCTAACAAGTTACCATTCCCTGCCTCTCTAAACCCCCCCCCCCTCTCGCCGCTTTTCTCACTCCCAAATTTTTTCCCTTTCATTTTTGAAAATTATTTTAAATCTCTTAATTAAATACTTAACTTATTTAAATCGACCCTAAGCCATTAATTGGAATTAAACAATATAATATTATATAGGAATAAAATGCAAGTGCCTGTTTCTTGATTATATTGTTTGGCTCTAAAAACGAAAAGGCAAGAGGCGAAAAGCTGTTTTATTATAATTTTTTAGAATTAAGAATAAAATATATAATTAAAAGGAAAACTAATTATAATCATTTTTTCATAATTAATACAGTTTTAAAAGAAATAGTATACTATAAAAAGACAGATTAACAGATTGCTGTTACAAAAATTTCATTGCCTTAGCTAAATTTCTCACGTAATCAGCTTTCAATTAGCGAAGAATTTTCATTGAAGTATTCAGAGTGTTTCGCAATAAGAAATAATGAAGAGCATCAATCAAAATTCAACCTCATATTAAGAAGAGTAGTTATACATTTATTTATGAGAAAAAAATATTGTATAATTAAAAACATTTCTACACTAATAATATAAATAAATATGAGTTAGGTTGTCATATAAATGCAACTAATATTTTATTTTAGGCCATCCTAACGAATATAGATGTAATTTACTTATTTTCAACAGATTCATAAGTTCACTGGATAATACAAAAAAATAAAAAAACTTGTACAGGAAAAAGGCACGTGGCAGGTGTCATGTTGTAAGAAATAAATTAAAATGAAAGTGGACACAAAGGACGTTTGTCGGGGGCAAAGGGAAAAAGGAGAAACAGCCGGAGAAACAGGGAGTAAATGAGTTATTCGATATCAAGTGAATAAGAAAGGTAGATGTCGGAATAAGATTTAATAAACCATCTATGGGAGTATGGAGCCCCCACCCCCCTGCCGGAAATATCTCATATTTGATCGTTTCTACGAATAATATATCCCCCATTCCCCGGCACAGTAAACTCTTCACCCCACCAATACACTCCACGCAACGCCCCTCATATTCCTTATATCTGCTTTTCTTTCCCATCATAATATTTTATCATACGTATACTCCCTACATATGTGTGCGCGCATATATATATATATATATATATATATATATATATATATATATATATATATATATATATTATTTATTTGTTTCCAACATAGAGTACCTCTGTATGAAGGCCGTGTATTTAATCTACAAGTCCCAAGCAAATGAGCACATGATTTGCATTTTAATGACTACTTATTTCTGCCTCTGAGTGTGGGTGTGTGTGTGGTGTGTGTGTGTGTGTGTGTGTGTGTGTGTGTGTGAGTGTGAGAGAGAGAGAGAGAGAGAGAGAGAGAGAGAGAGAGAGAGAGAGAGAGAGAGAGAGAGAGAGAGAGAGAGAGAATTAAAGTTTCTAAATTTCTGAAATGTGGAAATATAGGATTTGATGAGAGAATATATATATATATATATATATATATATATATTTAAACGTTTTATGCAAAAATAAAGATCAAGTTCGTTAATGGCTGAAATCGGACCAGCGGTAGCGGGGGTTTAGAGGGGAGGATTTTCGAAAATTCGAAATATCTCCGTTACTATACGTCGGATCGAAAAATTATATAGAATCAATCTTATTGAAAATTACATTTACTATAAATAATGTTATATACATTTATTCTGTATCTTGAATATTAACTGAGATATTTGCATTTTTCTGTTTTCAGCTTCTTAGATGAGATCGGCTAACTTCGGGTCTAGTCGTGAGTTCCCGTCAAGAGCTAGTTCGGGCCGTTCCCGTAACTGTTTGACTCTCTATTCTGAAATTTCTCTATTGTAAAACTTCACGTGGGAAATCTGCTTAGTTTATGCAGCCCCTGCGTGACGGACTTTTATAACTTCGAGGGTACTAGTTCAAATTAATTATTCAACCTTACTTCTAATTGAGAGGCAAGCCCACTTCCATGTACAGTACAGACTGTTTTTTTATTTGGGAACCTCCCGTTTATGGTTGCATCGGTCCAATGGGCGGGGGGTTTAGAGGGGGTAATTTCGAAAATTCTAAATATCTCAGATACTATACCTCGGATCGAAAGATTGTATAGAACAAATCTTATTGCAAATATCATAGTCCATACAAATTGTTCTATACATTTATTCTCTATCTTGAATATTAACGGAGATATTGGCATGTTTCAGTTTCCCCACTGCTACTCATGTCATATTAATATTGAGTCATATCATGAATCACTTCATTATAAGGTTAAATAACAAATATTGTTCTCATTGAACTTTAACTTTGTGAGATATATGGAAATACGTTCTGTTGATCCCTTCCCCCCCCTTCTTTTGTTCTTGGATTCCTAAAATTTCAGTGGTTAAGATAAAAATTATTCTGATTCATTATTACAGCACTAGCTATAGTAAATAGTTTTCAATAAAATTAATAAGTTATATTCAGATATATTTCATTTATTGTTTTTCTTTCCGGTCTACAATATGTCTATCTATCTTATTCAGCTCTGCGAGGTTGGCAGACTTGTTTTTTACAATTCAGACGCTTTTCGCTATAGAGATTAATAACTTGTCAATTTACTGAATGATTTCTCATTAACGTTTGTATTAATCACTTAATATTCTCGGTGGTGTTACCAGTATGTCGATTTATCTATTGTAAACGTTCACGTGGGAAATCTGCTAAGTTTACGCAGCCTCTGCGTGGCCGACTTTTTTTTTTTGCATTGTCCTCGTAGTAGTCCTTAATTTCTCTATGGTCTTCCAGTTCAAAATCTAAATTTTTTGGGCGTATGTCTTGAATAGTAATTCAGTATACATACTGTGTGAATTGCGACACACCTAAATAAATAAGCATACATACATCATTTTTATAAGTACTGTTCTTAATTAGGTTATACTTAGGACCCAATGGCCCATGAACACTGTCTATGTCAATATTTAGTAACATTTCACACATTTGCGATTATCCTTCTTTCAGCATTAATATAAAGTTTATTTAATTGTTTGTTCTACGTTCAGGATCTAACCAAGTTATCTTTAGTTTCTGTTCTTTTTTATTGTAAAATGTGTCATAATGTAGTTTATTACCTTCAAAGACCCTCGTTAATATTGATCTACTCTTTCACTTCTTTACCCTCTCCAAATTTTACAGATTTTAGAATTTAAATCACCTGCGACCACTATCAGACGACACTCTCAACCCTCTGCTTCACATTAGACAATACAAATATCATGCATTGTCATAGTATAGTCATTCACTTGTTAAATCCGTAAAGTAAAACGAATATTTAAGAATTTATGTTAGAGTAGACGTTACCACTCAATGAAGTATTTAAATAAAAGTCCGTCACGCAGGGGCTGCGTAAACTAAGCAGATTCTGCGCCGATTCCAGCCATTAACGAACTTGATCTTTATTTTTACATAAAGCGTTTAAATATCGACGTTGGTCAAGCAACAATTGCGACTGCTAGAGCGTTAACAGACTATATATATAATTTTGAACGGACCTCATTTTCGTCATCTCCTGGATAGGATCGATAGACATTTGAAAAACATTTTTGAAAATCGCGCCATTAGCACGACCTCAATAGCTGATTTCCCTCAAGGGAAATGTGCTAAAAGTGGTATAGTCTAATATTATGGTGTTCCACCGTGTTCTATTTCGGTGAAAGTTAGAAAGTGGAGAGGTGAGGTAAGAGGGAGGAGAGGAGAAATAAAATCCCTTGAGGAAGGATTAATCAAGGCAGTGTAGAGGAGGATTGGGGAGGCCCTAAGAAACAGTAAGCAATGGCGTCGTTTTTTGGCGCCAATTCTACACCATTTGGTGCCAAATCCATCGAATAGCTCCGTTTCATTCATTAACTACCTTCCTCCTCCTACATTCTCTCTTTCCCTTACTCAATTTAATTCAATCTCTGTCATGAGCAACTTTCTACTTTTCTTCTATTTGTAATTCTTGTTACAAATTCATATGTTTATATTAATAATTTTACAAGTTCCAATCCCTAAAAGACTTTTATCACCCCAGTCGGAGAAATAGTAAAAGACATATTGTTACTTCTACACGTCTTCATTCAATGAGTAAAATCGTGGGTACAGCAAGTGGCCTGAATAGCTACATAGGTCCTAAAGTGATTCTATTTCATACTTATAGCTGTATTAATGTAATTTACGGGTACATCAAAGTGGCCTTGATATTATACAATACAGTATTGTTAATTACTATGATTTATAATCATAGAAAACATTTATTTTATAATTTTTACTAGAATTTCACTTTCAGTGGAATTATTTTATGGGCACTGGAAATATGATTAATACTGCAGCTCTTTTTTCGCCTTTCATTGCGGTCTTAAAAGAATGTGTATCAATTTCGGTGTTCCATATAGTCTCCACTATCTATTATATTAGTTAAGCACCAAATAAATAAACAGTTACTGATTCCACTCATAGACGATGGTCTAGAATTTATTTACAAATTTCTTTTCTTGTATTCACTTTATTGACACTCTTCAGGGTTGTTATACTCAAAATATAGTCAGCCCATGATCTAGAGAGAAATCCTTTCTCTAGACTGGCTTCGTCTAAACCTAGAAATTTTTCGAAAATCACGTCATGAAATATATAATCTGTCTTAAAGACCATTTAAACACTTGATATTGTTGCCCCATACATTGTTTCTCTAATTATAATATTAAGCTGGTTTTGTGATTTTATTTGTGCTTCATCCTGCAGAACTGCTACTCATGGGGTTTTCCTGCTTGGGAATAGTATTTACAAATCTTATCATTTCCAACTTACATTTGCAGTTGTGTTTACACTGGATTCTCAATACTCGAGAACTAGAAAATCGAATTTATGAGTGCCATTCGAGCACTTGGGAAATCCTCTTAGTTTATACACCTTCTGCGTGAGGGGCGTTTTCCCAAAAAGGAATTAGAAACCGTGAGGTCGTTATATATGTTAGTTCCCTTTCAGGCGGGAGAACATCTTAAAATGAAACATTAGAGGTAGATGAGCTAAAGAGAGAGAAGGAGGAGGCAAGCTTTGAGACAAGATCCTTGAAGAGAGGAAGGGTATGGAGATAGGATGTGGCAAGTCAGAAGAAGGCCCATAGAAACTGGATACACAGAGAAATATCTCCTTGAATCGCAGCTTCGTCCATCTTTGTACTGATTCAGTCGAGGATGTGGTTCACTGTCTTCTATTACATTTCCAACCGCAACCTAACATGACGTGATTCGCTAGCTCTTGTATGTTATCCCCCATCTACAGAAACTTACATAACTAGCTGCATAGATAGGAAAGCGGATAAGGTGATTTGTAAAGACTTACAAATAAGCAGATTTCCCTTAGGGGAAATCAGCTATTGAGATCGTACTCATGATGCGATTTTCAAACATTTCTTCATATGTCCATCGATCTTACCCTGGAGATGAATGAGGTCCACTCAAAAATTATTTATATATATATATATATATATATATAATTGTCTGTTAACGGTCTAGTGGTCGCAATTTTTGTTTGATCGTTACCAAACTCGATATTTAGTCGATTTATGTAAAAAGAAAGATCAAGTTCGTTAATGGCTGAAATCGGACCAGTTCGGGGCTTTAGAGGGGACGATTTTCGAAAATTCAAAATATCTCCGTCACTATACGTTGGATCGAAAAATTGTATAGAATCAATCTTATTGCAAATTAAATTTACTATAAGTATTGATAAATACATTTATTATCTATCTTGAATATTAACCGAGATATTTGCATTTTTATTAGTGTGTGCGAATAACGGACGAAATGAGCTCTGCTAACTTCGGTTCTAGTCGTGAGTTCCGCCAAAAGCTAGTTCGGCCGTTTCCGTAACTGTTCGACTATTGTGAAATTCTTCTTATCGTAAAACTTCAAGTGGGAAATCAGCTCAGTTTACGCAGCCCCTGCGTGGCAGACATTTTTTTTAAAAATGAAACTGAAGGACATCAAGATTTGTATAAGATCTTAAGCAGAAAGAGGGTGCAACAATCTACCTTCATATATGACATTTCTATAAATGAGGAATATTCATTCATAATGTAAAAAAGTGTAAATTCCAATTTATACTGAATAGCAGCTTTGTGCCAGTTATAGAAGAAACCAATTATTGTTAATTTGCGATTTGTTAAAATGAACTTTTAACATCTTAGTTTTATGAGTTAAAAATAACTTTTGTTTACATTACAATCTACAAGAGATAAATTGAGGAAACTCCAGCGTGTAACATTATGTACCCTGCAGTATGAAAAATATGCTTCATTGTTAAAATCTGATGGTGCTACAAGAAAAATGTAATATTGCAGGAACAATTAATCTTAGGCTGAGGCAGAGCAGAGTAAATCATGAAAGGCGTGTATTACTTTCTTGTTTGGTCTTGTTACTAAACTAGTTGTTTGGCAGGTAGCCATGTCTGCTTATTTACTTCTTAACTCAGCACCTCTTTGGTACCAGAGTAGTCCGTTAAATTCAGCAACTTATTGTTAAACCTTCTGAGTTCCTTTATAGCAATAAACAAAAACGAAAATAACAATTAAAATTAAAATAACATAAATAATTAATTCTATGTATTTTGTTGTATGTGGAGATGGACTAATAATTGAGAAAATAGAGTTAACAAGATTAAGTGGTAGATATGACTATTGTATAGACTATGTATTTTTGGGAATGGCTACTTCTTCCATCACGATGGCGTCATCTATTAGGGTTTTATGGCCTTGCCTCGAAAATGTTCATTTGGTACCATAATCTATATTTAACCGTTTTATCTAACATTAAAGAACATATTTGTGATTGGTAGAAATCGGACTAGGATAACGAGGAGGCGGGGTTTAGAGAGGGAGGGGAATTCGAAAATTCAAAATATCTATGTCATTATTAATCAGATTGTAAAATGTTATATTGTTTGTTTATTATTATTGTATTTACGTCCACTTTATGCTACTATGGCTAATCGGGCGGTTTATCTACAGGTTACCATCCTTTTCTAGCCATGGTGGGAGTTTATTTAATGAGTCTGTCACTAAATAAATTTCTACTGCCCTGGGCTGGAACCGAACCCGCCACTCTAGATCTACCACGCGAGATTAAGACCAACGCCTTAACTTGCACGGCCAACCTATATATATCAATCTTGTTAAACTATTGAAGCTCTGCAATATTTGGTCTATGCATTTTTTTGTAACTCAAGTAAGTTGTACTTTCTTCAGTAACCCCCCCCCCCTCTACACATCGGTTTTTTTTTCTTCATAGAAACAGAGAATGTGTGTGAGATGAGATCACGTGGGAAATCTGCTTAGTTTACGCAGTCCTTGCTTGACGGACTTTTTCTTTCAATAGACAAGGAGAAAAGTCCGTCACGCAGGGGCTTTACTCACTACTACATGTTCTCTATTTCTAAGTAAAAAACGGATGGGTAGAAGAAGGGGGGGCGGTGTACTTAGGCCTGAAAGCAAGACTGTACGAATAACTAGATTGGTATTTGAGTTACGAAAAAATGCATAGAACAACAATTGTAGAACATCAATAGTTTAACAAGATTGTTTCCTTAACATTTCCCGATTCGACTCATAATAACAGACATTTTGAATTTTCGAATCCCTCCTCTAAACCCCACTATTCCAGGTCCGATATCAGCCAGTAACAAATATGTTGAGAGAAAAGTTTAATTTTCGAGTGATGGCATTGATCAAATAAACATATTCAAGTTAGAGCGGAAAATCTTAATTGATTACATATCAAAACTTAACGTAACTCAATTCATTGAGTTTCCAGTCCCTCTCTGGATTCAAGGAAGGAGATTCTTGTATATTATAAATATCAACATAATTCACCCAGGTATTAATTTATTCACGCTCGGGGTTGAAAAATCCGTTTCTCATGTATCATATGATGTGGACGGGGATATGCATTAACTTTATGCATGTGCTGGAGTAACAAAATGAGTGGATTGACAGACAGCGAAAAGAATTCCAATTTGTTCCAGAACGACCAGAAACGCAAACATTTCATACATATGTACATCCAGAGCGAATTTAAAAGTCATGAAAAGTTTTATTAGAGTAAACGTTTTAAGAAATTTTACTAATTTAATATTTAGTGTCTGATTTAAAATTTTGAAGATTCTTTTCACACAAACAAACACTAAATCCTATAACTGACCTGATCTGTAATTATTAAGCTAATATAATATAATATATAAATATATATTTTTATCTTAGCTACAATTTGGAAAAATTTCAAGTTCAGGGTCAGTTATTAGAGGTCACAATGATTCATATTTTTAGATTAATAGTTGTGTTGGAAAATAACAAATTTCATCAGAAGGAATTTCATGACAGATATAAGAGATTTATAACAAGAATAAAGTCCCGGCGTTTATTAGTAGTAAATGCCAGAAAGGTAATTCTTTTACATATTTACGTAGTTGTTTTCGCACTGGACTGTGCTTAGCCCTTCATTTATATTTTATCTGATAAAAGAGCCATTCAATAACCGCTATAGAGGAGAACGGAACTTCTGTTAAATATAGATTAAACTGGCAAATACAGTTCTCTCCTAATTATTTTACATAACAACATGAAACATTCTTTTTTTTTTTTTTTTTTTTTTTTTTTTTTTTTTTCCAATTTAAAGTGAAAATACGATTTGTAAAATACCCATAAATATAAAGCTCACCTTTACTATCTGTTTTTTACTCGATGTTTAATTTATTATTTTGCTGGCAGTAATTCACCGCTCAGGATTACTAATGGAAGTGAGGTATATTAAAAATATATTTCGCAAAAGTGGATTTCAAGGGAAATAGAAAAATATGTGGTTCATAATTCTTAAAAAAAAAAAAAAAAAAAAGGACTATCTAAAGTGTGACAAATTGCTTGTTAATGTATCAGTGGATCCATTAACTTCGCTGAAATCCTCCCTCCCTTAAAACTACATTTTATTAGTAATGTACCAAAACACGTCTGGTGTGAAGTGGGCTTAGGGTTTAGCTTATCAATGCCGTCTTCTCATAATATATTGTCTCTTATAAAACATATGCTCCAGGAATAACTGCCTATAAATTTTCAAAAGTACGTCACGCAGGGGTGGTGTAAACCAAGCAGATTTTCCTCGTGTAGTTTAACAATAGATAAATGTATATAATGGTAACGCAATTCCACAGCCAATATCAATAAATACGAACGAAATAGAAACCTCAATAAAAATCAAGCCAATAAATACAAACGATAATAAGAAACCTCTCAACCGGAAACGTCTGGCAACATCTCAGCGGAAAGAATAACAATTCCTGAAATATATCAGAATTTTACATATTAATTTTATTAAAAACTATTTACTAAATCTACTGTAATTTTTAATGGATTAGAATAATTTTTATCTCAATCAATCAAATTTTAGTAGCCCAAGAACTTAAGAGGGGTCACCAGAACATATTTGCATTTATCTAGTATAATAAAGGGTGGTTTATAACACAACAGAGTGCTGTTCATGTAACATGAGTAGAAGTGGGGTATTGCTGAAGGCTGAAAAATGCAAATATGTTGATTAAGCTAATTTCATATATATTATATTTAGATTTTAATTCAGTTACTTTATTGTTTATTCTACTAAAATTTTTTTGTATTTTATTGTTATATTTCCAGGCTATATTACATGCCCCATTACCTATTAGTTTCAGTTTTCTATATATTTGTGGGTGATAGTAAGTTTTCTTTTAATTGTATATATATATATATATAGCTTTGAACGGACCTCATTTTTATTTTCGACATTTCCCTAAAGGCAAATCTGCAAAAATGTAATGCCATTTTATCTTCTCTCTTGCTCCAGCAGGACTAGACTTTCGGAGAATTTCATACTTTCCTTCGAGAAACTGGAGTCTCAATAATAATGACAAGTGAACTAATAGATAACAATTTCTTAATTCAATTAATACCTTGGCTTAAAACTGGCTATCTAAAAGTGAAAGTATCATGGCCTTTACCATGACTAGGCAAACCGCTTGTATTTATTTCTTTATGCTAGAAAAATAATTGTGACTAAATTGAACCAGAAATTATTTAAAAATTAAATTTACCAGCTACCTGCTTACAATATTATGTGTGTGGACCTGGATTTAATTTTCGGTGACTCGCGGGTATTCCTTAAATTAACTTAATGTCTGGTTGGACGTGTTGTTTGGGATCCAAGTTTTGATGAACAAACAAATAGACAACTGGAGCACATGACCGGCAAAATAAAACCGTCTCATTTCCAGAGAACGTGAAAAGTAGAATAAAATACATTTTATACGTTTAGAAATCAAACGCGATGACCTAGGCATTGTTTATAGCTTTATCGCAGTACTTAACGAGCACATTTTAATCTGTTAGTAGTTTAGACGTTGTCAAAGCTGATAAGTGTAAAGCTCTTGAATGCGGCATTTCATGTGGCTCAAATAAAGGCAACTGACAAACTTCATGAGTAGTATTCTATAATGTTGGCCAAGCTGTGGGATAGTCTAATAACGCTAATCCTCAAGAGTTGGCGGAAGATATAACTGAGTCTATTAATGCTTGCAAAGTTGCAAAGGTGTGCTTAATCCCTGTCAGCATCCTGGAGGAGGATTAGCCCGGGAGATGGACACACGCCACTAATGGCCCTGCCAAATCCAGCCCAAGGATTATTCTCCCAATTACAACTACCGACCATTTTCTTCCCTCCTTAAGTCACCACACCCCAGCCAATTTACACTCAATGCCCTAACGATAGAAACTTATTAAATAGCTGAGCTTTAAAAGGCACCCCAGTAACTGTTTCTACAAAACAGCCAATAATTTGCCAGAATTGACTGAAGGCAGCTTTCGTTTTATTTCAAGAGATTAAATATGCTTTTTATAATCTGGCAATCACAGTTCAATAGCATGACTTAAAGATGGGGTTGCTGAATAGAGAAAGCCTAACAGAGGATGAGGACATGTACCGCGCTGAAGACCTGGAAGGAAATACGGTTGAGCAGCTAGAACTCTTGGATGTGGAGATAGCATTAGACAAAATCAAAAGGTGGAATGCTCCTGGGATGTCGGTTTGCTTGGCGAACTGCTCAATGATGGGGAGAGCTAATGACGAGCCGGATTCAGTAAGTAATTCTAAACATATGGACGGAAGTACGCATCCTGGATGAATGGAAAACAGGCCATTTTACATGTCCAATCCTAAAGAAAGATTCCACTAATGAGTAATAACCTGAAAACTACAGAGGGATAGTTCTGCTTACACTAGCGTTCAAAACCCTGACCTACATAATGCTTAATAGAATCAGTTCTATGAGAGGGCCCTAGGGAGATCATCAGGCAGTGTTCAGACGTCGAAGAAGCATCGGGTCAGATATTTACCATCAATCAGATTCTTGAGAAGCGGTGGGAAGTAGAGAAGGTAATACGTGAAGCATCCAAGGAAAATGGGGACTACATGTAAGCAAGAAGCACAAATTCCTCACATATGCAGATGATGTAGCGCTGTCCTCGAAAAGGAGGATATACTGTCTCTTACCGATTCGTTAATACCAGAGGCAAAAGATGTAGGATTGCAAATAACCCATATTTGTGAAGATAAGATGAAGTTCATGGTAGTGAGTCTCGTAACCTACACTTTCGAAAGCACCTTGAGCGTAGGGGACCAGTCCTTCCAAAAAGTAGAAACCTTCAAATACCTCTGAGCTATGGTAACCTCTATCAGAGACCAGTTTACTGAAATCGATCAAAATATAACTAATGCCAACCATGCTTTCTTCTCGGTTTCTCGAGCCTTAAGATAAAGGAAAATTTCACGAGTCTCGAAACTACGTGTCTGTAACTCCAGTATGAAGCCTGTACTTAAGTATGGGTGTGATACATGAACATTGACGGGTATCCTGAAAACAAAGGTTGAAAAGTTTGGGCGCAGGGTTCATAGCGCCATAATAGGCACAAAGTGGGGGTGGTGACTTAGGGCATTGGAGAAGGAAGACTTTAGAGTTTATATCTGAAAAGAGACAGCCGATTTCACGCGATATGAAAGCTAAGAGGTTACTATGGGCGGGGCATTCGCCAAGAAGTAACCCAATCACCTCTTTAAAAATAATTTTTTTTAACTATTAACAACGCGTAACACAGTTATTACTACACACACGCCCGCACGCAATATATATATATATATATATATATATATATATATATATATATATATAGAGAGAGAGAGAGAGAGAGTTAACACACACACAGAGTAGTGAATGACGGATATGAAGTGTTTGTGTTATTGTCCCATCCTCGGAGGCTTGCGGGCTGCGGCTAATGCACTAAAATTTATGCGGCTAGCTGTAGGGTGGGGAGGGGGCAACAAAGCGGTACGCACAAAAGCCCCCCCCCCTTTCCCCACCACTAAAGCAGTCTATTATGTTTTAATCCTTTTGAAAACCCTTTACGACTCGCCACCATCCTTTCAGGCTCCTCGCAGCTGCTAATTCTCATTCTGAAAAGCATGGAGAGGACATGAAGCGAGCAGTAAGCAGGGAACCTTCATATCCGGGGAAAGCACTTTACCTATTCTAGTTTTTTCTATCAAAACCCCTAAAGACAAAACCCCTTGGAATTTAAATGAAGACATAGTACTTGCAGGACTCTTATGTTGTTTTGTCAATTGAAGAAATTCTTCTAATTAATAACAATATAAGCAAATTACTTTAATACCTATAATTAAAAGAAAGTTTGCAAAAAGCTGTGGTTTATACATTTTGAGTGGACATTTTTGAAAATTTTGTGGTCTCCATCAGCCAAGTAATAAATATCATAAGGGGAGGGGGGTAAAAACTAACATTATTGAGATTATGCGTCGGAGCGTATCCAGAGACAGAAATAAGACTTCACAGAACAAAATTATTTATGTTAGCATTTGTGTGGATTCTCACAATGTTTATTTTGAAATGTTTTAGCATCTTTCCTTTAACCGAAAACAGGTATTGGCCTGAATCACATCATTCAGAAATTTGATCTGACACTGGCTTAATGGGACATTTTAAATTCTTCCTGATTAGGAATGTACTAACTGTTCTGGCACTGTAATGACATACATAACGTTTTATTAAGAGCTCAAAACAGTGTAAAAATCGGCTGGTCAATATCGTCATTACAGTAAGTAAAATATGACAAGAAAATCTCTTAAAATATATTCTTTCTGCAGTTGAAGACCATAACTGAAATTATAGTTGTGGCACTGCGAGACCTTTCGGATCCAAAGGAGGTTTCTACACAAATTTAGTATTATATGATGAAGGAGGTTTTTGCAAGCAAATAACATCCTCAGGAGAAGAAGAAAAAAAGATTACCGAAGCATCAGTATAATGCTTATAATAGGTTTCCCAAGCTGAGCCGAAAATATGTGAAGTAAGGATGAAAGGCGTAAAGAAGATATCCGAATGAAGTAAATCAAGCAGAGTCAAATACTACTTGGCCGAAATTGGTGGGAGGGTGGAGCGGTCATGCAGAAGGGGTAGGAGGGGCATATTCAGAGGAGATGCACAAAGGAGGGGATGATCTTAGGAGGGTGGTGGCGAGGAAATGGCGCGGAAACAGTGAATGACAAGTACCGGATGTTACAGCACGTGGGAGAGGGTTTGTTTCGGTCATGCGTGCCCCGGGGCGTCACGTGTCTATCGCCTCCTGTCTGGAGCATGTTTCATACGCATTCTCGGTCGCGTCCCTTTACATAACGATGTCCAAAGGCGCCGTTATTCGAAACTCAACCTTCCAACTGAAATGAGAAAATATTTCAGTGTTGCTACAATTAGTAACGATATATGAAATCAGAATATTCAGAATAAAAAAAATTAAATTTTTATCGGATAAATGACAGAATGAATACGTTTTACATGCCAATGAAATGGGTAATGCTGAAGTATTAAACTCTTATCAACAGACAATTTTTCCTTCTGTATTTCTATTCTTCAAGTAGTTCTAATATTCGACCAAACCCATTGTTGATCCAGACGATAAATAAAATTCTGTGTTCTAATTTGGCAAAGTCAGAAATGACAATGAAGAGAATCGGAGTAACTGTGGAAAATTTTCAGAAATTTAACATACGGTTAATTGATATGCTAGAATGTATATATATATATATATATATATATATATAAAATTGTAACCTCTGCCTGTACACTGATTTCTTCTCTAGAAATATCTGCTATTTGTGGCTTTGGTGTCTGTTTGTTCATTTGTTACCTTTTCACGCCGAAACTATTGAACCAAATTTTATTAAACTTGGTACGTATTATTATTAGTACGTGGTATAGTAACCCAAAGACCTATTTTAATATATATATATATATATATATATATACAGGCACGCACTCACGCACACACGCACACACACACACACAATGAGCTGAAGGTACCCGTCATTTGTAGCTAAATGTAGTAGTTGTTAAAAGAGCTGAAGGTACCCGTCATTTGTAGCTAAATGTAGTAGCTGTTAAAAGAGCTGAAGGTACCCGTCATTTGTAGCTAAATGTAGTAGTTGTTAAAAGAGCTGAAGGTACCCGTCATTTGTAGCTAAATGTAGTAGTTGTTAAAAGAGCTGAAGGTACCCGTCATTTGTAGCTAAATGTAGTAGTTGTTAAAAGAGCTGAAGGTACCCGTCATTTGTAGCTAAATGTAGTAGTTGTTAAAAGAGCTGAAGGTACCCGTCATTTGTAGCTAAATGTAGTAGCTGTTAAAAGAGCTGAAGGTACCCGTCATTTGTAGCTAAATGTAGTAGTTGTTAAAAGAGCTGAAGGTACCCGTCATTTGTAGCTAAATGTAGTAGTTGTTAAAAGAGCTGAAGGTACCCGTCATTTGTAGCTAAATGTAGTAGTTGTTAAAAGAGCTGAAGGTACCCGTCATTTGTAGCTAAATGTAGTAGCTGTTAAAAGAGCTGAAGGTACCCGTCATTTGTAGCTGAATGTAGTAGTTGTTAAAAGAGCTGAAGGTACCCGTCATTTGTAGCTGAATGCAGTAGTTGTTAAAAGAGCTGAAGGTACCCGTCATTTGTAGCTAAATGTAGTAGTTGTTAAAAGAGCTGAAGGTACCCGTCATTTGTAGCTAAATGTAGTAGTTGTTAAAAGAGCTGAAGGTACCCGTCATTTGTAGCTAAATGTAGTAGTTGTTAAAAGAGCTGAAGGTACCCGTCATTTGTAGCTAAATGTAGTAGTTGTTAAAAGAGCTGAAGGTACCCGTCATTTGTAGCTAAATGTAGTAGTTGTTAAAAGAGCTGAAGGTACCCGTCATTTGTAGCTGACTGAAGTAGTTCTTAAAAATGGTCGATCATTATTAGGTATCAAATCCTTTACTAATTCGATCTCCTTTTTGTCAGACAAGCACTGTTAAAATATTGTGCGAAGTAATGGTCAATGTTTTGACATTCTTTGTATATCAAAAAGAAGAATTAGTTAAGTAGTTGTTAAAAATCGCCGTACATGATTAGGTAACACCATCAATAACGGGACAACCACCTCATCTATTAAGAAAAATCCATGATGCAGGGGCAGCGTAAACTGAACAGATTTCCCGCATGTTAGTATTTACTACACGCTAGGGATCTGATCTCCTTTTAAGCGGCCCTTTTTAGGCATCTTCAAATAATTCTTATATCAGAATCCTAAATTACTTATATTCCTTATGAGCTTTTTGTAAGTAATACTTCTTTGGCTTTTATATATAATTTTATTGTGTTTGACAAAGAGCAGATCATGCTCCTCATAAGGAATATAACTAATTTAGGACTCCGATATAAGGAGTATTTGAAGATGGCCAAAAAAGACCGAAACGCCATAAAGAATTAAATAAAGTAATAATTTGGGTGAAGAGTTGTACACATGAATATTTCCTTTATCGATTCATTTACCCACAAAATAATAATAAAAAAAATGATTTAAACGCACATATAAAATTTTGAACTGACCTCATTCTGGGTGTAGGATTGATGGACATTCGAAAAATGTTTCCGAAAATCGCTTCATGGGTACAACCTGAGTAGCTGATTTCCCTTCAGAGAAATCTATTCAATAATTGCCACCATTTCCACCAGTGTAATATAATAGCAAATCTTAAGGAATTTTTAACGCGCATTTTATAAACGTGAATTTTCCGTGTTGGTCGGAATGGTGGGTAGATAAATTATAATTACAGCGGGGCAGACTCCTTTCTGGAGTATGAGGGTAGATAGGAGGGAGGATAAATAGAGTGAGAGGATACGTGAGGATGAAAGGAGAGCCAAGGACCAAGGTCCTGAGAGGATTAGCAGCACAATTAGTCCTGGATATCCTTAAATTGGACCACTTGCTCCTTTAATCCCCGGGACTAGATTCACCCAAGGGGAATCGATTCCACTCCGATTCTCCTCACCAACATGTCTCTAACCTTAAATATTATTGTCCCTTATCCCTCTCCTTTCCTATAATAAATTTACAACAAATAGCACAACATTTTCAATTCCCTTATAAATTAATTTCCACCAATACATTATTTGAAAAAGACATGATTTTTACTGGTGGGTGTATTGTTCTATTTACAATGATATAACAACAAATTGCGAATTATTATTAGTAATTTATTCAATCTGGATGGATATTTAATGTTCTACAATTGTTCTACAAATTTCTTTACTAACTGAAATATTAGGAGAGTTATTTGTATATTTTTTTATTTCTGGTCCTATTAAACTATAACTTTTACTTATCTCACTTAACAATAAGGCAACAAATCATGACATGTCTTACACCGAGAATGAATACAAAATATTATTTTCCTTGACTCTTTACTACGTGAGGCACATGTCTGATGTGATGATATCAATTAACATTTTCCGCTCTAGAAGCCTGAACACCAAACTCGATTTTTAGCATACACAAAAACAAAGACTTGCATAAGTCCGTTTATGCAAAGTAACGTACAACAATTGTTGCCCTAAACATTTTTCTTTATATCGGATATTATCCAAGTTATTTTTATTTTCTTTAGCCTCTATTTAACGCTAATCCAACTCATACAATTTTCGATTAAGGTTAAAACTGTCTCAGTAATCTCCTAATAGCACAGTTTTATGTCCTGATTACATTGACTTCTTATTATGGGAGAAATAGAGAATAGAATTTAGTTCCTGCGTAATGAGATTTTTAAAAATTAATAAAAAAAGACATGGCTGGGAATAGATGGGATGATGATGAATAGAAAAAAGGACTGATGAAAAAGTGTGACATTAAAATGTATGAAGGCTGCCGATTTGAGGGCGTGTAAGACGATTTATCCATATTCATATCGTCCCCACAACTGGGTCCCGAATTTCAACAACCTATAATCAAAGCCCTGTCTAAGGACATCTATTTCTCCCAGCTCAACTCCACCGGTAATACATTTACGAAACTGAAACCACGACGAGAATAAATTTTCTATATTTATCTTATTTATCATCAATTCAACACTGGATTCTCTGAACTAGAAAATTATTCACTGTTTTATTTTTGTTCTCTTCTTTAATCTCTTCGATGAAATGGAATATTTCTCGTTTTCAAACAATTCGTTAAATATTACTAATATAATTATAAATCGCATATATTTCATATACATATTGAACTTTTACACACAGTCACTCAATTTTGTTTGACAAGATGTAGCAATTATTTTATTTAGTCTTTCACCAAATTTATTTAGGGCACAACGCTTTCAAATACTACAGGTTCCTCTCCAAAAAGATGCTTTCATGCAGAGTTGGGAAAAACATGAAATACCACGATGTCGAGGCATGCTTGCTGGTCTGAAGATAGCGAGCGGCCTGTAGTCGTTGAAAGTGCTAAGCTCTCAATGAATTATGAGAAGGATTAGACAATCTAATTATTAAATATTATCAAAATAATGTGACTTTCACTTTACTTTTCTGTTGGGAAAAACCAATAAACGTGGTTAATGAATGCCCTAAGAAGTAGTTCAGTTTCAATTTTTAAAGAAAGAACAACTTTATACGAAGTAAGCCAATAGAAATAGCAGATCAGGGAATTAGAAAATATTTTAACCAATGGCTTTGAAAGCATCACCACGCAGGGGGTGCGTAAACTTAGCAGATTTTCTTGGTGCTGAAATGAAACATAGATGCCTTTATCCCATATAAGTCATGCTGCTCAATGATGATTTCGTTCAATTTCTTCCCAATTCTCACTGAGGCATGGCCTAAGTAAGGAATGGAGATAAGGTGATCCTTTTTGACTTTGGACTGTGCTTCAGCCATCCGATCGCGCATATGTCTACTCATCTTCTCCTTGTACTTTCGATTTAACAATCTCTCCACCATTCTCTACTCATATTCGTTGGCCGACGCCAAATGCTTTATATAACTTACTTCTGCGTCGTATTTTGCCTGGGCCAACGGTATTTTAAGGAATCATTCCACGAAGTACAACTAACCAGCCATTTTATATTGGGGTGGTGGAACGAATCCACTGAGATTAATAAATCAGTAGCTGAAGGCTTTCTAAAAATATCAATATCTTTCCCCTCCTATCACTCTCAAGATCCAGGTAGCAAAGTTTATTCTCCTTTTCTGTTTCCAAGGTAATTTTTACTGTCTCGTGGCAGCTATTCAGATAAGAATGTAGACCATCCAAATCCTTCTGTGAGCCATTAAAAATAATAATGATGTCATCAACGTAACGAGCCCTGAACTCAATAAACCTAACATAATATATTTTCTCTCCAACACATTCATAAATATTCCTTCAGGAAGTGAACCAATGGCGCTGGTCCCGATCCGTCTTGTAACATTTGCCACCGAACTTAAAGCATTCAGCTTGAGACAAACTATCAGCAGATTAATAAAATCCCCCGTGACCGTTAGGTTAAAATTCTTTTTTTCAAAAAAACTTTGAAACGCCCAAATTACGTGAGCTGTAGGAGCCAAACATGTTGACTACGTCAAACGATCCTAGTATTCCGCTCTCACTGAATTTGGTTCCTTCCAGCTTCGACACTAGCTCACCACTATTGGCAATACTGTAACTCGGTTTAAAGTTAGTGAGCTCTTTAAACACCATTACCAATTTCTCTGAAGGAGCGAAATTAAAAGACACAATTGGCCAAAAAGGATAACCAACTTCGTGAACTTTTTATATAATTAAGTCCTATATATAATTGTATGTTTTTGTTGTTCATGTCACCAGTTTAAAAATTCTCTTATTAAGTTAATATTTTATTTATTTTTAGGAGTTGTTTAAATTCGTTAAAGTTTTTTAAATTTGTTAAATCATTTTTTAAAATGTTGACTAGCCAAGCTTGCTTTTAAGTATTGACTTCGACCGTTTTTTCTGTGATATTCTGTGAAAGTTACCTTCTATTTTACAATAATTATTTTTTTTCTTTCTTTTTATTTTTTAGGTTAAGGACGTTAATTTAAATAGTGTTGGTTACATGATTTCCATACGTTTTGTTTATGTCAACAAGCACTGAAGATGGAGCTGTTGCTCTGAAAGTGCACTCTGTAAAAATAAACGCATTGTAGAGGAAACAGGCCTATTGTGTACAACCAGATAAGATCATAGTTTTTCATGAAATACTCTAATATCAAAATTAGGTAATGATGAAATTAAAACTAAGGTCTCTAGGTAATAAAATGTGCATAAAATATGTCACATCTCGCAATAACCTATGTATAAAAGAATATAGGCCCGATTAAAACAAGACGAACGTTTTAAGCTTTAAATAAGTCATTATGTGACATACTGGCTCATTGTTAATGTGATTCGAATATTAGTACTTAGGTTAGAAAACTGAGGAGTTATTCCAATCCCGCTTTATATATATGAATGAAGATATTGACCTAGATAGAAGAAAAAATAATTTAGTACTCCATAACTTTAATGAAAATAAAGACGAAACTCTTTCTACGCTTCTTGACACTTTTATTCTGTTCGCTGCCGAAAATATGCAAATTTCTGTCTCTAAAATAGAAATTGATTTTATAAAACGCCTAGGAGCCAGAAGAAACGACTCACCGAGGCCGGTTTTAATACGATTTATAACGACATGGAAGAAACATGAATTTCTAACTTCTAACTTTAAACTTAAAGATGAGAGGATTTATTTTACCCTCTCAAAATGAGGAAACGAAGAAGAGAGTTAATACCCTATCTTCAAATGGCAAGAGAAAAACAATTCCGAGCTAGTCTAAGAAGGGATAAGCTGTTGTTAAACGGTAGGCTATACTCACTGGAACAGCTACTCAAGTCAAGAATCTTGCGGAAAGAAGAAAATGAAACTACCGGGGAAGGATCTATAACACTTGATGATGGTGACGACAGCAGATCCCCGAACGCCTATTAAAAGGAAGCATATGACGTCACACCAGAAGATGGTTTCAGGCAAGACAAAAACAGCACTCCAAGGATTTTCCTTTAAACCTCGGTCTTCTTCTCTGGAAGGCAGGAATTCCTGTAGTCCACCAAATAAAGTAATACCAACATAGCATACAGAGCAGCTGGATGATCCTCTGGATAAGACTTGGCATGGAGACGGTAGTAATATCTTGTCATGGAACATTACTCGAACGGCAAGTGAAAAACACATTCCCTTATATGATTATACACCAATAAACCTAATATTCTGTAACATTAACGGTTATTCAAATATTTTTACTGTGAAGATGGACGATTTGTCAAATAATTTAGCTATATGTCTAGTCGAAACTTGGTTAGATAACTTAAATTTTAACACTCCACTTTGGTTGGCTAACTATCATCCTGTTGTCAGTAATGCTGTCAGAACCAATCTATATGGAAGGTCTAGTGGAGGTATTATAACCTTCATAAATAAAGCCATAATTAAAGATACAAGGGATATCACTATAATAGCGTGCGACCGTTATATGATTATAATTAAATTGAATATTTTCAACAAATATATAATACTAGGAAATGTATATTTACCGCCAGAATGTGACTTCGAAAGCATCTTGAATAAAATTTATGATTTGATATCTCAATATCAAAACCGTCCTAACCATTATATAATTCTCTGTGGTGATTTTAATGGGCACGTAGGAGATTTGAATAGTTTGGACGATGGTTTATTTGCAGGGAGCAACCTATACGGCTCAAGAACTGTTAACCATACAAAGGTTAATAAGCGGGGTAAACTCTTGGTTGAAATATTGGAATCCTTGGGACTATACCTTTGCAATGGTCGATCCGTCTCGGATAGGCCTGGAAGATATACTTACATTTCTGGTAGGGGTAAGAGCACTGTAGACTTGGTTTGGATTGACGAAAATTGTATTTCATTGTTCCAGAATATGCAAGTGGGCATCTTTTCAGAATTTTCCGACCATTTAGCATGTACTGTTTCCTTATCATTCACGCCAGTAAGCAACAAAACTAAGGAACAAAGGAAACTTACATCATTCAATAGTATAAGATGGGACCCATCAAAAATTGAAAACTTCCAAAAATATTTACAAATTTCATCAGGAATTTACTACAGTTCTAACAATAGTAACGAGTTATATAGAAACTTTATTATATCAATTACGGAAGCTCTAACACACTCAGGCTTAATGGTCCACAAAAGTAACTATAATAAGTATTCTTTTAACCCTAAAAATAAATGGTTTGATCTAGAGTGTCACCTGTTGAAACGCAATGTACAGCAGAAATATAGAATAATGGCTAAAAACAAGTATTCGGACAGTGCAATGGACGATTACCTAAATGCAAAAAAGGTTTACAGGGCAATCATACAGTCAAAGAAATGTCAATATAGGGCCGTTGTCATTGAAAAACTAAGAAATGTGAGAAACAGTGCCGAGTTTTGGGAAACTGTAAAATCACTTAAACCTGCAACTTTACATACTAATGAAATTCATATAGACCTTTGGGCTGCTCATTATAAATCTCTTTAAGGGCAAAAAATTAAATCAGACAAATTGTTTTTTTCTGTCACTCACCCTATACTTGACCAGCCATTTTCATTAGAGGAATTACAGTACTGTATTAAACGGTCAAAAAACAAGAAATCCCCTGGGTTTGATAACATGATATATGAGGTTTTCAAGAATCTAACCCCAGAATGGGAACATTATATATTGAATCTGTTCAATACCATAGTTGACTCGGAAAATCCACCAGAGGCTTGGTCAAAATCCAAACTGCGATTAATGCACAAAAAGGGAGATAAGAAAGATGTCGACAACTACCGAGGAATCTCTTTAATAAATAATATAGCAAAGTTGTTTACAGCTATACTAGCTCGCAGAATTCTTGATTGGGCCGAGAGCGAGCAGTTGATCTCTGAAGAACAGGCAGGTTTTAGGGAAGGAAGAGGTTGCATTCAGCATGTCTTCTCACTGACTGCATTAGTTGGTATGCATTTTCAAGGGAAGGGAACCTACATATATGCAACATTTGTCGATTTCAAGAAAGCATTCGACTCTATAAACCAGGAGCTACTCTGGCAAAAATTGTTTACTCTTGGGCTCAGCGGGAAAATAATACGAATTCTAAAAGCACTTTATGACAAGGCTTCCATGTTTATTAAAATTGGTTCCGAACTCTCAGAGGAAATACCTATAAGTTATGGATTATTGCAAGGGGAAAGTCTCAGTCCAACCCATTTCATTTGTTTTCTATGCGACATAATTTCGTTTTTTTATAATAGTGGTGCGACAGGAATCCCATTAGACAGCGCAAATGAAATCATAATGCTCTTATTTGCAGATGACATTATACTTCTAAGTACTTCATGGCATGAAGCTCATAAAAAACTTAAAATATTAGAAACATATTGTAACCATAACTCACTCATGTTGAATCCGGACAAATCCAAAACACTTGTATTCCACAAATCCCCGCGAACTAAAAAACTGAAACCTCTTTACTGGCAGGATAAAGAATTGGAGTACATTAAAACCCACACATACCTTGGAGTGCCTTTTTCCTCATCAGGAAGATTTTCCAAAGCTGCAGAACATTTCAGCCACAGATCAAATGCGGCAAGTGCAAAGGTTAGGGAAATACTGGGAAGAGGAAAGAGTGATTCCTGGGAAGCAAGAATAGCCCTATTTGATTCAATGGTGTCATCTACTCTTCTTTATGGAGCAGAGATTTGGGCTCCAAATTACCTGGACCTTGTGGAATCGGTACAGCTGAGGTTCTGGAAGTATTTGTATTCTTGGCCAAGAAGTACCCCGAATTACATAGTCCGTTTGGAAACGGGGCGAGCGCACTTAAATGTAGTTATATTTAAGAAAATTATTAATTTCTGTGTTAAACTGCTCTCAATGCCTGACCACCGACTTCCGAAAAAATATTTCTTAAGCTGCTTAGTTTGCACAATAGGAAAAGCGACATAAAATATAATTGGGTGTCACAAGTAAAATTGATAGCAGGAAATAATCATGTTGAAGAATATTTTTTCGAATCTTTAGACCAACAAACTTTGCTAGCCAACAAGATCACAATCATTGAAACAATTGTAAACAATCTCCATTCCGTAGACGTGGATAGAGTTCTTAACTCAAGTTACAGCCGAATATATAGAAGTATTTGTAGTTTTAACCATTCTCTCCCTGAAAATTATTTAACGTTCCACACAAACATAAATAAAATCAAACTTATCAGTCAAATAAGGATTTCCTCTAGCGAGTATTTAAAATTATCCTATAGAAACATGACTCAAATTATAAAAACGGGAGAGGTATGTAAATGGTGCCAAAAATATATTTACCTACATTTGAATCATTTACTGCTGTATTGCCCCGCTTTTACATCACACAGGGTAAAATTCCTTGACAAATATATAGTGCCTCAAAGAGAATACCTATCATTGGTAAACATTCTGGATTACAACAATGAAAGTAAAGTAAATGATATTTTTTGTTTCTTATCAAAAGTTTGTGAAAGTTAGCAATATAGAAGAAAGAATTGTATTATTTTTTTATGGGGGTGCTTATTCAATAATAATCGGCAATTTATTTATTATATACAGTTATACTTATTATTAGAAGAGCTATACTTATCTTAGATAATAGTCATGTTAATCTGATATGTTAGAAAACTGATTTTTATTTAGACATTAAAAAAGAATGAATTAATCTACATTTAAATTAAATTATAACCTATTGAATTCAGTATTATAATTATTTAGATTAATATTAATATTGTATTACGTGCCAATGTATATGGTGTTCAGTTGTAATTCTAGGAATTATTATTATTTTATTTACACATACTTTAAGAAGTATAATATATTAATAACCATACTAACACTAATTGGCCAGACTCTTGGCAACATGTTGTAAACAGAAGCCAATAAAATATCTATCTATCTATATATATATAAAGAAAAATGTATAGAACGGCATTTGTAAAACATTACATTTTCGACAATATATTCGAGATATTGTTAATAGTACCCTTTGTTTAAATGTTCCAAGTGTCTGAAAGTAGCCATTAACAAAATTGACCTTTAGATTTAAAATTAATGATTAATTACTGAGTTAAGGAATGACTAAATAAACATTGTAGCCGTGACAGCTTTTGACAAAATACACACACACACACACACACACACACACACACACACACACACACATACACATACTACTTTTTATTTTGAGGGTTCAACAGCTTCCGATTGTTTTTTACATTGCTTTTTGATGCAACCACAATATGGCAAAGAATGTTGACGACTTGACCTCGTTGTGGTCAAATCTTGTGATACGCCATGGGCTGTTGAGTCAAACATATATTTTTTTTGTTTTTATTTATCTAAAATAATAATATTTAAATATACTAAGGGAGTTCTAAAGGAGCCCATTTGTAACTCCAATTTAGCCTGACTCCTAGAAGTGGAGAATACAGACGAGAAGGTAGAAGTTGAACGACCTTCTCAGAGCCAAATTCCCGGACAAATAAATCCGATTTAGGAACGACAACCCCTCCTACATCCCCACCCCCTTTACTAATGAATCAAAATGAAATGTGAGGGAGGGGGCGCTCAAATTGAAACGTAAGGGAGCGCTTTTGTGGCTTTTAATTATTTCTGTGCCAGTTCTGGGGTGGGGATAGAGGTGGGGGATAGTTGTGGTTTCATTAGTGGCCGGAATCAGCTAATCAGAATGAAGTGCCCCATTTATTTCTGTTTTGGGGGAATTTCGAGGGCTCTGCTCTGTTGGCCCAAAGCCTATTGTTATAAATTACAATAGTCTACTTTAACTTCACTTACATTTACTTTTAATGCGGCCAAATATTCACAGCCCTACTCCTGCCCGTTGACAATTTTAAAAGAAGAACGAACATAGGCTTTCAAATACAAAAGCAGTCTCTATGCTAATATAAAGTTAAACAGCTTAATACAATATACGTAGCTGGATTTGCATAAACAAATTAAAGAAGAAACTTTACAATGTATATTTATTGATACGGATATACGAAGAGGATCTTCCTATGCCTCTCTAACCAAAAGTGCGAGGAAATACCGAAGATGATGTCAGTTGGCTTTAATGCTCGGCTGGACAGTGAGAAGATATGCAGTATAGGCAAATATGCCATGTCTAAGGACATCAAGGCAACACACCATATGTTTTCTAGCAAGGAGATTCGTGAAGCAATTCGTGTGATACATAATGATAAAAGTCAGAACCAGATAGTCGACATTTTATTCAAAATTATAACCCCTTCATATTTCTGGCTCACAAAGCTACCAGGAGGCTGGTTATAGGCCAGAAATATGTTCTCGTTTTAAGTAACTTAAAGGGCAAATTCTTCAAGAATAAACCCAACAATATGACACCTATATATTGAAAAAAGAGGAGAGTCCGATAACAAAGGGAACAACCCTCAGATATAAGATATAAGAGAATCTAACATTTCTAAAGTTGTAAGACCTGCAGAAGTGTCAATTGCCTATTACAGGGAGGGATTCAGTCATCGGTATGAAAACTGTTCATTTGATAAAAATCCAAAGAAACCTTTTCACACAGTTAGCACATTGACCGTTAAAGGGTCTAGAGCTTTAATGGTATTCTGAATTTGTGAACCATTCTATTTTAATAATGTTGGGTGGATTAATTGAATCTACAGACAACAGAGGAAAATGTGCCAATAGTTGGAGAAGTTATAGGAAAATCAACCATAAATAAACAAAACACGGTGTCATAGATTTCACAGAAAATTCCGGAGTAAATTCAAATATTTTAAAATATCGTAGAGAACAAATTCTTTATCAGGCAAGAGGCTCATTATATATATTTATAATAAATGGAAGAATAAAAAAATTAGATGAGAGAAAACTAAAGAGATTTCTCATGCACAGGAATGATTCTCACGTCCAATACTTTATATTTATATGTTAACAAGAGGTGAAGTATGTTTCGAGACATTAATGGCTTAAAGTGAAAATGACACGACTACAAACCCAATCATTGAGTTTCAAGTAATTGATAGTGACTGTTTTTGGAAAATAATAACAGAACTTGGGGTTTCAGAAAAGCCTATCCAAATAATATGGATACACATCAATGGCTTTCATAGTCGACTGTTGAGGTTTGAGAAAAGATGATTGGTTGCTTGACATGTTTTCAAGCTAGCCTTGCAGAAGACAATACTGCCGAAAAGAGGGGTAGAATGAGATGCAGAGACCCCTATTTAGTCTCTGGTGAAGTGGTGGAATGGAAATCCATCAGCCGGGATTGACTCCCGAGGAGAATACTCCTAATACATGAACATCGTGTCATAATTTATGAAAATGGCCCGAATATTTAAGATAAGAATCATACCCTAAATATCACTGTTTTTACATTGTGAATTTTGAAATAAGAATCGCATGAGTGACCCCATTTGCTTAGACTTTATAAGGTTTTAGGTTTTATAGTATACCCCTACATTTTATAAGGGATTATAGAAGATTTGGACAAAGGTTAGGATAATAAAGAATAGAGGATGAGTTATGAGGGTCTAACTGTTGTAGGTATAATTGGCTGTAAACAGAGGGTCTATGGTGGTGGGATATGTGAAGTCTCTCTCTATTGCCGGCACTAAGTAAGGGGTAATTACTAAAGCAAATTTACATTGGGATCCATGCAGGGGTGCCTTGCCTGCCTTCAGAGCTAGGGCACCACCCTTAATTCTTAACCAACTCAAAGAGACATAGCATCTCACTCCCTTCCCAGCGGCTTAACGCCCTAAAAAATGTAGCCATGTCTAGCTTATTACATATTAACGAAAAATAAAATAAACATTAACGTAGAAAATTGTTTGGAGACCCAACGCCATGCCATCATCGTACGCTCGCATGATCTGCCAAACATATGTGGTTAAAGAGGGGAATTTATTTACCGAAGGGTCTTTAATAGTTCAAGAGACATATACCCTATTTGGGGTCATTTATATTGGTCATCCAAAATGGCTTTATTAGATGTAAAACGAAATTTCTCAATGGAACTTCAATAATTATTAAATTCACTCGATATTAGAGGGGCTTTTGACAGTTAGTGATGGCTGACTAAATGTTTAGCATTCAACAAACACCAATGTCCAATAAATATGCAAATATGAATGTCTATATAAATAAATGTATTAAGAACCTTACTTTTACAAACGATACTCACTGTTAGGATCGACAAACTGTAAGGTAGCCAAGTTACAAACCCAATACTTCTCAAGAATGGTTTATATCTCAGATACTATGAAATTTAGGGCTGAATAGCCTGATTTAACAAGAACTACCACCAGAGGCCGAATTGATAGCATTTGCTGATGATACTTAAAATAAAAGCAAATATTTTTATAGATTAAAATAACTATGCCAATGAAATTTGTGCTTCTATGTATGAATGGGCCAAAAATAATAAACTTACTTTTAACGTAAACGGAGAAAAGATTATATTTACCTAAAAAATATTAACTATTAACTAATAACCTAAATAATGCAGAATTACAGAAAGTAAAAGAAGTGAAATGCCGTGAACTGCCCATTGATAATAAACTGAAATAGACGCTACACGTAAATAACATGAATTGTATGAACAGTATACCAATTATCAAAAGTAGTTAACAAATGATTTGGGGATTAGAATATGAAGGATTTCAAGAAGTATCTAATGGAGCTCTGTTACCAATGATGACATTTGGTATTGAAATGTGGCACAAAGTTCTAAATATTAAAAGATGTGCCCTGAAGCTAGACCAGGTATAGTGGTTGAAACTTTAAAAACAAGTCAGATGTTAAAGAACCATTTTGTATGCAGCTGCCTGCTTACTAGCTCTATATTATTGCGCTCAACAGATATACACTACTATCACTAAATATAGAAAAACGCTAATCGTGCCATTTAACAAATAGAAAACGACATACATTATACAAATTGGATATCCCCCGCTGACACAAATGACATATACGTTATACAACAGAGGACGGCCAAGCATATTGAACAGATACCGTTAACATTTACACAGACGTAAGCAAAGAAGCATATAAAGTTGGTTGTGTATTTGTAATATAGAATGGCGAAAATTATGTTTCCAGTAAGCAATCTAGAATGGACTCTAACTTTTCCAACAATCAGACTGAACAATTATCAATACTATAAGCACTTGAATTTATAAGGCAAAACTACATTAAAGGACACGCATACGCTATTCGCACAGACAGAGCAACTATTGGCAAAATTAACAGCTACAAAATTAATAATGGTAATGCAACAAGTTAGAAAACTGTTAATACCTTGCGAACAGAATCATATAGACGTACAAAATGGATAAAAGCAAACACTAGACACATTGGAAATGAACACGCTGACAGGACGGGCTAAGGCGAAATTAACGGACAACTCATTAATGATTGATAACAGAAATATATCCAAATCAAAGATTAAAAGGACGCTAAGACTAAAGATATTTAAACAATGAAATTATAGATGGCTAACACAAATAAAGGTAATCATCTATACAAATGTTTAAATAATATAGGACAAAGAGTTAAAAGTAATGAATAATAGAATAGCTCAAGTCCTGACAGGACATGGGCTGACTAGAAGCTCTTACATATGCTTAAAATTATTTAAAACGGCCAGTGCATATGTGACGAACGAACAGGACAGACATACGACCAAACTATTGGAAAGACCAAGGCAAAAACTTGGCAATGAATAATGAGTGCTTAGTTCCCGCTGCAGAGTACGACCTGCTTTCCATTTTTATTAATGATGATACTTTACTTTACTTGATACAAACATAAAATATGTCTGTTGTCATACCTGTTGGTGGAGACCGTCGTCACAGGCTGATGGACGAGTACAGCTGGCGAGCGCTTTCGATGCGATGGCACCATCTTCAAGCCCGTCAAAAAGTTTTACAGTACAACTCTAGACGGCTTGAAGATGGTGCCATCGCATCGAAAGCGCTCGCCAGCTGTACTCGACCATCAGCCAGTGATGACGGTCTCCACCAACAGGTATGACAACAGTATCATTTATAATGACGGTTCTAATCGTTTATTTGGAATATAAAATACTTCCATCACATTTTCTTTTCTTTATTATTAATTTGTTTTTATTTTAGTTTTGTTATTGACTATGGTTTTATTATTAATATTATTTTCGTATATTTTATTTATGTATTCGTTAAATGGATGCTATAATCTTCACAAGATTTTAATTGCATTCGTACATAGAAAAACTAATTTGTACTTTATGTAAAGTAATTATTGTAAATATCCCACTCCACTGTACGTAGTATCAAAAGATGGGCCGTTCAAATGGAGAGAATTACATAAATATACTCCCTCAATTCAGGGATACTGAACTGAGGAGAGTAGAATAATAACAAAAAACAAGTCATTAATAAAATGAGGCAGTAATTTTGAACGTCTGTGAATTATGCAATCGAACTCAGGAAAAAAATAATGTTAAAAGTATGAAAAATATTACTTGGATCTAAGTGTCTTGGCCAACTAGGAAACACTACAAGATTGACAAACGATAATTACAAATATTTTTTTCTGTAAGGTGTCCTCTCCAAACGACGCGTTTTTTAATGTCGATTGTCTAATTTCTATGACTTATTTTTTCCTTTACATGAAACTACAAAAATATTTATATTTCAACAGTAAAAACAAAGATATAAGTAATAATGTCGAGGAGGTTCTGGGTTTAGTGAGCTCTGCTGGAAATACAGTAACCTGGAGGACGAACTTCAGCAAAACCAATCTCGATGAAATCGCAAAATTCTGCAATTCTGCAAGGACCGGTCGAATCATTATTTTGTGTATACAGATATTATTGGCTTGCCGCTAAAGTTACAAACAAACAAAAGGGTAACCATTGTGTTCTACCTAGTTGTACAGTCGTATTTTATAAAGTTAAATTTCCTTTGTTTTCTCAACATCTATATCAATAAATGTTAACGTTTGTTTCAATTAGGTATAAGGTTAGCCCTAAGTTAGCATTCTTTTAAGGTTTAAGTTGTATAAAATTAGCTTCCTTACTATAAAGTTTATTATATGTTACTTATTCAATATATACTTGATTCTTTGGAGAACTCAAATAGTGACTTGTATTATTCGCCCTCATTTTTCCACAAGAAGAGTAAATACTTAGGTATAACCAAGGTGAGGAAATTATCTCTTTAATACTCTTATTTCAGATTAATGCCCTCTTATTATTACCTTAAAAAAGCTTCCCGCCCTTACAAAACTAATACTCTATGTATTTTAGTTACAACGGACAAAGACTAGAAATATTTCAAAAGATGTCTTTTCTTCATTATAATTCTTATGTTTTATTTTTTGGTGGGAGGGAGGTAAATAATTGACGAAAATAGGTTTTCACCAGTAAGAACTCGATTAAACAAATTAATTATTGAATATAATTAATTATATATGCGTATTGTACTTTGAAAAAGTAGAGGGAATTGACAGTATTCTGATAAGAAGGGGCAGGGGGAAAAGGGGATAATGCAGTGAAACCAGAACGGCTTATGATCAAAGTTATCTCATCCTTTATCTGCTAGAGCATAACCCAAGGGGCGGTGCTATAGGGGGAGTATCCCATAGGATCGCTGCCACCCCAATTTCTGGAACCCGATATCCTTAGACAGGCAAGTCTTCCAGCAGTCCTATCTTATATGATATATTTATCACTTTCCTTAGTTCTATGCAGCTTCTTAGCTCACAGTAGTGTTGTTGTCAAGTGAAGAATATTGTGTGCTAGGAGAGAAGAAAACTATCATAATCGGCCAAAAAATAACTTTTGATCATATATACCTATAGTCTCTATAAGGTAGAGACAAATTTCTCATATTTAATAATTTAATGTGAGAGCGCGCTAGTGTCACAGGGCTGGTGGATTAGTGGGAGTGAGACGAGTACCTTATGGGATGACTAAAAATTATGCCTTTCTTAGATGCCGCCCACAAGCAAGCGTGGTGAGCTGACTACAGACCCTCCTGATGTTTTGGTCTACTGGAGATAACTCATTACGTAAAACCTCCCCCGATTCTGAATCCGTGGTGTCTTACTCGTGGGCGACGAAATATATCAAAGGTCTCTAATGCCCGACGAAAAAAAAAATACCTCAATGATTCTTCACGCTAGATGAGGAAAATTAATATTTAAGATCTCTAACAACGTATTTATAATACAATATGACGTAATATTTTATACAAATCAGTCGAAACATCAATATCTTTAAACCTGAGCGTGGCATTATTACTTCCTACTGGGTTTAAAAACTCAAACGGTATTTTTCAAAAAAAAAAAAAAAAAAAAAAAAAAAGTCAGCAAAACACTAAATTACACCAGTTATTATTTATTACCTTTAACCTCTCAAAATAAAAAAAAAACTATATCATGAGGGTGATTTCATCTAAAATACATTCATCTGGACTGTGAATGCTCATTCCTATTGGGACCAACCCAAGTCCACGCCATCAGACCCCCACATCTCCTAAATCAATCCTCTCAACATCTTAAATTCAAAATCTCTTTCTTTTTATGTCCCGCATCACTCTCATTTAGTTTCTCCTTACATCTCCTTCATGTTTGCAGTTTTTCATCCCCTCTTTTCTGCAGTTTTCAATTTTCAGTAAAATAACCTCAAGAACTCAAAAATAAAGCAATAACAAGAGTCTGCAGAAAAGAAACACAAAGTAATAATTTAACCTCTCAAAATAAAAAAAATAAAAAAACCCAAATCATGAGGGTGATTTCATCTAAAATACATTCATCTGGACTGTGAATGTTCATTCCTATTGGGAAACTCCACTGCCAACAACGAATTGAATGACCTACATTGTGAATTGATTACATTCAAGTCAAGAAGATTTTTAATATTTAGCATTCTAATTTAAACAACTCTATACGCTGTTGCTAAGAACAGCGAAGATCTTTTAGTGGTTTAGGAAAGGAATGATGGTCTAGTGAGAAATGTAAACGCAACATATGGAGTAACTGCAATTCTAGTTAGTCATACGAGCGAGCATTCAAATAATCTGTTAATAGGTTTTAATGTGTTTTTGTGTTTCTTTTCTGCAGACCCTTGTTATTGCTTTATTTTTGAGCTCTTGAGGTTATTTTACTGAAAATTGAAAACTGCAGAAAAGAGGGGATGAAAAAGTGCAAACATGAAGGAGATGTAAGGAGAAACTAAATGAGAGTGATGCGGGACATAAAAAGAAAGAGATTTTGAATTTAAGATGTTGAGAGGATTGATTTAGGAGATGTGGGGGTCTGATGGTCTGGACGTGGGTTGGGTGCCGATCCCAGTAAGGGCAATCTCTGCACTTGGGAGTCCCGCAGGGCTATACACTGGTTCCTCCATATATATACACACACACACACTTTTCATAAGTCTCCATTGTCTATATTACTAACTCCCAAGGGAACATCCCTAATTCTCGTCTCTTTATTAATAATACCTAAACAGCTCTAGTTCTGGCGCAGTAAGAAATACCGTCACCTACTAATAGTGTAATTATTTAAATTAAATAATAATTCTCCAATTATTTACTTACGTGTTCAGTCCTTTAAATCAATAAAGTAGAGTTTGCCTTTGACACATGGCTCTCAAAATCAGTTTATCTTTTACTAAAGAATTTCCACATATGTATACATATTAACACAGCAGTAGGCGTCAGTACAAGAGTGAGCCCATGCCATCTCTCAGATGACTTACCGTCTTTCTTTAAGTATTAAAGTAAGAAGGTTAGTTTTAATTAAGCCTGCACTAATATTCGTATAAAAGTTATAATTGATACATTATTTGAAGAATCTACATGATTTATGATTATATAATATGAAAAAAAATATTTCACACATTATCTTGGCTTACACAATATAAAATTGATACATTGGTGCATATGTTATACATACACATTATATAGTCAGGTTTATAAAATAAAATAGTTAGGTAGTTTTATAAAATGAAATATGGCATTTCCTAAATAAATTACTTGAGAATTGATCCCCCCAATATTCAGAAGAGAAACAAATACTACCATAGGCTGCCTCTTGGTATTTCTTGATACATTATAAAGGGAACACATTTTATCCAATATGTCCCCCCTAATTTGGTTTGATTATAATGTGTTACAATGGAAGGCTTTTTCTTTTCTCCTGTTCTCATTTCTAATTTTGGGCTTATTTTTTGGGACATAGGAAACCAGGGTACCCTCCTTCCTATAAGTGAAGATGCTTGAATTTATTTCAGTATTTTTTGTACTTTTAAGCTCCCTGTAAATCTGCCACTGCACTAATTACAAAGGTAGTCGCGCGGGATCTCACAGATGTCTCAAGGTCATGCGCAGTACTGGAGAATCAGAAAAGGGTTGAAACAGTACTGGTGGAAGGCTCTAGACATGAGGGGAAGGTACTGAGGATGGGGGGGGGGGCTTGCGGGTTCTATCAGCAGTTCAAAAAGTCTCTCCAAGCCATATCTCAGATGACATGCGACTACTGGAGTGTTAAAGAATAGCACAGAAATTATGAATAAGATTAGAAAAATAAGTTTTTTTATTAGTTTTTCTAAGACAATGCTGAGAAATTTAAATATTTTACAACTAGAAATGGAAGATCATAAAAAAATGGAAACGATTTTATTACTCCCTCAAAATGTTGAAATCCGTCACTCAACACAAAAGTATTACCTTTACATACCCAGTTTTATTCTAAATACGGTAGTATGGGTAGTAATAATACGGTAGGAATGCAGTCGGAAAGTCACATATTTGCAAATTTCCTGCAAAGGACCCTTATTTCAATATATAAAAAGGTTCAAAAATACGTTTTAGATCTCAGAACAATAAATTTCTTGCTTTTATACTCGTGAGTTTACTTAGGACCTGCTGGCTTCGACAACTAATCCCCCAGCCCTTGCTGTCCCTCCAACAGCCAGTCTCGCACGATTTCAGAACAGAAGGGAGATCATAATTTTTTTATACTTGTTAGGCAGTAATAAAAGACATAAAAAATATTAATGATGTCTCATTCGTTTTAAAAACACTTGTAACATCTAAGGTTTCATTTTCAATGTTCAAAATAATGATAAACAGTACTTCGGCAGTTTTAATGTCCCTATGTTATTTCTGCTCGAGATAAAGACAAACCCATTTACGAGGCCACCCCTATTACCTCAATAAAGGTACTCGCCTCCTCCTGCCTAAATTAGACTAGAATCGCTGATGGTCCTATAACGATGATGATCTCTTAAACGATAGATGATAATTTATGCCGTTTCTTGTATTGTATAAATAGTAAAAAAGTACGCAAACAATCTTTGACTTGTCAAAAACCAAGCTTTTCTATTGAAAAATTTACTATTTTTTTTTAAGGGGAAACATTGATACGACTAGATTTTAAGTAAACGAGGAATTTGGATTTTAGCCCTTGAAATGGAGTATAAGTTCGAAAAGCGTCGGAGATATTCGAAAAATAAAGATGTTATAAACGAAAGATGAGGTATTTGATATAGCAGGTTTACAAATAGAAATAAATAGCATAGAAAAAGAAATTAATAAGACTTTTTACTAGATTAGTAGGTTGTGCAACCAAGGATATATCAATTTATGAAAGTTCGGACGCCCATGGGAAAAAAACATTAAGTATCACGATTAATAATCACGATAGACGCCTATTAGTAGTTAATAAGCAGGAAATTAAAATATACGGAGCACGTTGTAACAAGTTCCTAAGGAATCACAATAATGGAATCTAATAACTCGGTGTAATAAGAACCCGATATTGAAGAAGCGCAAATAGTCGGATGGTTAAGAAATAAACAGCGTCCAGTTTTTACAAAAAGCTTTATAAGTGACGATAAAATGAAGGTATAAAAAGTGAAGGGAGAGAGAGAGGGGGGGTGGTGATAGAGGGAGAGAGACAGAGGATGAGGGAAAAAGGCTGGCAATATCGAGAGGGAAGCGGCGGCACAATAGCTAACTGCTACAAAAGACCTGACACTCCTCAATACTCGCTATTACTCGTATTGTGAGAACGGGAAGCAAATATACTTATATAACTCTAATAATCCACTCCCTCTCCGTTTATATCCAGTTTATATCTCTCCTTCCTCACAAATACCCACACCTTATTACATTTTCACACCATAACTCTGACCTACTTTCCTTACAAATTATTTGACACCATACTTTGTATTATGGTGGCTTTCCTTGTACGTGTTACTCAATACACAAAGTGGAGATGTTATAACAGTTAACGAGGTGAATGTATTAAGAATTACGCCAGTGCGCGCGCGAGAGAGGAGAGGAGAGGAGAGAGGAGAGAGAGAGAGAGAGAGAGAGAGAGAGAGAGAGAGAGAGAGAGAGAGAGAGGAGAGAGAGTGAGAGAGAGGAGAGAGAGAGAGAGTGAGAGAGGAGGTAGCGAAGAGAAACCAGCTAATTTGACGCACATGGAATTCGTCGCATACCGAATATAAAAAAGTGCGTCTCGCAGGGGCTGCGTAAACTAAGCAGATTTCCCACGTGAAGTTTTACAATAGAGAAATCTGCCTACTAATAACAGTAGTAGTAACAAGTCTCTAAACCAGTTTCACGAGAGCCGAACAGTTACGAAGACGGCCGAACTAGCTTTCGCGGAAAGTCCCGAATAGAACCGACTTCATGTCTGTTACCTGCCCACACTTAATAACAATACAAATATCTCGGTTAATATTCAAGGTAGAACATAAATGTATATAACAATATTTGTAGTAAATTTAATTTACAACAAGGTTCTACACAATTTTTAGATCCGTCGCATAATAACGGAGATATTTACAATTTTCGAAAACCCCTCCTACCACTGGTCCCATTTCAGCCATTAACGGACTTGATCTTTCTTTTTACATAAAATGATTAAATATCGAGTTTAGTATCTATCAAACAAAAATTGCGACCGCTCGAGAGTTAACACACACACACACACACACACACACACACACACACACACACGCACACACACACACATTTCAAAATCGCGTCATGAGTACGACCTCAATAACTGATTTCCCTCAAGGGAAATCTGCTAACAGTATTGCCTAGGCAACTCGTAGTCAGCTTGTGAAATATTAGTGGATGGAATGCTCAAGTTACATTACATATATTTTTGACATCAGTTCAGAACGTAACATAACAGTAAAACACAGTGAGATCGTGAATTCAAGCCACTTTTTCGTGATAATCACAAAAATGTAAATCTACACTGATTGCAGACATATATAAAAAACAATTTCCTGGAGTACAACTGAGGGAGTTGGATTGGCAATCGAACTATTTTGATGAGGAAATAACACAATGATGCTTACAATGTATAAACTTTTGAAAGCCTATTAATTGAGGAAAATAAAAAGCAATCTGTTTCAATGCTGATGGGTTTCATTTCCTACTTTTACATGTAGACACTTCACCAAACAATAAAAATTATATATTTGATTTAATTTTTATATCCATTATTATTATTTAGTAAAACAGAGAAAAAACTGCAAATAATAAAAAATAAAAAAAGGGCAAATAATAAATTCCGTTAAGTATTTAAATGTCTCAATATATATTCCCTAGTCATCCATTTTCTACTCATCAAGAGTATCTCTCTATTTTTTTCGGTATATTGGAAGAACCTTCGAAAGGATTTCTATGGTGCCTCATAGCACGTCAAATCTTTAAACCGGTTTCATCTACACTGAGAAGAATAAGGCTTTTCGTAAATTACAACGATATATTGTCTAGAGAAAAGACGTCTCTTTTGGCCGTCGACTGACAGCGTTATTTAATGTTGATTCATATTCAACTGAAGAGTCGTTTAACTAAAAAGTCGTTGTCTCAGTGACATCAGATGACGCATTGTGGCTGAAGTGAATCATAAAAGTTCTACGTACAATTCAAACGTTCATTTTAAAGCAGTCCCCACAAAGCATTCACAAAGTCACACATCCCATAATAGCTATTATAAACTGTCAAATATAAGATGCCAAAGCACGTAGTGATAAAAGGTGGCCGTCTACATTCAACTATAATTACTTTCTTCACTACCCAAGTGGTTGAGAAGGGAAAACTGAGCATAGTGATTCTACTCATATTAAAATTCACTCGTGTCCCCGGTTTATTAATAATACCGGAAAGTTTACTTAAATTAGAACATATATTCTTTGTAATCGTTGCTTTCTTTCCACTCTCACGATTAAATGAATTATTTCACGAAACATCCGGATCATGGACTTCATTTAGAACTCGACGGCGTTTCGACTATATGCTCAGCAACCGCAACTCAATTCTGAAATGAAGGTTCGTCTAACTTCACGGCCATTCAGGACGTAGCCTCTTCTATTCTATCCCAAAATTAAATTGTATAGTTATTAGCCACTTTGAATTAATGCAGTAACTCTTAGTTACCTGCCTAATAAAACTCTAAATTTTGTCAGAGAATTATGTCAGAGTCTGTGTAGTACTGAATACTGCTTCTCATTTCCCCTTCAATTCTGAGCAAAAGACCCCTACTGCCGTATCAAGTATGTACTTGTCACTTCCACTCTACTCTTCAACACTCATTCAATAATAATTCTGCTTAAAATGGAACCCAAAAGCTCCTTTGTTCCAACCTTCAAAGTCCGTCAAGCGACTAAGCTCTTGAAGTTGGCCGATACAACATGGGATAAACTTTTCTTTCCATCGTCATCGCGACCGCGTTTCTGATGTTCCCGTAGGACGAGGTTGCTTAGGGTTGCCTCGGGATTCAAATGAGGATATTATCTCTTTGTAAATTCAACTACCCTTTCACGATGTCTGGATGATTCTTCCTTATTTTGTTTCCAGTCGAGTGTTCTCCAGGGATCTCCAGTCTCTAATCACACACGACCTATGACTGATTTAACGTTGGATTCTCAGATAAATGAATTCCAGTCCCACCAACGTATCTCAAGCAATATGACAACTCTTGCCTTTGTATTAAAAAGAATTGAAACACTCGCCCAAGATGAGTGTTTTTCTTTAGTTACTGCCTAAATACCTTAATGATCATAATGGTGTCGGTACCATCATCGCTAAGTCCAAAGATAGTAGAGTTCCATCTCCAGAGCTTCTCTGCTAGTAAAATATAAGAAATAAGTATACGAAAACTGTATACGTTTTAATTTCATATAACATAAAGTGAAAACGGTGCCAGCCAACCCCCACCGTTTACGTTAATCACCCATCGTTCAAACGGGGCAACACTTTATCGTGCCGTTTTAATATTTACAGGGGACTCAAAAGAAAATGCACAGGATAGCACATTGACTGAGCAGTTAAGTTGGATCATTTTCTTCTCAAGCCAATTACGTGTCGCAAATATTCACGCCGTATTGTCACATCTCTAATTATGTAATCAAGAAAATGTCTTTTCTACTACTTTTTGACATTTTAAAAAATCAAACGTTATTAATACATCAAAGCCAAGATATTGTCAAACCTTTTTTTTAAAGGGTAAGTAACCTTATTTATCAAATAACACTAGCATATTAGCGCGGTTGGCACATGGGGCCCTATAATTAAAAAATTAAGATAGTAGCTTCTTGGCACGATAACAAATTTAACATTTAGAACAGGTAGCATGAAAAATTCAAGTGTATTCTATTTTTCTTTTTAAAGATAATATAAAAATTTGTTTCTACAAAAAATGAATAATCAAATCAAAATAAAGAGATTTTATTTGGAATAACATGAAAATATAAAATATAAAAATATTTACTAGTTATAGCGACTTAGGTTAAAAAGTAGTTCCTTTAAATTTAATATTTATGAAATTGTACTGTGTGGTGGAAGCTACTTAAACTGTTTATATCTGCTAGTACGGAATCATTCCTTTTCAATGTCTATGTATTTGATATAGAACGGGCTTATTGAAGTAGAGTGAAAGGAGGGGGTAGCTGGGGTTTGAAGGGTTCCCGGCAAAAAAACCCAAATAAAGGAGAATATTAGGCTGGGATTCTTTAGAAATGGACACCAGTCTGATGTACGATCTAATATGTGGTAGCTATTTGTGTGGGTTCAGCTCTGTGTGTGAGTCTGACTTCAGTGGTAGCTATCCCAGTTCAGGAGCAAGGTTTTCCTGCTTTCTATCCCTCGCCCCTCTCTCTCTCTTTTACCCTCATTCTCTCTTCCTTTCGCTATCTCCCTTTTATTTGTGATTTTTTCTGCGTCGGTTCATTTCAATCTGACAGTGTTATTAACGCTTGGCCAATTTTCAATTTTCTCTCGGCCCTACCCATCCTTGGAGCGCCCAACAGCGGGCAGATACGTCCGGCAGTACAAAATATCCCGCACAAATAGAGGCAAAATCAAACACAAGCCATACCATCAGAGGAAAAGGGAATGAGGAGAAGAAGCTAGGAATATGAGGAACTCGACGGCAAAGCCACTATCCAAGGTTCCCAACTAATAACGAAGAACAACAAACAAACACAGTTCTGTATATGTAGTTCTGTTTGTCTGTTTGTTCTACAGCTAGGTCGCTTACAGACCTTCCGCTTGGAGATGAAGACTAAAAGCACCAGCTCCTCTTCATGTATTCACTTCCTCAGAGCAACGAGCGTCACTAGGATCAAAGAGATTTATCATTAGTTAAATCCCATGGGCTTCTCTTTCCTTGACATATAAACTCTCAGTAAAAGGCGTTATTAGGCTTAAGAGAAGAAAAACCAATGGAACTTGATTAAGAAAAAATTAAAAATTTCATAATTTTAAAACCAGTGTATATTTTTTGAAACCTAAAAAAACAAATAACAAATAAACATGTTTCTTATTCATCAACGAATTATCTTGCCTTGAATATTTTAGCTTTTAATTAGTGAAGAATAACAGAATATACTTTGAGGGTATTCAATCAACTAATTTTGCAATTATGTTTACATGATCTTCACAATTCTATAAATAATGCTCAAATAATTTTTTGTATGAATTAAATTAATTGTTAAATATTTGTAGGGCAAAATTACATTTTTCTAATAAATTAATGCTTGGGAGAGCGAGGCTGGCAGTATACTTTGTGCTGTAGGTAGGATGAAAGAATTGACTACGCTTCCGCTACCTGACGGCTCTTAGAGCTAGACTTGAGCTCCAAGAGCCGTCAGGTCAACATCCAGGACCTCCAGGCACTGACGATGGTGCAATGCATCATAAGCGCTCTGCCGTTTTAATAAATTGTTATAGTGGAAGCGTAGCCAATTCCTTTATCTTACATACCTACATTAGAAGTCACTTCCACCTACCAGAATACCAACTCAGAATACTTTGTGCTCTTCGTGAAACCTGTTACAAGCGCTAAGTACTTAACATTTAATGATCAGATTTGTCGTGATAATTCTTCTTGGTGAGCCTCAATGTTAATTAGTTCTCACACTGGAATAAACAATTGACTATATCAGTGTTTCTATGTAAAATGCTTTGTTTATGCACTGCTATACGTCAAAATTATGGATAACAAAATTATAGTGTGGTTCCATAAGTCGTTCGGTTTTTGTCAGTAATGCGATTTTATTTCAAATATCTCCGGTTCTGCTTAACTTATCTGATCTTAATGATACTTATCAGAAAGGTTAAAGTCCACTCTTTGAATCTATACTAGGTTTGGTTTTATGGGAATTAGTTTTGTTTGTGCCACAGTGTAGTGAAAATGTCGGAGAACAAGGTGCATTTTCGGCATATTTTGCTTTTTTATTTCAAACAAGGGAAGCGAGCTGCTGAGGCCCACCAAAAGATATTTGACGTGCATGGAGACAAAGCCATAACAGAACGTTTGCCAAATTTCGTCCTGGAGATACCAGCTTGAATGCTTCACCCCACAGCGGTTAGACAATAGTTGTTTCAATGATTTTTGAAACAAATTAAAATGATTGGCAGTGAAAGTGAGGACAAAACCTCCTTATTCTTTGGAGCAGAGCAATAGAGAGATGCCGCGATGGCAAAAGCCCCAAAATCAAATAGCCTGTCTTACAAACATTCTGAGTTGAGAGTAATTTTAATGGCTAATTTATTTAAATTTTATACTTTAAAAGTATTATTTAATTTCATTCGACTCGGGAAAATATAAAAAGGAATTTACATATTATTTTCGTTAGTTTTCATTATTTGCATTAAAATTATTTTCTGTTGTTATAATAATGTAGTATATGTAATATAATACACTTTTGAATATAAAGACATTGGATGTAGTTATTTCTTAACAGCCTCAACTACTTCAGTCAGTGTTTCACACAGTTTTTTTAAAGTAACTACCCAAGTAACTGTAGTTGCAACTACAACTACAGTTACAATTACTAACTGTAGTTGTTTTTGGAACTACTGATTTTCTCAACTACTAACTGTAGTTGTGAAATTTCAATTACAATTAGGTACTTTAGTTGAAAAATGTAGTTGCTCATTACCAATTACTAATTACATTAGTAGTTGTAATTGTAACTATATTTCAACTAATGTAGTTATAACTTGTAACTGTAATTACAATTTTGCCCAACTCTGTTCTATGCGGGCAACAGTCAGAGCGTATTCCTAAAAGGGAATTAAAAAAAAACAAAAACATTTTTTTTAAATCATGTAGCGACCCTGTTAGGGAATAAAAGAAATGGTAAGCGGACGTGGGTAATCCATTTGCAGGCTAGATGGTGCGTGGGTAAGGAGGGCGATGCTTATCTGAGAGGAGCATAACCTGTAGATTTACTACCTCGCCTACAACCCCAGTCCTAGGCAAAAACTCTGAATGCATATTTATGACAGCACTACTCACTCACACTCCCAACATATTTTTCTACACTTATAAACCCATACTCACACAGTTTTATCTTCTCCGATGTACAATAAAATAAACACGTGGGAAGTAGATAATTACTGAGACGGGGATTAATTTATGATAAGAAAACATGAAGTTATGAATATTCCTAGAAATTTCATTGCAGGTGGCATGTCGGATGAAGCATACTTTACGTTTATTCTTTGCAGCCAAGACGTTTTTAAAGGGTTACCATGAATATCAATTGCCACCATTGGAATATATATGTAGGTGTATGTATATATATATATATATATATATATATATATATATATATACTAGCTAAGGTACCCGGCGATGCCCGGGAAGTCATTGCTGACTGACTAATGATGGTATTTTTATAGCAAGACTTCAATGTGTACAATTGCACTTCCCTCCACGATGTATTGTTTTTTCAAAACAGCCAATCCTAAAGTGTAACTTTCAGGGTTAATAGAATAGAAATTTTAGTTTTGAAGATTATATGAAAATGGGTTCCTAATCTATCCCTCGCGACTTTTTGACTCACGGTTTTTGAATAATTCAAACCATAATCATGGGTAGCATTTATTAAAATTAAATATCATCTATAATGAACATATTTCCTGCCAAAAATCAATCCAAGCACTTATAGTTTTAGCATAGTTTTATACATAAGATTATATTCGTATTAGTAAGCCTCAGTAGAAATCACTTCCCGTCATGCCAGCATTCCACAGGAAATAAGTAAACTCAATTAACTCCCGTCAATTTCCGCTCTCGCAGGAGCGTTATCATCATTGTTTTCCTTAGAATATTGATTCAGAATATTATTTTAATAATTTATTTATCTGACGGAACTAAATAATAGATCCCTAAACATAATTTCATTTATGTTCAAAATGCTAGATGAGAGGAAGAGAGCCCCCCTGCAACCTAGTAATACTTTAAACATTCATATCCAGTATATATTAAATACCAGAAATGCTCTTATAGTTTATATTTCTATTAGAAATAAATAACAAAGTTATAGGGAAAATAAATAAATAAATGAGGCGGCGACGGAGATTTATAAGCTCACTAATCCGAATCATACTTACAACTATCATATAAGACTAAAACATAACATCTTTTGTCATAATATGCATTTATTAAAAACTCTTAAATAAGCACTAATAAAATTAATGACTCCCGCTATGGTTTTAGCGTATATGCCGTGTTAACTTCATTTACGGCAAAAGTGAATACAACAAAAGTTACTTTAAATAACAAAAGTAAACAACTTTTGCTATGTGCACGTTTGCCGAAAAAAAAATAGAAAATGAAAATTGCGAATTTTTATCTCAGGCCTGTCTTATAACCCTCACTCCCGTTTGAACCTAAACATTTTAATATAGCTTATAATCATGGAAGAATTAATGCTAATTCGCATACCAAGTTTTGTTAAATTCGGTTCAATCGTTTGAGCTCAACAAAATTGTTGGCTTCCGCTTTAGTTTTTATCTCGTTTATACTTTGTTATACAGCAAAAGTGAATTTAACGAAAGTTACTTTAAATAACAAAATAAATTACTTTTGTCATGTGCATATTTGCAGAAAAACCAGTAGAAAAAGAAATATCGCTATTTTTAATTTCAGGCCTCCCTTATAACCCCAACTCCTGCCCGTCCCTAGAAATATTGGTATGGCTTATGATAATTAAGGCGTCAGAGATAATACACATACCGAGTTTTATTTAGTTCGGTGGAGTCTTTTGTGCCAAATAATATTGTTGACACCCGCTATAATTTTTAGCGTATAACGCCTTTATAATTCGGTATTCGACGATAGTGTATATAACAAAAGTTTCTCTAAATAACAAAATAAACAACTTTTGTTATGTGCATATTTGCCGAAACCCCAATAGGAAACGAAATATCACTATTTTTAATTTCAGGCCTCCCTTATAACCCCCACTCCTGTTCGTCTCAGAGAATATTAATATAGCCTAAAGTCTAAGTTGGGTTAGTAGTAATATACATACTAAGTTTCATAAAATTCGGTTCAGCCGTTTATGCGTGAAAAGGTAACAAACAAACAAACAGACACCAAAGAAACAAAATGCAGTTATGCTGTCTATGACATGTGAAACGAAAAGTTATCGTGAAATTTCGAGAAAAAAATCTATGTACTGACAGAGGTTACAATTTTATATATATATAGATATATACACCTACATATATATTCCAATGGTGGCTATTGATATTCATGGTAACCCTTTATATATATATATATATATATATATATATATATATATATATATATATTATATAAAATTGTAACGTCAGTCTGTACATTGATTATTTTTAGCACTTTCACATGAAATTGAACAATATAAACCTTTATTTGCTTTGGTGTCTGTTTTGTTTGTTAATGGCCTTGTCACGCCTAAAGTACTAATCTGAATTTTATGAAACTAGGCACGTGAATTAGTACTAACCCAACTTAAAATAGTATACTAATATTCATAGAGACGAACATGAGTGGGGGTTATAAAGGAGACCTGAAATGAAAAATCGCGATATTTCGTTACCTATGGGTCGTTCGGCAAACGTGCCCATAACAAAAACTCTTTGCCCGTATAACGAATTATATATGAGATATATACACGATAAACCCTTACATGTAGTCTACAAGCTTAAAGGTCACAGATATTAAACCGAACTCAACAAACTCCGAATGTGGGTTAGTATTAATCGCCTTTTTGATTATAAGTTATATTAACACTTTCAGGAATGAATAGTTATAGTGAAAAATTCTTTCCCATGTATGAATTTATTAAACATGGTATATGGTACCTCACCTTGATAGATTATCACATTTTCATTCAACTTTCCAAATCTAAGTTTATTTTTCAACGCCTTTAATAGGTTGTACTAAGAGCAAAGTTTGTTGCCCTCCCCCCTTCTTCTGCAATCCCAAACATTAGTTAATTGGAAATGTCAGTTTCCCTTTAAATATATTTAACACTTTATTTAATTAAACACGAAAATTATTTGAATAAAACTTTTTAGTATAGTAAAACTAATGTAATTAGAATTGTTAACACTATTTAATGTAAACATAACTGAAAACTTAAATTAGGAGTAGGTTGAATGGCAAAACTGAGTGACGGGAGCGGAGGAGAGACTTCCTTACATCATAATGATCTATTTTAGCTATTACTACTACTTTAATGATCTTAGTATGCATAACACTCTTGCATTTTAATACTAGGAGGAATTGAAGTGAGGAGAAATTATTTTATTTGAAACAGGAGAAGTTATACACCTTCTAGTTTATAAACAAGCTTGTACCAGGCGTATTATGGCGGGAATGCACTGATAAGTTATGATTATAATCACTTCAGCCTCACCCATCCCGGACTCAAATTGGTTTATGATTGCACATGGATTGATGCCTATTCGTTTAGTTATATAGTGAGTGCTATGCTCAGAAATATGAATTCGTTTAATTCTGATAAATAAATAAATTAAAAGGATGAACTCTGGGGGGGGGGGGTGAAAGTGCTCGGGAGGTGTACCCAGTTATTTCTGGCATTTTTAACACTGCGCCTTTAATATATGTTATACTTTACTGAACATATTATGTACCATTATGAGTATAAAGTTTTGCAAAGGAGTCGCAGCTGCGGGTTCCCCTAGGACTTTTCGGACTTAAACTAAATCTCCCAAATGTTGCACTTTAATGCTTAGCCGTGCTCGGTGAGTTAGGCTAAGTTACCTGGCCCAATTTATGTATTCAAAATTTTATATCTCTTATTAAATGGAGACCGCTGGTATGGGGAAACCCAAAGGTACAGCGGGGGCAGAGGTGGAAAAAAAAAAAAAAAAAAGAGTATAAAGTTTACAGTCAAGACATACAAAAGAGTATTTTTAATGAGTGTTATTATCTACATAAAATGCCTGCCATCAGTCGGTTTTTGGGGACCATTTTTCAATTCCGGCATCCTTTACACCCTATTGTTTGTTACTATAGCTCATAATCATGATGTTTTAGAACTAACTTTAGTGCTTTCTAGTCGCTAGACGTCAGTTAAGAAGCTCTTTCAGTTACAAACTATATGCACTAGTACGTAAGTTAGCCAATAATAATAATGAAATAATAATAACGTCTTAGACTAGGACGACAAATACGACTTTAAAGTTTTCATTAGACATATATTTATTTATTTTCAAAAGCTCCGATGGAGCTTGCTGAGTGTGCCTTTTTAGTAATTGCATTTAGTAATTTAGCACGCGAGATAAATGAATACATTTTTGGTTTGAAGTCACGAATGAACATTATATGCTTAAGAGATTTCCGTTTATATTTAGCCTACTTAGGTATACTAGACCTATGTAATAGGCCTACTCGTCTAAATCCGATTTCGATTATTAACAAACTGAACATTTAGTTTATATCAAACGGTAAATATCGAGTACGAGATCGGTCAAATATAAATGAAGACAGGTTGAGTAAAACGACCACACTTCCACAATAAAGATTTATTCAATCGACAGAGTTCTTTCGACTTAGTGCATCTTCGTGAGTACCCTGTAGACACACAAAAAACATAAAGAACCAATGTCTATTCCAGTACTGAAAAAATATTAAAATGTCAAACAGTTAAAATAATGGTAAATCAAATAAAGGGTTAGAACCGCCAGTATAAATGATACTGTTGTCATACCTTTCGGTGCATACCGTCGTCACTGGCAGATGATCGAGTACAGCTGGCAAGCGCTTTCGATGCGATGGCACAATCTTCAAGCCCGTCAAAAAGTTGTAGGAAAAAAGGAGTACAACTTTTCGACGGGCTTGAAGATGGTGCCATTGCGGCGAAAGCGCTTGCCAGCTGTACTCGACCATCAGCCACTGACGACGGTCTCTACCGAAAGGTATGACAACAGTTAAAACAATCATTAAAGAAAATAAAGAATATTATTCCTAAAACTAAATAACAGTACATTAAAAACCTTAAACAAATGCAATAGCCAAGTTAAATAAATAAATCCTTAAGTCAACAAGTAAGAAATATAAACATCAAAAGTACTTACCTATTAATGAACTATAAGAATATAAATAATAATAAAATTAAGGCAATATCTTAAATATATTATAACTATGAGTAAAGAGGAGAGGCTCTGACGATGATGCATTGCGTCGAAAGCGCTCTGTCGCTTAAATACATTTGTATTGTTGCCGTTTAACTCAACCTACAATATAATTCACTTCCACCTTCCAGAAAAACAACTTACAATAAATAAAGGCCTTTAAGTCTGGAATGTTCATAAATTACTTGATTAACTTTATTATTTTTATCTCATATACTAAAGATCGTATGAAAACCATATGTCATGTTAAGCTGGGAATAATGATTCGTGATCAGCTGGTTTATTGTTGATGACAATGAGGGGTGCATAGTACATTTATCAATGGACCACTTGCGCCTGAAAAGTTCAAGCATTGCTTTTAGCAGATTTCCCTTAGGGGAAATTAGCTATTGAGGTTGGACTCATGATGAGATTTTCAACAAATTTCTCAAATGTCCATCGATCCTGGCTTAATTTCTTTCAACTGCTTCCTGCTGAAACTTTTGAAAAATCACTTGACGACTACAACTTCAATAAATAAAGTTTCCAATAAATGAAAGGTGGGGGAAATTGTGTAAGTGTCACTGTCAGGTAAAGGATACTATGTGAGAAAGCGGACAAGTAGTTGAGAGAGCATTTATTAGTGAGTGTTAGTTGTAAGAGGAGCCATCAGGAGAGACTAGCAGGTGTAATGATGAAGGCTGGGGCAATGTTCTCCAGATATGAGTTGACCAAACATAGCCATTATCACCTCCATCTGTCATACTTGCTTCTTTAATTAAAAACCACTAATGTAATATGCTACAACCTCCATTGTTTTTTTTGTGTTTACTTGACACAAATTATAAAAAAATATGAAGGTAAAAATTTTGCAAAGAAAATAATAAATAAAGGACAAGTAATATTACTTTATTTTAATCGATAAAGCATCATGTATTCCCTTTTTTCTTTTCCTTAAAATTAAAGTTTCTTTTTTCTTTGTTTTTTTAAATATTTTATATCGTATATTTCATTTAATTATGTTTACTTATTTCGTAAATGAATGATATTCTTATATATTATGGCATTTGCATATAGAATAACTAACTTGTATTTTATAAAAATAATTATTGTGAATGAACCACCTCACTGTACGTAGTATCAAAAGATGGGGCGTTCAAGTGGAATGAATTATGTAAATACACTCCCACATTTTAGCAGATTTCCCTTGAGGGAAATCAGCTATTGAGGTCGTACTCATGACGCGATTTTCGAAAAATTTCTTCAAATGTCCATCGATCCTACCCAGGAGATGACGAAAATGAGGCCCGTTCAAATCTATGTATGTATATATATGTATATATATATATATATATATATATATATATATATATATATATTTGTCTGTTACCGCTCTAGCAGTCGCAAATTTTTCTTATCTTTACCAAACTAGATATATAATCGTTTTAAACAAAAAGAAAGATCAAGTTCGTTAATGGCTGAAATCGGACCAGGGGAGGGGGAGTATTTCGAAAATTCTTAATATCTCCGTTATTATGCATCCGATCGAAAAGGTGTATAGAACCAATCTTATTGCAATTGTAATGTGCTATACATGTTGTTATGTACATTTATTCAATATCTTGATTATTAACTGAGACATTTGCATTTTTTAGTTTTCTGTCTCTAGTAAAGTCCCATTCCTACTCATCTAATATTAAAAATATTCTATTATGTCATGAAGCACTTTATTTGAAGCTTAAATACCAAATATTGTTCTCATTGAACTTTTACATTTGCAAATACGTGACGCACGTAGGAAATCTGCTTAGTTAACGCTACCCCTGCGTGACGGACTTTTTTTAAACTTTTTCTGGTAGGTGATATAAATAAGTACCTCCTCAACATGTATGATTATTTAAACCATTATTTGATTATTGGTAATAACTTGGCTCGAGGAAAGGAAGTTTTACAATGAGACCGAAGTTTTACAATAGGTAGCCTAGCTATATCTTGGTCAAATGGAACAAGGACAGTTATTAATTAGGTGGCTTTATTCATTTCCTATTCGTTGCCTTTTGTAAATATAGAGCATCAGTTGACAGCGGTAGACAGCTGACTAATGGTCTAGTCTTTGGGGGCATTTTAAAATTTCAAAAGTACCTCCGAAACAAAGCATTGCCTTCTACCCTTTATTCCTCAACTCTCTTTTAGAAGTGACAGATGACGCAGCACTCAGCGATTATTACTTGCGATCAATAAGGTTCCTAGGAAACCTCTAAGACGACCAAAATCATTTACTCATTTTCTCTGTTGTTTGGAATTGATTTTTTTTTTGGTAATCTTTAAATCAGCACTTCCTTTTCCATAAGTAGAGTTTACTACACCCTTCCTGTCGGGTTATTGTCGGATAGTGTCATACAAATGACAAGAAATCACAACAACAAGAATTCATTGCATCTTCATCTGTTGTTCTGAGCCATGTAAATTCTTAGTTTCCTACGAACAAAGAGGTAACTTCTCAAAAAAAAAATACCTCACTCAAGCAAATCTTTCAGATGATAACATCATATGTAATTGGTGGATAACCATATTATATAAATGTGATGTACTACTAGGCATTCGCTAAGACGGGTCACGTTGATTGAAGTACGAAGAACAAAAATAACAAAATCCAAATGCTATTTCACCGGTAGAAATTATAATGAGGAGATTTTAGTAATAATTCTGGTATTTGGTCAGTTAAACCAATATAGAATTATTCGTTAGTAGTTATTGAACATGTTAGTGAAATACTATTAATATCTACATCTGCCACCGGACCAATAACAGCCGGTTTAAAAATATGTTTGATTAAATTTTAAAAAAACAGAACAAGATGTGTCACTATGACGATGAAATAAACTATTAATTATCTTCTGTCTTTAGTGCACTTGAAAAATATTAAGTTCGAAAGACAAATAATTTGTTTATTCACTGAAAGCAAAGGCAATTACCCCCAATACTTGAAGGACGCACTTTGAGTAAGCGAATGAGTTGTTCCATTTGTTAAACTGTGGTTCCCAAGAGAAACTAGATAAGGATAGGTCTAAGTGCGAGATAATTATTTCTCAAGTAGGCTAATTTTATCAGTGGCTACCGACAAACTGGACTACTGATAACTATCAGGCACGCATTGTGCAGAACCGAGCTAAGATTCTCTTATTGACCCAGTAACTAATTCACAGCTCTCGGCATTGCGTTTAGGGTGTTGCATATTTTATATATATATATATATATATATATATATATATATATATATATATATATATATATATATATGGCTTCGCTCTGGAAATCATTAAAGGTTGAATGATGATGGTATTTTATTTTGCCAAAGCTTCAATGTGTACAACTACACTTCCGGTGGGGGGTATTGTTTTCCCGTAAGAGTAGGGTAGGAGACTTATAGAATAGAAATTTTGTTTTTGAAGAATAAATTAAAATAAGTTGCTTGTCAATCCCTCTCTGTTTGATACAACTCTAGCATTTAATTCCGGCTTCGCCCGGAAATTAATTTGAGGCTGAATGATTATAGTATTTTTTTTTTTGGCTAGGCTCTACGTTGCACAATATTTTGACATTTCCCTGTTCCAGTATTTAGGGTTTATACCCCTCGTTGCTGTGGATTTGTTAATAATAAAATTATTTGTTACGTAAGGCTTCACTGTCTTCAATATTTTTATATTTCCCGTCTCCTGTGCATGTAGTTTTTTAATAACGTAATGGACCTTATAATTCATATTCACAGAAAGTATTCTGTCTTCTATACCATGTATGAATAAAAGTTCGTTTCCCTTGCGGCAAAAAGCCCCATGTTGATAGCTGTTTTCGGTACGTAATAACCGCTGTTAAAAATACTCTTTTGTAAGCCTCTATTGAAAAACTGTATTCATAACAGTACATTGTGTGTACTGTAAAGTTTATCACATATTATCTGAACAGAGTTAATAAATACCAGAAATAACTGGATGCATCTCCCTACCTTTCATCCTTTTAAATTATTTATTTATGATAATTAAACTAAAAAATTCACATTCCTGAGAATAACATTACATTGCTAAAAGTATAAGCATCAAGTAACATGTAAACATAAACGAATATGAGGTCGGCTGGGAAGCAGAACTGATAGGGCAAAGAAGGTAATCCCACACCTCCCAAGGCTCAGGGGTGCCAACCTACTATTTATTTAGGATCTCAATCCTGTAATACAATAAATTATAACAACAAATCTGATTAAATTTCTTCACAGTACTAAAACTGTTTTTCACGTTTTATTAAATAAAGTATTAAAAACACTTAAGGGCAAACTGGCATTTCTCATAAATTAATGTTTGGGAGAAGAGAAGGGGGAGGGGGCAGTATACTTTACTTAGTGCAACCTGTGACTGGAAAAATACATACATTTTTATTATAAATGATAAAATATTAACATAGATTTGAATTAATTTATCCAGGTGAGGTACCAGGTAGTTCATATTGGAAAGAAGTCTTTAAATTCTTTCATATCTGGAAAGTTTTTAAATTGTTATTTTCCAGTAAGAATAACATGTGTACCCTACTAGTAGGGTAAAACCGGGCCAAATGTCTTTACAAAAAAGTAGGGTAAAACTTCTTTAAAAATTTAGATTTTGTTTTTGAAACTGTGGTTGCGTTAACAAATAAGTAGAGTTTTTTTTTTAAATAAAACATTACTTATTTGTGGTAAAAAATGTGGTTTCTGGAAGCCTTAAAACCTTATGTATTTTCCATTTGTCTAAAACTTGTACATTTATGGTATAATTATTAACCGTTGTTTAAGAGCGCAGGATTGTAGTGGATAAAAGCACTATACCCAGAGCTAGGCGCTACCAGTTTCAAGTTCAAGTATTCGAAGTATATTTTAAAGGGAAACGTTATTTATTTGAACAACGAAGAAGCATACGTTGGTCCAAATCTATGCTTCACAAAAAAGCAATTTAATGAGTGTAGTGTGATGAAAATAAGACATTATTTATGGCTTAACTCGTTCAGTACGGACTTCAAAAATGTGGTCTATCCACAAGTACGACACGGGGTCAATCGACCCCGTACTTATGTCCCCTTTTAATGCGCTACTACCACTCGAAAAATGAACTAAATTGCTATATTCAAACATTTTTTTACTCTTTGGACATCAAAAAATATATGGCAGTCGCAGGCCGTGTTTTCATCAATTTTTTGTTACGTGACTTAGAAATGAATATTTACCTTACATTTTTCACCTTGTCGGGAACTTTTTTCTCCTTTGTGTGATAATTTTGGTGATCAACGAAGGATTTTAATTTTTGTTATACATTAAAATGGGTGAATATGAATTAACATTCAATTACGACACATTACAATAAAAATTAATTAGTTTATAAAGATAAAATTAGAAAATGAGAAAAACAAACTAGGAACTAGGAGTTTAGTTTAAACAAATAATTGGAAAATAAACATAATAAAGAAATAATATGAATAAACAAATAATTATTATGTAATTAACAATTCTTCATTATCACAATGGTTAGGACATAGATTTATGGCAGTTGTTGAAGCATTGTAGACAAAGTGACTTCATGTTGCACTCTTCACAATACGTTCTAACTTTTTTGTCTGCTTGTGTAGAGGAAAATGGTTTTCTTAATTTTTCTTAACACCCGGAACACTTTTTTAATAAAGCTAAATCCAATAATTGTCGGCCACGTGATTTGCACATTATACAGATTAATGTTTCGAAACGACAGCAAAAAGTAAACTGAAATGGGAGGGAGGCGTTCTGTTATGTACATAAGCCAATGTAAATAACAGAACAAGCGGAAAAGTACAGGTAATAACACGGGGCTATATGAGCCGGTGCCGGACTAGAGCCCAAATACCACTCTCCAGGCCGGCACGGGCACAAAAAGTCCTGTGCATTTTTCAATGATATACGACGTATTTTTTGGATTTGAAATACATAAACGTACTATTTTTAATTACTAGTACAAAGCAAAAACCGTCAAAGTATTTTTGGAACATTTATCATCAAAACCGACCCGTACTGGGAGACAGTTGAGTACGGGGTCATTTGACCCCGTGCCGTACTGAACGCGTTAAGTTAATCCAAGCTTAATATTTAGTAGGGAAACCATTTTCATTTACAGGTAACAGCTACATTTTAAACGCAAACTTGCTAATATTCGTTCAAACGCCACTTTTAGCAGATTTCCGTTGAGGGAAATCAGCTATTGAGGTCGTACTCATGACGCTAGTTTTGAAAAATTTCTTGAAATGTCCATCGATCCTACCCAGGAGATGACGAAAATGAGGTCCGTTCAAAATTATATATATATATATATATATATATATATATATATATATATATATATATTTGTCTGTTAACGCTCTAGCGGTCGCAATTTTCGTTTGATCGTTACCAAACTCGATATTTAAACGTTTTATGCAAAAATAAAGATCAAGTTCGTTAATGGCTGACATCGGACCAGTGGGAGGGGGGTTTAGAGGGGAGGATTTTCGAAAATTCGAAATATCTCCGTTACTATACGTCGGATCGAAAAATTATATAGAAGCAATCTTATTGCAAATTAAATTTACTATAAATAATGTTATATACATTTATTCTCTATCTTGAATATTAACCGAGATATTTGCATTTTTCTGTTTTCAGCTTCTGAAATGAGTTCGGGTAACTTCGGGTCTAGTCGTGAGTTTCCGTCATGAGCTAGTTCGGGCCGTTCCCGTAACTGTTTGACTCTCTATTCTGAAATTTCTCTATTATAAAACTTCACGTGGGAAATCTGCTTAGTTTACGCAGCCCCTGCGTGACGGACTTTTTCCTTCAAAAAAGGTGAATGACTGTTCAGTTTTTCTGAATGGCAGAGCATATGTGTTACATGATGAAAATGAAGGAATTATTTAGTATTTAAATGAATCCATTCACAAAGAGAGAATAATTTTTATTCCATCTGCCAACGACGGGTAACATAACTCATATGTATAAATTTTGCAAATGTTCGCATGGCCCATTATCAGAATTCACATTGATATTTTATTTACCTCCGCAAGTTGTGATCTCAAACCTCGGAAATATTGTTGAGTTGCATTTGAGTTTAACAGTTATTTATTAAAGAGAAGAAGCTTCAAACATCTAACAGTAAACTTATAAAAGGGTCAACTAAATTTCATGGTCTTAATTCAAATAAAGATTCGAATTTTGTTAGTGTTTATTTTCGGTAAAATATGAAAGTAACTTTTCTCCATATGAGTATCATAAAAAAAGCATTGTTTACAACTTGATGCAGAATTAAGAGAAAGATATAATATTAGTGAAAGATAAGGCATATTTTGGAGGGATGTTGGTTAGATAATACTATAGGTAAATGGTTTGAACTGACTGAGGTTGGATTGGAGAGGTGCACGGGGCCATACTACAGGGAACCATTTACATGGAGAAATCCTTTCTTTCCAGATTACATGCTCCCCCTTACAGGCTACTACCACACCCACCACTACTCTACTCTAATGTTCCATCGGGATTGTTGACTATTATTGAAAAGTGCATTAAGTGGTGGTGGGAGTGGAGGAAGACATTTCCACTGGAAAAAAATAATTTCGCCAAGTTCACTTATATTTAATTTAGTACCTCAAAAGGCCATTATTTCATTCTGCTATGCTTATTCTTACTCTAACGCTGGACTAGTATATTCAAATCCAAAACCCAGCAATAAAGCTTGAGTCAAATCATGGACTGAAGATGGTATTTTAAGGAACAGAATGTCCTCTAAAATGAAAGGATTATTTTAATTTTTATTAGCAGATTTCCCTTAAGAGTGAGGTCGTACTCATGACGCGAGTTTCGAAAAATTTCTTCAAATGTCCATCGATCCTACCCAGGAGATGACGAAAATGAGGTCCGTTCAAAATTATATATATATATATATATATATATATATATATATATATATATATATATATATATATATATATATATATATTTGTCTGTTAACTCTCTAGCGGTCGCAATTTTTGTTTGATTGTTACCAAACTCGGAATTTAATCGTTTTATGTAAAAAGGAAGATCAAGTTCGTTAATGGCTAAAATCGAACCAGTGGGAGGGGGGGTTTAGAGGGGGGGATTTTCGAAAATTCGAAATATCTCCGTTACCATACGTCGGATCAAAAAATTGTATAGAACCAATCTTATTGCAAATTAAATTTACTATAAATATTGTTCTATACATTTATTCTGTATCTTTAATATTAACCGAGATATTTGGATTTGTATTGTGAGTGTGGTCGGCTATGTTCGGGAGTTTCCGCCGAGCGCACTAGCGCTAGTGTGGCCGTTTCACTAACTATTCGTCCTCGTGAGAATAGGTTATTACTAGGCAGATTTCTCTATTGTAAAACTTCACGTGGGAAATCTGCTTAGTTTACGCAGCCCCTGCGTGACGGACTTTTTATTTCGTGAGCTCCGCAACTAGGAGATGTCGCTCGGTATCACTTATTTTCAACTATTTAAATTAAAATGTTAAAATAAAGAAAAATGTTTTCAAAATAATTAAAACATAGTATAAAATATATCTATATATAAAACTAAGAAAGCGTTAAAATAAATCAACGTAAAACTATAAATTTTTCGATAAATCCTGGCTTGAGGATGATGGAAGTCTAAAGCACAAGTTTAAAAATGTATTATACCGTCTTGTAAAAAAAAAAAACACATATACGAATTGGTGAAATAATTTGAGATAAGAACGTAGAGAAATGAGTGGAGTAGGTGTGGTTTAAAGTTTGTTATAAATGTCTATTGTCTTCAAGTTATTTAAGAGTGTATTTATATGTGGGCTACCTTATGTTAATAGTTCATACAAATCGTTCGGTAAGTTGAGATGTTCACGTAGTCTGAAGTCATTCAGGAGGTATTTAATGAAAGGATTATTATTTTTGGATGAAATACGATATGGAATCAACCAATTAATTGTCATGCCGTATTAGACTATTAACATTTTTAAAGTACATTACGCTAGCAGTCATTGCTTGAAATGTTATTCATGACCAACATGCATGCATACTTATATAACAATTGATTTTTAGAATAGCGACCTTACAACCTTACAAATTCAAATCAATCATTACAGTGTGACAGCTACTTAAGGCTCTTCGTTATTGATATTCATGGAGATTATTACCACAAGTTCGGAAGTAAGCCTTCAGTTAATCAGGCCTGAGAGTATTAAATAATTAAAAGTCGTTGTCCTGATTGAAAATAAATGGGTTTCTAATTATCATCAGTAAAATCAAGAAAATAAATGTAAGATCAACCTATAAAGTTGAACCAAATTTTCAAGTATTATTCCCTTGCTTTCTCTATAATGTTAGAGACTACTAGTAAGCCAAATTCAGTTAACTCAATCATGCAAATTAATTACAAACTATAAATTCAACTATATAAAATTCTTCGTAACGCTTAACAAATAAGATATTCCTTTTTTAAAAAAGCTGAATTTCCCTCTTACTATAAAGCTTCCCATTTAGCTATCCAAATAGAGATAAGCATATATTAATTTAAAGAGCTAATTATAATTTCAATCAAAATGTAAAGGGAGCAAAAGAATGCGGGAACAGAGAAAAAGACAGAGAGAGAGTGAGAGCGTGTAAAAGGCAACAAAATGTGGACTATAAAAGAAGATAATAAAAAGGAAGACACTAACGGGGAGAGAGAGGAGAGAGAGAGAGAGAGAGAGAGAGAGAGAGAGAGAGAGAGAGAGAGAGAGAGAGAGAGAGAGAGAGAGCCTGGAAGGGATGTAATTATATTTTAAAACAAACACACCAAGTAAAAGGTCCTTCCGCTATTTGCCAAAAGAGAATATTCAGGACAGAGAAAGAGAAGGTTGGATTTTGGCTGTCATGAAGGGCGGATGGAGGGAGATAGCTGACAGGGGCTTGATGAGGGCTTATTTCAGGCACTGGGTAATTAACTTATACAACAGCCAATTTAAAGACTCCCTAAAATGCCTCAGACAGCCAAGTCTTTAAGACTTCTCTCATGTCACAGTTCATCAGTGATCTGATTAGGCATTTAGGTGTGCCAAATCGATCGATCGACATTCTATCGAACCAGGACAATTAAAGATATTATATAAACGAACTAGGAGTTGAGTCAAAAGAAATTCAGTAATTCCTACTACATTCTGCACGAGACTACACAACAATCGGAAGAGTGGAGAGAGTTTCACTAGATGGCAGAATTAATTCGATTTACCGTATGAGTAAGCAAACTGAAATTTAATGAAGATTCTCACTGGATCCAGTGTGAATTACAAGATCTAACGATTACAATAATAGGGAGTTAAAATACATATCCTTTATGGGGTTTATCCAGAACAGGTACCCCTACGATTAAAGTTTTTTTCAAAACAAATAGCACACACACACCCACCACGCACAGACACTTTTTATTTGCATATTTCCTTTTAAATGTATGAGTGTTGACTTTTTCCCTCAAATTTGTTGATTTTGATCCTCTCTTTCCTTTTTTTATACATGCAAATTTAGGTTAGTAATAATCGGAAGAACTGCAAACATTTTAAGCATTCTAGAGTAATGGATCCACCATATCCATCAGTAATTGAATTCTGAACGATGGCCCGTGTCGGATCAATAGTATAGCGATGAATGTTATGTGAAGCCCAACCACTAAAGTGCAGCTCCGACTAGCCAAATCCACTTGCCCGACTTAAGAGCGAGGAATGAATAATAGATCGCCTATATGGGAGCGGAGAGTGACAGCCATTAAAAGCGACAAAGAATCTATAGGTGATTGGAATAATGGCGACTGGAGAGGCCTATCCTTATCGCGAAGAAATGATATTAATCTGCGTCCGTCCAATGGCCATTTCCTGATAATATCGCAACAAACATTATCCCAGCCCAGTCGTTATACTCGTATCAATTCAGCATTTCCAATAACCACTTCTACCGCACTCCACACACAACCTCACTCTAATATGCTACATTTCCACCCTTAATGCCCACTCGCCCTTTTTGAATTAGTAATGGAGCAAAGTTCTCAAGACTAAACGTAATAGGGTTATAAGGAATAATCTGGTAAATCAAATATATAATGATAACTATTAAGTAAATGTGTGTGTATGTTTTTAGACATGCATATACACACTTATAACAAGTTTACCTCTCTTTTTTTGTGTGTTATTATTAGTATTAGAGATAAAATTGTTAGTTGGGGATTGATTCAAACCTAGGTCGAGCTGTACGTTCAACTATCTGAGCCACTGAGGGTTTAGTTTTCTACGGACCTTTATTATGTTTAGATAAATACACACAAATATGTTGTGTGGTGACGACATGATTTATGATTTTACGTTCTTCACTCGGAAATACTAATTTTGATTATACCAAGATCGATATTTAACCCCTTCTTTTTAATAGTTATTCGTTTATTTGCAGCAACATATTTAAATATTACAAGCAAATGGTATGAAAGATAATAAGAATGGCTTGATTATTGACTTGAGGTGGGAAGTTGTCCTGTTATACTGTGTTATGTTCCTGAGGTATGCTGTGCACTACACAAGAAAATCTCTTGGCCACTTACGCTTCAACCGTCGCCTTGGGTTTCTGGAATATGGGTAGATGAAAGTGATTCGACTAAAGGATTAGGATGTGCGGGAAGGAGAGAGTGGAATTTCTGATATCGGGATTTGCAAGGGTATGGACAAAAGGAATGTTGAGGTCGTTATGGAGAGTTAAATTGGATACGTAAAACGGGGAATCTGTAATTTTGCGGAGGATTCTGGATTGGAGGGTTTGGATTTTGTAGGAATTTGAAGGTTTAGTGGAACCCCAAAGTTCAAGACTGTAGGTCCATGTTGGTCTGAGTACTGCCGTATAAATCAGTCGTTTGTTGTGTAGTGATAGTTTAGATCTGTTGTCAAGTAGTCTTAGTAGAAGTCTGTACCGTCGCTTCAATTCTTGTCTTTTAGCAGATTTCCCTTAAGGGAAATCAGCTATTGAGGTCGTACTCATGACGCGAGTTTCGAAAAATTTCTTCAAATGTCCATCGATCCTACCCAGGAGATGACGACAATGAGGTCCGTTCAAAATTATATATATATATATATATATATATATATATATATATATATATATATATATATATATTTGTCTGTTAACGCTCTAGCAGTCGCAATTTTCGTTTGATCGTTACCAAACTCGATATTTAAACGTTTTATGTAAAAATAAAGATCAAGTTCGTTAATGGCTGAAATTGGACCAGTGGGAGGAGGGGGGTTTAGAGGGGAGGATTTTCGAAAATTCAAAATATCTCCGTTACTATACGTCGGATCGAAAAACTGTATAGAATCAATCTTATTGAAAATTAAATTTACTATAAATAATGTTATATACATTTATTTTGTATCTTGAATATTAACCAAGATATTTGAATTTTTCAGTTTTCAGCCATTAGTAAACGGCCACTTCTACTCATGTTACATAAACAATACTCTGCTACATAATAAATCACATTCTTCGAAGTTTAAATACCAAAAATTGTATTCATTAGACCTTTATTATACTATACTTACCTGCAAATATGTCCAGGTGCCCTCCCCCCCCCTCCGTCTTAAGGTTTTGGACTACTAAAATTTGATTGATTGAGATAACAATTATCCTGACTCATTATTAATTACAGTACTAGATATAGATAGGTCTCAATAAAATTAATATGTTATATTCTGATATATTTCAGTAATTGTTTTTCTTTCCGGTGTGCGGCGGCCAGACCTGTTTGTTTATATTTCTAACCTAACACTTCCTGTCGGCAGGTTATTGACATTGGATGAAACATTTCTTATTTCCGTTTGTATTTATTTACGGAGGTTTTGTGTTACCAGTATGTATATTTATCAATTACTAAACTACACGTGGGAAATCTGCTTAGTTTACGCAGCCCCTGCGTGACGGAATTTTTTAATATGACGTGAGGTTTCCAAGTTAGTCGCTTGTCTAATGTGAGTCCTAGATACCTAACTTATGATTTTTGAGGAATTAGTGCGCTATTGAGTGTAACTGGGGGGGGGGGGGCCAATGGAACCATTTTACACTTAAGCTCATATTCATTAATAGCAGAAATCGAACCAGGATTGGGGGGGGGGTATAGGGGGATTTGAAAATTCGAATTATTTCAGTTCTTATGATTCGGGTTGAAAACGTCTATAGAACCACTTTTTCTTTGATAATGTCTTTCATATCTCCAATATAAAGCAACCTTTTCGCATTTTAATGTCTTTACCTTTTAGTAAACCCCCACTTACAATCGTCTGATTTTTACTTTAAGTAACTGAGCCACTATAAATCTCATTTCCAGTGGGCATTTCAATTAATTATTATATAGGTTTCGTCTTCTTACGGAAGAAATACAGAACAGATGGCGAGTTGACCATCTGCCGGTGGGAAATTTACTTAGTTTACGCAGCTCTGCGTGACAGACTTTTTCATAATAAATTGACGAATAATAAACATGCTTGTTACTCACGGCTAATCATCTGCCTGTAAATGCGCCACTTACCTGGAAAAATACAAATGCATCATAAAAATTATTTTGAAATAGTCTATAAGTAGGTCCATACATATTTATTTCTATAGGATCGAAAATTTATTATTTAAAAATTTATTGTACCTTCGCCATTGTTATAACGAACCTATAATTAGCGCATGCAATTCTGGTAGTTTCAAATTATCTGTGTAAATATGATAATTTTACACTCTACTCCCACGCTCCTTAAATCAGTAATTAACTATTATTAAAAGAACGCTTTTTTGTTCTATGCTTTCTTATTGTTTATTCATTTATTTAAAGCTGAAGACTGATAATGGGACTATAATAGGTCCTTTAAGTTCTCGTATCACAAACCTTTGACATCTTCACCTTAATATATTTTCCCCCTCTCAACGGACACCAATAGTTGAACTCGGAACTATGTATTTGTTTTCTCTCTCAGAGAATTTATTTCGATTTTTCAAAGAAAGGCTGGCTGTCTTCATCCCGGCAAGTCCTTTCACAAGCTAACATTCTTTATCCCAAACTTTGCCTTCCTAATAGCCGCCTCTTCTTACTTCACTGGTGGACGACTGGGTACAATGCAATTCGTCCCGACCACCGCTTTTTCTCTTAGCCACCATTTCTTCCCCTCCAAAAATCAGTATCGATGGAGTCCCAATTAAGCCGCCAAGGAGGTAAAATATTTAGGAGAAACAATTGGAGAAAACATCACTCGCATTCAACATATAAAACAGCTACATGGCAAAGTGAATTTGAAATATGCACGATTAAATTGTCTGGCAGCAAATCTTGGGGCCTAAATTATAAATGCAGAAATATATTAAATAAGGCATTATACCTTCCCATAGCTTTATATGGTGCTCCGAGTTGGGGGACGAACCTTACTAGAAATGAGAAAAATCTTCTGGCTCGAACCCAAAAGCACTACTTCTTACAACAGCGATCTGCACAATATCCACCGATGCACTAAAAGCCATAGCTGGGCAATTACCTATTAACCTTGAACTTAAGCTGAGGGTCGCAAAATATAACTTGAAACGTGATTTATCTGCAAAGATTGCAAATGGCGTATTTGTAGTAAACAACGGGTGCCTAAAGGAAATCATTCCTGCCATGAGAAGAGTGGCCATGGAAGAATGGCAACGCCGCTGGGACTCTTCAACCAAAGGGAGATGGACACATCAGTTCTTCCCACTTGTCAACCAAAGAATGGAGGCCTCCTGGTACGTTCCAGACTTCTGGATAACCCAGATAATCTCGAGGCATGGCGATTTTAACGCCAAACTACATACTTTCAAAAGGAAGAATGATCCTAAATGTAAGTGCGGAGAAATTGAAGATGCGCGCCATATATTACTGGACTGCACTTATTATACAAGAGAAAGGCTAGAATTAGCAGGAGAATTCTCCTTTCTTGCATGGCCTCCAACAGCATTGAAAGAACTTGTTGAAAACAAAGACATTTTCATAGCGTTTAAGAAATTTTCTACGAGTGTATTAAAAATAAATGAATAATAATAAGTAAATAAATAACTAAAACAGTTTTAAACAAATGTAATACAATAAGTTAGGTTTAAAAATGTTATAGACATTAAATAGCAAATAATTAAAATAGTTAAAATTAAGGACTTAGAATTAGTTAAAAGGTATATTGGAATCCTGCTCAACAGAGCAGCGGCATAAAATTAAACCGAATAGTTTGCTATAATCACTTATTTTATTAATGCACAAAGCTCGTCCTCGGTGCTTAGAAAGCATCAAGGAGAATTTAACACAGACCTATTTGAAATTCCGGAAATCAAAATTCAAAAAAGAAATTGGAAAGTATCGCTTGTATGAAGGCAGCCTAAGTATAAGGCATATTAATAATAATTAAATAGAAACCCAGTTTTAAATTATAATGGAGAGAATGCATTTTTAATAAACCCAAAGAGCCAACAACTTGGGAATCTTGGGAGAGGTTAGAGTATGTAAGATTTGATGGCATGGAGGGCAGGTTGCTCTGATCGATGGTTTTACCAGCTCTTCTAGCAACTATTCTCGTCACCAAATTCCATGCCAATACTTCATCAAGTATTATAACCCAAATGTTCGCACCTCATTAGGATAATAACTTGCTCATCAAGAATTTATGATATTCTTGGCCAGGCTCAGCGACAAGGTAAAGCTTCTTAATTAACTCCCCCTCCCCTTTCCAAACGCCTTTGTACATATTCTTTGAAAATATCTTTTTGATTGGGTCAAACCCTATGTTTTAGCTGATTTCTTGTAATTTTTATTCCCCCCATGGCAGAATTAAGTGATAGCTTCATTCAGTTTCCTATTGAATCTTAGTGGAAATGGATTTTGCTCTTCTCAGCTACATTTGAACAATCATTTTAACTAGACTTCGTCATGCTTTCAATGAGAGAGTTCTTCAATTCCAGAGGCCAGGATTATACCTGATCTTGAATACACTTGTCAATAGTCTGAAGAGAATGTTCTTAGCCCTTTTAGCAGATTTCCCTTAAGGGAAATCAGCTATTGAGGTTGTACTCATGACGGAATTTTCAAAATTTTTCTTCAAATGTCCATCGATCCTACCTAGTAGATGACGAAAATGAAGTCCGTTCAAAACTGTATATATATATATATATATATATATATATATATATATATATATATATAGATCTATCTATCTATATATTTGTCGCAATTTTTGTTTGATCGGTACCAAACTCGATATTTAGTCGTTTTATGTAAAAAGAAAGTTCAAGTTCGTTCATGGCTGAAATCGGACCAGGGGGAGGGGAGGATTTTCGAAAATTCGAAATATCTCCGTTACTATACGTCGGATCGAAAAATTGTACAGAATCAATTTTATTGCAAATTAAAGTTACTATAAATATTGTTATATACATTTATTCTCTATCTTGAATATTAACCGAGATATTTGCATTTTTATGAAGTCTGTGGTCGGGTTTAGTTCGGATTAGATCGGCCATTTCCGCCAGTACTCGGCTCAGGTGGAAGCTTCTTCTAACCTTACCTTACCTTCGTTACTTTGTGAGATTTATGCAAATACGTTCTGTCCCCCCTTCTTTAGTTCTTGGACTACTAAAATTTGAGTTATTAAAATATAAATTATTCTTACTATTCAGAAGCCGTTTCAGTTGGGAATTTATTTTAATTAACTGAAAGATTTCTCATTACCGTTTGTATTTAATCACAGTGGTATTGTGTTACCAGTATGCAGATTTTTCTATTGTAAAACCTCACATGGGAAATCTGCTTAGTTTACGCAGTCCCTGCGTGACGGACTTTTGATAAAACCGCTCATACATTTACCCCATTATTAAGGAACAAACAAATAATGGACATTTTAGCTTTGAAAATTCTCAGAAGGCAAAAAATTGATATCTGAAGATAACGCTTTTTAATTTGTGGTCTTGGGTAAACTGAAGTCTTGGACTCAGAAGAAAGATGAAAACATAAGAAAAATACTGCCTATTCAGTAACTTGATGTATATTTTTTTAATATTGTAGCCTGAGATAACAGGTTTTCGCCGAACAAGCCTCAAGCAAAAAGAGCGGGATAATTCATCAGCTGATACGACAAAAAGTTTAATCAATATCAGAGAAAATAACCAACTATTTGAAAAATTTTCTTTTACGAACCTTTTTTTGTTTTTAAAAATGTGGATAGTCTCCATTCTTTTTTCTTTTTATTTTACGGTCTATATATCTATTAACTTTAAAATATCTAAACCAAATAATATATCAATATTTAAAAACACAGTCAGCCAATTTGATTATTTATTCTCAGTAATTTTGGAATGCTAATGTATTCTTCTCTTAAGTAGATGTGGGGATTCAACATTATTACATTTTGAACAAGCTATTTGATAAATTTTGTATTCTGTTTGATTAATTTTTAATCTATCCGTTATATAGCTGAACTTTTGACTCCACTACCTTAATTCCCTTTATCCCCTTCATATGTTTTATCAACATTTCTCATGTTAATGGCGATCAAAGGGTTCTATTTAAAAAAAAGAGCGAACACTGCGGGAAAGTAGAACAGGTATGGAAAGTTATACTTTTAAACGTCAGAGAATTGATATTCAATAAATTTGAATGAAGTTGGCATAAGCAGCAAATGAACAATTAATGACTACTACTAATTAATGACTACCGAATTAGCCTAATGGTTATCCCTTTGGAGATAAGGTACATTTACAGCAACTGATGTTAACTTTTTAACTGAACGTAATAAAGAAACAACAGCCTTATTAAGATTATAAACACATCCAAAAAAATAAAACCATAGTAATAATTTAAATTAATTATTATGTATTAGCAAAAGGCATCCTCTTTATGCTATTATGGCTAATTCTATCAAATGGTTGCCACCCTTTTCTAGCCACGGAGCTCATTCTGTTACTCCCGAAGACGCTTTAGCCTTTTCTCCAGCAGCCCTGATGGAGGACTGAAATTAGGCCGAAACGTTGGCAAAATAAGTAAATCACGGTCAAATGTGTCTTCGTTGACCGTTCTTCAATGATTTCACTTCATTTTTAACACACATGACGCTCAACGGTCTGTCAGCATGAGCTAAAAGAAATCAAGATCTGACGAATCCGATATTGTTTATATTGTTACGTTATAACAAAGTCAGTAATAAACGTTGTTGATTAGATTTCTTTTGGATTGCAAAATTAAACACACACAAGCTTCAGAGTTTTTATCACTGTTCGATTTATTTAACAATGAACTACACACTTGGTTACTTATTCTTAACTACTACATACAGTATGCCCTGACAGCTTCACTGTTCTTGCTATTGCACAGTCCAATAACTCACTCACGATCACTGAAGTTCACAAAAACACGGCACTGCACTGATCTTCTCGAAGATAACGGCACTGTCTTTTACTTACGGCACTATACTGATCTTTCCATAAACAAGGCACAAGACTGTTCTTCAAATAAAACACTTTATCTCACTGCAACTAAGACGCACTGTTCGGATCATTTGAAGAGAGCTGAGAAAAAACTAACTATCTCCGGGCCGGCTTCGTCCCTTTTTATAGCTTGTCGGCAAGCATCAAAGGGGAATTGTCTGGACTCTTCTAGATCCGGAATGGTATTGCCGAGAATGTGCTCGAACCCCAGATCGGCTCCTTTGATCTCCTTCGAATTTTCCAAATACGTGAATATCTTTCATGTACGTAGTTTTCGTAAAAATATGCTTCTAAACCAACAGTAAAATTGGAGCAATACCTAGAAACGGTTTCTTTACGATTTATTATTACTACTTTTGCACATGACACTGTGTATTCACCTCCGCCATCGTTGCCACGAGCTCCGGAGGTTTGTTCATTGCCATGCCGACTTTGCCCTGCAGAACCTCGGCTTAATGGGTTCAGCTAATTCCGCCGTTGCAGTTGTCAAGGACACCTCTCTCGTCAAACAAAAAAAAAATTACCTGGAGTACAATATAAATGTTTTCAAGTTATATTTTCAACTTTAGCCATTCTCGCATAGGAGGGCTACAGATTTTACTGTTCTCGAAAGGTCTATCTACTTGACGTATTTGATGCTATTGTTTTAATTTCATAACACCAATTAACTACTGCCACGGGCGAGGGAAAGCTTCGAGCCCCAAACATTATCGGCAGCAACTGGAAATGTACGACAAACGGTTAGGTAATACAATCGCCACCAGTACTAGAAAGGAAGCACTTGAGGAGTAGGCTGTTAAGATGTCGAGCAGGCATTGCAACTAAGTGACTAATACACATTGCTTGTCTCGGAGGAGAGTCCAGTCAAGGAGATATAAATATGATTTAGAGGCTACTTTCTCCCCTTGGTCCGATTTAGTCCTTCGTGAACTGCTATAATTGTGCCTTTACCCTCCTATCGATGCCCCTATTCATGACGTCACTGATATACTGCCTTCTCCTCCATTTACTGCGCCTCTTATCTTTTCAAATGTGTTTCGTTCTTTTGTTATTCCTCCATAAAAACGTTAAATGCAGCTACTATTCTTCTGTTCTTTGGAAAACCCATTGATACTAAAACTCAGCATCCATTTATTTTTTATTTATTAGTTTTAAACTATTTTAATGGAGCTAGGTGAGATTGAATAACAACATTCATAATCCCGAAAATCTGTAGTAATTATTTACTTAGTTTACCGAATCCCGGCATCCCACATGCTCCTGGGCAAGTGATTTTAACTTAACGCAAGAGTTCAAAAACTCAAAAGCATGTGAGATGTCATTCCAGCACGTGGAAACCCTGTTTAGTTTACTCAGCACCTGCCCGAATGAGTTTTGTTTATGTGTGTGTATATATATATATATATATATATATATATATATATATCTATATATATATGGCTGTTAACTCTCTAGAAGCTAACAATATTTGTTTATCGTTACCAACTTAGGGGCTTAAAGAATGGATAATAAGGACTTCCGTTTGATGTGCGGAATCCCAGTTTTATATATATACATAAGTAATTGTCACTAAGACGTACATACAGGATATAGTTATTAAAGTAATGGCTTACAATTTTTGTTTCATACTTTTTTCTCAAATATTGACTGATTTATTGCTCTCTTTTTAAGTCTTGATTAAACTACCACTCCTCATATCGCATTTTTACGTTAAGGTGTAGCATATCACTTAAAATCTCAGGTTAAATTTCAAGTTTTGATTGCATAGGGTTATTATTATGTAGGATATAGAGGATAGGTGCGAGTAAATAGTGTTAAATCACTATTACTATTATTATCCATTTTATGTAGTATTTATTTTTTTTGTTTGGTTGATAATTCATATTTTTGTTGCTCTTTACATTAATATTTTTCGTGTTCTTAATATTTCTTTTCCTTTTTCTTTTGCAAGAGTGTGCTTTCATTCGTGATCAAAATCATTTAGTAGAGAATGTTCCGCAATAAACCAGTAGTAATCAATCAGAACTAGATTAGATTAATAGAAGCTAGGAGTGAGGACACGCAACAGGCGAAAAAATTATTTGTGCCTTAGGGTAAATATAATTTCATTAATTCCTAATTTGCTGGAAACAATCACCAGCAAAATTACAAGTAAAAGCCTGAAAGCAATAAAATAAATAGTGAGTTGGCGGTAGGACGATAGTTAGTAGCATTAAAAGGAGAAAATAAAAGGCAGATATAACTGTCGGGAGGTCGGTATATTAGCGAACCATATTTTGGAAAAGTTTATTTTTATGATTGCCCGAAGCGGAGCGTAACTCCCTGGAAGGCTGTCCCAGTTTGAGAAAGTTGCCGCTAGCCATGAATCAGGATGGCTGGCTTCCTCTCAGCTATAGCATCCTCTTCAACAATTACTCTCTTCACATTTCACCCTCACTCTCTCTCCTACAGCTAAGCCTTACAATGCCCAATGAATGAGTGACTCGTACGTCAACGAGTGTATGTGTATGTATTTATGGCGGTAGGCTCCTACACACCGAACGATCATCTTAATCTCAGAAGTAGACACAACATCTGTGGGATGCATGCGAAATAAATGCCTGCTCTATGCTTCCAATCCCAAGAATTCCAAAGCTTAATTCCAGAATAAGCAAGACCACTACTACGCTCTTAGCACTGCTCAAAATAGTATACTAAGTACAATTTGGCTAATGAAAAGGGAAGAACCTCCAACCTGCATTGCTTGTGGAGTGGATCCAACAGTTGTACACATACTTATAGAGTGTAGAAGGTATGAGAAGTGGATGGGATATCGGATGAGAGGGTCTATTGAACAAAAGGAAGGAAAATGGAAATCGAATTTCGACCACGAAATCAGTCTAGGCACAAATAACTCTCCCGAGTACGGTGCCTATTTACAATAAAACAAGTACAATTTCCGACAGAGCTTAAAACCCAGTCACGTGATGAAGTAACTAAATAGCCCTGTCATATCTGTCCAACCACAGTTCCTTTGTAAAGTCTTATCTACCCAACCAGAGGTTTTTGCAGTATGATATTTACAACCGAAGGCATCCTTGAGCCAGAAATTCTAGTTAAGCCCGAGTCTACTTAAAACAAGTATGTCAACTTTATTCAAAATACAATCTTCATTTTTCTAATTAACCACACCCACTGTACTTTCGAAGACTTAAGCCAAACCAGCCTACAATTGACCCCTTCTTCAATATTATTAACCGTGCTAATCTAAATTTGACCATAATTTTTAGAGACGGTAATACATCCTTATGATGTCAGGAAACGTAGGTTACCAGCATTCGGGATCTGGGATGACTCCACACAACAGCGCCCAAATAACTTGAGGTTAGTCAATTAGTGGTTTCATTAACAAAACAAAATAATGCTGACTTAAATATATACAAAAGAACGTATACAATATAATAGCGTTCGATCTTCGTTGGAAGTATTGCCTTTTCAGAATACAGTAGAGCGTCGATTATCCGAACTAATGTTGTCAGAGGTGGTTCGGATAATCAAAAGTTCGGATAATCAAAATTTTTATTTATTTTGTGTTTATTTATTTTCTTATAAATAATAAGGAAAAGGAAGATCTAAAGCAACTTCGTAAAAAAACAAAAACAAGTTTGTTTATTTATTTAAACATAGTATGTATGAGCATAGTGAAGAAACGAGTGTTATGAAATACATACATACATATGTATAAGTTGTCTAATTGAGCTACATGTACAATACAAATACAGTGTACACCTCACAAAGAACGGTTTGAAACTGAAAGTAAGCTATCCACAACCAGTTATATGAACGGAAAAGAAAGGGTTTCACAGAATCTAATGCAATGAACAAATTAGGTAGTGTATACAGTTCTAAGTAAACCAATGTTATTCAACGTCTAATTTCATTGAACACACATTGAACCAGATACAAATATGTATTGAATCAGTTTCTGAGAAATGATTAATGATGGCTTCCGTTATAGACGTTCTGAGAAAAATAATTTTATTTTTGTTTAATTGTATTCAAAGTAACAATAATTATAACATACCAATAAGTAAATTAAATGATCACTTTAATTAAAATTACACATTAAAAAAAATAATAAAAAAACTGGTTCCGATAATCGAACGTTCGGATAATTGACGTTCGGATAATCGACTTTCCACTGTAATTACATGCGATCTGTTGGAAAATGTCTGAAACAGCGCCGGCTGAGTAGCGCTACCTAGCACGAACAGCTGCAACTGCTCCACCCTGATCTGGAACCGTACCCGAGGCAGGAACGTTCTAAACCAGGTGTTCAGAGTGTAATAGAATTCCTGCTCTGTCTGCAACCAGATCAAAATGGCATTTTTTATTCAAACGAATAAACACTATCATAAACCAGTGCAGCAGCAACTTAACGGCTTTCTTTGCATGTACGTTGTTTAAACGAGCATGCTAAATATTATGAGTAATCTTCTTGTGTTGAATATAGTCAATTCTAATGTAGATCAGTCAGTTCGTTGTTGACAGCGGAGTTTCCCAATAGAAATGAACATTCACGGTCCTGATGAATGGATTTTAGATCAAATCACCATCATGATACCTTTTTTTATTTTGAGAAGTAAGGTTTAAAGGTAGTAATTGGTATAATTTAGTGTTTTGCTGACGTTTGCTTTGAAAAATACCGTTTAAGTATTTAAACCCAATAGGAAGTAATAATGCCACGCTCAGGTTTAAAGATATTGAGGTCTGGACTAATTTGTATTAATAATACGTTATTAGAGATCTTATTAGTTCTTTGAGATCTTTAGCCGCCCACGAGCGAGAATAGAGGAATTCGTGATCAGAGTTTTTACGTAATGAGTGATTAACACGACGTACAACCCCCGGTAACCAAAAAGGACTTAAAATAAGTTGTCTCCAGTAGACTGGCGGGCTCAATTGTACCGGGTCTTACCACCGGGGACCATTTCACACTCTCATTCCTGTGGACAGGATCTAAGATGTCGTAATCGTTAGTCATCTCAAGGGGCTGTCAGACGTATATTCTCATTAACTCCCGCAGATACACAAGCATAGCGATACAAGCGCTCTCTGGTAGCGAACTCGTGAACTAATGTGCTCCCTTGGGGGGACCGTACATATTTTTAGCTTCAGCTTACTGGCGGTAGTGGTAGATGTACCCAAGTCTTAACCCGCAAGGCCACCGGCGCGTGTAATAATGTTACAAAGGTGATAAACCATTTTTATAATCTATATCACATAAATAAATATGCTTAAAGTAAATTAAATAATAAATTTAAATTTCAATTGAATATACTCCCAGTAATTTTTACAATGAGACCCTACTTTTGCGTAGGGGGAGTCGAATTCAATTCGTACACGGGAGAATAAATGTTTTAGAGCCCTTTTCTAGGAGCTGAGCTTGCCCGCACTAGTGGAAGTGTACCAGGCCATAGTTCCCTGGCATTCCCGGATTCACACAGCGCTGAACTTCGTAATTAAGACATATTATTCCCCAGATTTCTCACATGTGCATTTATCTCAAAAAGTAAAAGCTCAATGAAAACAATATTTGGCATTTAAGCTTCAAATAATGTGCTTCATAATATAACGGCTTTGTGTGAATATGGCATGAGAAGGAGGGGGGGTTTACTGAAGACCGAAAACAATAAAATGCATATATCTCGGTTAATAACCAAGATAGTGAAAAACCTACATAAGAACATTTACAGAACAATACATTTGCAATAAGATTGGTTCTATACAATTTGCGGACTCGACGCACAATAACGGAGATATTAAGAACTTTCAAAATTCCTCCCCTCTAAATCACCCCCCCCCTCCGACTGGTCGGGTTCACCCATTAACGAAATTGATCTTTTTTTTTTTTCATGAACCGATTAAATGTCGAGTATGGTAACGATTAAACCAACATTGCGACCGCTAGAGCGGTAACAGACATATATAATATATATATATATATATATATATATATATATATATATATATATATATATATAAAATTTTCAACGGACCTCATTTTCGTCATCTATTAGGTAGGATTAATGGCCATTTTTGAAAGAACTTTTTTGAAAACTGCGTCATGAGTACAACCTCAATAACTGATTTCGTTAAAAGCCCCCCCCCCCCGTTAAGGTCTGGCCGACATATATTAGCTCAGAAACGCGCGCGCACACGCACACACACACACACACACACACACACACACACACACACACACAAATTAACTGATAATAGTTCCAATTAACAGCAGAATTGTAATTCAGCAGTATACGATTTCATGTCAGAGGAAAAAACAAGTTGGATCCCAAGAATCATCCTACAATTTGACATGAAACTATGGCGATGCAGAGGATGACAGCATTGCTATAAAACAAAACAAGGAGTAGTAGATCTATTGGTGTAGTTGAAATAAAAGATGGAATTGTGGTGGTGAGATAGAGGGAAGACATGCGATGTTCCGTGTGTCTCGCCGGGAACCACTGTAGTGGCCTGGGGAACCGCCTCAACCACCTCTATTAGCCCTATTAGTGGTTAGGCTCTATAGACAACCCTACACACATACACATCTTGAAAAACTCTATCAACGAGGTATTAGCTTTATCCCTCTCAATAATCTATCCAACCTTCTATCCTCTCAAATTACATGGCAGAAAATGAGCAACTATTTTAGAGCAATGAACACAATTTTAGAATCTCCTTGCATGACAGTTTTCCATTAGTTCTTCCTACTAATTAAGTACCCATTATTTGAGACAAACATCAAAACTCAAAGTTTATTAACATTTTTCGATGATTCAGTTTTACTTCCTTTGTAAGAAGTAAAGGAAGCATTGAAAACGCCAAAATGTAGGGTTTCAGATTTCAACTGAATTTACTACTAATTTATTTCAACTGATTTCCCTTAAGGAAAATCAGCTATTGAGGTTGTACTCATGACACGAGTTTTGAAAAATTCTTTCAAATGTCCATCGATCCTATCCAGATGTCGAAAATGAGGTCAGTTCAAAATTGTATATATATATATATATATATATATATATATATATATATATTTGTCTAGAAAATCTCTCGCGTTCGCAATGTGTGTTAGCTCGTTACCAAATTCCATATTAAATCGTTGTTAAAAGTAAGATTAAGTTGGTTAATGGCTGAAATCGGATAGTGGGAGGGGGGGGGTTTAGAGGGGGGAATTTCGACAATTCGAAATATCTCCGTTACTGTACGTCGGATCGAAAAATTGTAAACAACCAATATTATCACAAATGAAATGATCTATAAATATTGTTCTATACATATTTTCTGTATCATGAATATTAACTGAGGTATTTGGATTTTATAGTTTTCCGCTTTCAGTAAACCCCCACTCCTACTAATGTTATATTAATAATAAGCTGTTATATCATGCACCTCTTCATTACAAGGTTAAATAAGGAATATTGTTTTGTTCTCAGATTACTAAACTTTAAGCATTTGAGATTAAAATTATTGATTCATTACAAATTAGAGCACTAGCTATAGTAAATAGAGTTCAATAAAATTAATATGTTATATTAAGATATATTTCATTAATGGTTTTTATTTCTGGTCTAGAATTCAGGTTGTTTATAATTCAGACGCATTCCGTTGTAGAGTTATTAACTTCTAACTGAAAGATTTCTCATTACCGTTTGTATTTATTCACTTAATATTCGCGGTGGTGTTACCAGTATGTTTATTTATCTATTGTAAACCTTTGCGTGGGAAATGTTTGTATATATGTTCATCTCAAAAACGACTAGCCCTATAATATAAAAATTTCATATAATATTTAGGACTGCTGTAACGTGTAATTAAGTCCCCCACCATCTTATGATAGAAATCGACCAAGGGGATTTATTATTTTGACCAAAATAAAAAATTGCAAATTTCTTCCAACTTTCTTTTCGATTATTTGTTTACTTAAGGGTTTCCGCAGCAAGACGATTTCATTCACTCAAGGGCGAAATAAAAACAAAACATTAATTAAAATAATCCATAAATAAACATGCAAAATAGCATTATAATGCAGTAAGGACATAACTATTGAAACAAGATAAACACAACAACAAATAAGGAAAGTCCACCACGCAGGAGCTTAATTTCCTAAGCAGATTTCCCATGTTCGCTAAGTATTTGCATTTATCTAAAAAATTAAAAATTCAACGAGAATAATTTGGTATTTAATCTTCAAATACTAAAGGCAGGAAACTAAAAAATGGAAATAACTCGGTTAATAATAAAGATAGTAAAAATACGCATATAACAACTTTTATAGAACATTTAGTTTGAAATAAAATTTTCTTTTATACACTTATTCGATCTGACGTACAATAATAGAGATATTTTGAAATTCTTCCCTCTAAACCTCCCCCGGTCCGATTTCAGCCTTAATGTACTTGATCTTTATTTTTAAACAGAAAGTTTATATATCTAATTTGGTAACGATTAAACAAAAATGACGACCGCTAGAGCGTTAACAGACAATATGTATATATATTTGTATACAATTTTGAACGGGTCATATTTTCGTCAACTCCTCGGTAGGATCGATGGACAAGGAAATTTTCCGAAAATCGAAAAGAATTCTAGCTAGAGGAGCTTGGCTTCGCTTGAAAATCATTACGATGCTGAATGATGATGGTGTTGGTTTTTGGCAAGGCTTTGCTACGCACAATATTTTTACATTTGCCCGCCTCAGGCCTGAATATCTAGTAACAAAAGGCACTTATAGAAATTCCTAGTCTTGACGAATAAAAAAAAAAAAATCCTGATCAATCCGTCGGGACTATTCAAAATATCGTAGACAATATTAATCCTAATCATGGATAGCATTCAGTCATCATTATTAAGTACCATTACTAAGGTAGCTTTGCTAGGGACATAATTAGACTGAATTATGACGGTGAATGATATTCATTGCAAGGCTATAATACGCCCTATATATTTACATTTCCTGCCTGTATTTACTTTTATTAAATTTGAGAGCTTTCTGGGGTAATATGGACAATCACTATACTATTGCTGAGTCTATCATATTATACGTTAAAGTGTGGCAGATTGGTTATGGGGCTGGACTATAAAGTCAAAGGTTGCTAGGCTAGTTCGAGTACTGACCTCTATATCCCGGTATTGCTGGTCCTCATGTAGGCGAGGTCAGGATGAAAGTTCAAATATACTTGTAATAAAGGGTTTATTACAAAAACAAACAAGTATATGTATATAAATATATATATACTTATTATTTATTTACGTCCACTTTATTCAACTATGGCTAGTTGGGACGGGTATCTATAGGTTACCAGCCTCTTCTAGTGAGGGTTGGATTAAGGATTTTATTAAGGAGGATGTAGCTTAGTTTGTACATTTAATGAGTAAGCCCCTAAATAAATTCCTATTGTCCAGGTGGGAAACGAACCCACGACTCTAGGTTTACCAAGTTCACTGAGACCAGCGCCTTAACTCGCATGTTTAATGTGAGACCGCACGTGATATATAAAAGAAAGAAAATCAAAAGAAAACCACTCCCCGCTCAATTCAACATCATTATTTTGATATGATTCGTCATTACTAGGTATGGTATACCTCTTTCCCACTAAAAGCCGTTAGTGCCCAATAAAATTGTCAACTCCCGCTTTAATTTTTTAGCATATATCTTGTTTGTCCTTCATTATACTACAAAACTGTAAACCGAAAGTTACTGTAAATAACAGAACAACGACTTTTTTATGTGTACGCTTTCCATAAAACCAATAGGTAAAAGGGCATCCTTATATTTTCATATAAGCTTTCCTTATAACCCGCACACTTGTTCGTCTCTAGAAATGTTAAGATAGCTTATACTCAAGAAAGAACTAATGGAAATTTGCATACCGAGTTCGTTCTGTTTAATTTGGTTTCAAAAACTAATAGGAAACAAAATTTCTATATATTTCATTTCAGACTTCCCTTATAACTCCCACTCCTGTTCGTCTCAGGCTATATTATCCTAATGATCAAGTGGGCCTAGTAGAAATACACTACATTCACAAAATTCAGTTCAGTAGGTTTGGCGTGAGAAGGGAAAAAACAAAGAGACAAGCCAAAAATTGTTGATATCATTTCAATTCCATTTTTGTGCCATGAATGGGTAGCCCATTTCATTTCATCTGAGTTTATTGTCATCAGACCTTATTAAGAACATAAAAGATATAACAATTTTTAGATCGGGACTTGCAAAGGAATAATTTGAAATCAAGCGCAGCAACACAGTTTGTTTATTAAGAGTACAAGGAAGGCATGTGGTGACCAAATTATATTATTTTAGAGTTACATGAGAAAATTATCGATCACTGTATTCCTTTAATCGTTTTTAATAAGTAATTCTACAATAATCAGAATAAAATATATGTAATTACACTGAATATATTCATTCACAGACAATTAAAACAAAAATATGAGCGAAAATATTACAAAACAAGATGATTAAAACAGAAAAGTCCTGGGATTAAATAATGCAAGTGGATGGAGGGAGTATATGAGTAGCAAATTTTTTAATCGCTACGATTGTTAAAGTGCAGGCGTGTGCACTTGTCTTTAAGACTGTACGTTCTATTTTTACGTCTAAAAAATAGCACGACAAGAAAACTAGCCAGTAGAAGCCGAGACTTAGGATTACTATTTCACTTTATCATTTTAGCAGATTTCTCTTAAGGGAAATCAGCTATTGAGGTTGTACTCATGACGCGATTTTCGAAATTTTTCTTCAAATGTCCATCAATCCTACCCAGGAGATGACGAAAATGAGGTCCGTTCAAAACTATATATATATATATATATATATATATATATATATATATATATATGTCTGTTACCGCTCTAGTGGTCGCAATTTTTGTCTTAAAAAGGAAGATCAAGTTCGTTAATGGTTGAAATCGGTCCAGGAGGAGGGGGGGGGGTTTAGAGGGAGAGAATTTCGAAAATTCTTAATATCTTCGTTATTATGTATCGGATCGATAACTTGTATAGAACCAATCTTATTGCAAATGTAATGTTCTATAAATGTTGTTATGTACATGTTTTCACAATCTTGATTATTTACTGAGATATTTGCATTTTTTAGTTTTCGGTCTTCAGTAAAGCCCCACTCCTACTCATCTCATATTTTCAATATTCTATTATGCTATGAAACAATTTATTTGAAGCTTAAATACTTAATATTGTTCTCATTGAACTTTTAAGTTTTGAGATATATGCAAATACGAGGCACACGTGGGAAATCTGCTTAGTTAACGCAGCCCCTGCGCGACGGACTTTTTTTTTTTTAGGCAAGGCTTTACTAAGCTCAATATTTTTATATATTCCATCTCTGTATTTATATGTTTTGCCAACGAGTCTGGTGACTTAAGCAAATGTATGGAATTGTTTAGAGGCTTGAAGAATAAATGAAAATGAATTCCTAATCAATCCCTGTTCACTGTTCAAAACACCGTGGCCAATAAAAATCATAATCGTGGATTAAAAAGTAAAAGCATTAAATGACGTGTTAGTATAAACCAATGAGAGATCGGAAGGGAGGGGAAGAAGCTATGATAACTATGTTACAGTTACAGCCTGCCAAAATCTGGCTGAAGCAAGCCCGTATGTATAATTTCTTCTATTACGTAATAATTCCTCCTCATTTCAAATTATCCCTGCATGAATGAAAAAGTTTATGCTTTCCCATGAATACACACTCAGGCGTTTAAACACTTCGTGGCACAGGAGGGGGAAATAAATATATACTGTTCTTTGAAAGGGGAGTAAATAGGTCAATGAAGCATTATATGATAATAACAATACTAAAAATGAATGCTAAAATAATTTTCGTTAATTAAATAAAACATTAAATACATTTAAGCAAAAACTGACATTTCCGATTAATTAATGTTTCGGTGAGAGGGTAACTGTAACATACTTCGTTTTTCGTGGAACTGCCATTAAAAATTGACATGGAAGTGAAAAGTTAACGTTTATCGTCATAATTTATTAAGTTTAGGTACAATTTTAATAAATTCATACATTGGAATGTTTTAACTATAAAAATACTAATATGCACATTGCTAGCTTTATACATTATTATACAACAAAAATAATGAAAATATATAACAAAAATTAATCTGAATAACAAAGTAGGCAATTTTTGAAAATTTGCATTTTGCATACCAACTCATAATAAACGAAATATAACGCTTATTCGATATTCTGGCCTCCCTTACAACTCCCATTCCTGTTCGTACCTAAAACTACAGATGTGGCTTATGATCTAATAAAGGTTAACCACCACTCAGATACTGTGATTAATTAATTTCGTGTAGCCAATTGCCCTCTTTAAATTGTTCTCTCCTTCAGTAGTATTTAATATGTATCTTGTTTATACGTCAAAAGTTAATATAAGAATAGTTAGAAAAACCAATAGGAAAAGAATAATGGCGATTTGTCATGTAAGCATTCCTCTGCAACCCCCACTCCTATTCATCTTGAAGATTATTAATACCCTATATTTAAGTTGGGTTATGAGTAGTACCCTTACCACTGCCGAGTTCAGATTCATCAAATCCCGTTCTCCTAAATATAATGACTAGAAAATAGGTTTTAACAGAATGATGCTAATTGTAGCAGATGACTTTCGATGTAAGTCGAAATTGCCTAATGAATCGATTTTTTAAATCATGAAATATTTGAAGGTATTTAAGGATTCAATTAGCCGGGAATAGGCCTTGGTCCTCGCCGCATCAATATTAAGAACATGATGGCAGTGAGGTTGCCAACTAGTTACCATAATAACAGGTGTTACACTAAACACGGCTGTTTATTACACTTATATAAAACGTGATGTACGCATATTTTATAAGTCTATACAGTCAACAAATTGTGTGAGACCATCACACAATATCATCACAATACAACAGGTTCGTACTGCATTGACATATAGCAGCGATGCTTACAAAGAACATAGCGAAAATCAATATTTAAATGTTTCAGATTAAACTGCATGTTTTGTTCGCGATTAGCCAAATTCGAAGCACAAAGAAAGTTTAAAGGAGAAGGACGGAGTCCGTGATCACTGAAAAATAAACTTGTCATTCAAAGCAAAAATAAACTGCAGCGTAAGAGTCGGTAGCACGACTTATTTTCAGAGCAAAACGTCATTCTGCTCTTCACTTCACTTCTCTGGACAGGTGAAGATTTATTGCTTGTTCGGCTATATATTCTAGCGATCGGGGTTTCACCAACCACATACCTCGGTTACAAAACCTACACATTTAAAGAGATTAATAGAGTCGGCGAGTTTGCGGGCAGGAGGATGAAAGTTGAAGAGCCCTGGAAACAGAGAAACACTCGGCCATTGAAATTTTCTAGAAATGATCATATTCTGTGAAATATGCAACGCCAAAAAAGTAGTGGCAATAATATGAACTGCTATTCAAACAAAGAGAAAGATCTTCCTAGAGTTAAGCCCGTATATGATAAACACCGAATGTGTGTGTGTGTGTGTGTGTGTGGTGAGTTTGTATAATATACATATATATACACACATATAAATAAATTCATATATTAATACTGAAACGAAAAAATGAACGATGCTAACAAGCAGCATAGGTTGCTACGCCAAATTAATAGTTTTTATTATTCATAGGTTTAAGAACTGGAAGCTCTAGTTAAACCCCGATAAAAGGCAGGCCAAGATTTTTGCTCTTCGTCGTTTCAAGAACGAAGATCTTCCTGAACTGATAATTGGCCATCCCTCAATTCCTTGGACTCCGAAGGACCAGAGCATCCGCAATCTCGGAGTACATTTTGACACACGACTTACATGGCGGCATCATATCCACATTAAATTGCAACAAGCACACACACGACTTGTACAAATATATCCTTTAATGAACAAAAATACACCACTGAAACTGACTTGCGCAACACTACTTTACAAAACACTCATATTTTTAACACTCCCAATAATAACATACGCATTCCCAGTCTGGATGGGCATCAGCACCACACAGAACAAGAAACTACAGTCCTTCCAGAGCAAATAACTTCGAATAGCGTCAAATGCCCCTGGTTTGTTAGGAACAGCCAAATCCACAGGGAATTGGAGGTTGCTCCTATTTCAGTTCACCTTCAACAACTTGTAAGTAAGTATCATGGCAGCCTACAGATGTCAAGTGGAGCAACTTACTATAATTTAGGTGCAATTTTATAACAAATCTTTTAATAACACTTTGTGTAAAATACTTATGTATTAGTCCAAATAAATTTTCTTTTTTCTTTTTTCTTCTATTATTCATAGTGATTTTTGGAAATCACACACACACACACACACACACACACACACACACACACACACACACATATATATATATATATATATATATATGAGGTGAGGTAAAGAAGAAGTTGAGTTTGGCTGTAGGGTGATGGGCCGGGCTGTCGTTGGCAGATAGAGGATGATCGGTGCTGGTTGCCGGTATCAGAGATAGCAGTATTGTCTGTGTGTGTGTTTTGGGAAGGCAGGCTCTCTCACACTCTAGTGCCTCGATAGGACGGAAGTCCCTCCCTCAACCATGCCTCCAACCCTTTAGTCTCATCCTCCCCCTAACCCTCACTCCTTCTTATATACACTACACAGGTAATCCCATAAAAGATGCCCTAAATTTAAACAGGTGATAAAACAACCACAAAAGCAATAAAACAATTTGTCGGATATGACTTAATTTCAAAGAAGGAAGGAGAAAATTTAAATTTTTTACTTCCTCCTAGGGGGTAAAAGAAGATTGTAATCTCGAAAAACATTCGCAATTCCTATATCAAAATACACCTTGATCCTCCCTGAATGAGATGACCAGTTTAGAATGAAGAAAAGATACAATAAACAAGATTCCCGAAGCTATACCCTCCATTAATAATACAGGCAGCTATTTATTGTCTATAATGTATGAATGGGCAGTAGCGGGGGACCACTACTGTACCTCATATACACATTTGACATTCCTACATCACCATTTACTCTCCTAGCTACCTATTCAGATGACACAACACCCCTTTCATCCGATCCCGATCCTACTACTGCTTCGAAGAATATCGAATTCCATTTAACCGAGATCAAAAAATGGTGCAATGCTTGGCGCATAAAGATCAAGAAAGCAAATCTCACCGGCAAAGTTCCTGTCATCCTGTTCATTTCAACAATATTCCTTCACCACCAGGAGATTGTGTACGCTACCTTGGACTACATATGGACACCAGACTTACTTGGAAATCCCACACAATAATTAAAAGACATGAACTTAACAGACGATTTGAACAACTTTACGGACTGCTAAACAGAAGACCTCACTTGTCTACCGAAAACAAACTAACAAAATATAAGCTACTACTAAAACCATTATGGACATACGGAATATAAGTGTGGGGCACAGCAAAACCATCGAACATCAGACACATCCAGACCTTCCAATCCAAAGTCCTGCGCACCATAGTAGATGCTCCATATTATCTTACAAACCACACCCTCCATAATGGTCTTAATATCCCATTTGTAAAGGACCTAATTCCCTTAAGATTCAGAAAATTCCACAGCAGGCTATCCAATCATCCCAATCCAGAAGTCTTAGTCCTTTCCAGTACCACTCATACATATTCCCCTCCACGGCGCCTCAGCAGACAATGGCTATTTTCTTATCAAGTGCCATTTTGTCCTTAGCTCTCGACTTTCTTGCCAGGCAGGGAGAGGCTGCTCCTCATATTGTGGTGAAGGGGTGTAGCTTCTGTCGAGAGTGATGGAGGGAGTATTGTATTGTACATATCACGCATTACCAAATGCATTTAAATGCAGGGTGTAATATTCCTATTAAAATAAAATATATTAAATAATTTATAAATATGAAGAAGTGTTGGCGGATTGGCTTCAAAGACGGAATAAAGCATGATTCCCGAAGCTATACCCTCCAACAATAATACAGGTAGGTATTTATTGTCTATAATGTATAAATATGAGGAGGTTAAGAGTTGGCGGTTTGGTTTCTAAGACGGAATAAAGCATGATTCCCGAAGCTATACCCTCCAACAATAATACAGGAAGGTATTTATTGTCTATAATGTATAAATATGAGGAGGTTAAGAGTTGGCGGTTTGGTTTCTAAGACGGAATAAAGATGATTCCCGAAGCTATACCCTCCAACAATAATACAGGTAGGTATTTATTGTCTATAATGTATAAATAGTTTCTAAGACGGAATAAATCATGATTCCCGAAGCTATACCCTCCAACAATAATACAGGCAGGTATTTATTGTCTATAATGTATAAATATGAGGAGGATAAGAATTGGCGGTTTGGTTTCTAAGACGGAGTAAAGCATGATTCCCGAAGCTATACCCTCCAACAATAATACAGGTAGGTATTTATTGTCTATAATGTATAAATATGAGGAGGTTAAGAGTTGGCGGTTTGGTTTCTAAGACGGAATAAAGCATGATTCCCGAAGCTAAACCCTCCAACAATAATACAGGAAGGTATTTATTGTCTATAATGTATAAATATGAGGAGGTTAAGAGTTGGCGGTTTGGTTTCTAAGACGGAATAAAGCATGATTCCCGAAGCTATACCCTCCAACAATAATACAGGCAGGTATTTATTGTCTATAATGTATAAATATGAGGAGGATAAGAGTTGGCGGTTTGGTTTCTAAGACGGAATAAAGCATGATTCCCGAAGCTATACCCTCCAACAATAATACAGGCAGGTATTTATTGTCTATAATGTATAAATATGAGGAGGATAAGAATTGGCGGTTTGGTTTCTAAGACGGAATAAAGCATGATTCCCGAAGCTATACCCTCCAACAATGACTTCCCTTTCCGACTCTTGGAAAATTTAAAAACACTCTCTTGCATTCTATTATTCATTCCCCGTTTTCTCGCCGAAGGGCGGGCGGGTCTCCTTGGGGGCCTCCATCCCCACCCCAATATTGCATGGTTTTTGTAGACTTCTTTTGCATTCTACAATAATCCAAGGTTTTCTCAGATATTTGCCTTTTTTTTCCTTTTTTTTTTGGCAACTTGTTTCAATACGGACAAAAGACCTAGGTGAGCTTCTAAAATCAAATTTAGTCATTTCTTAGGGGTACATATATATATATATATATATATATATATATATATATATATAAATATATGTGTGTGTGTGTGTGTGGGTGGGTGTTGTGTATGTCATTGTACATGAATTTAAAGAACGCCAATAAAGAAAACAATAAACAACACGATGATATACTACGTTCTAGGAATTATTTGAATCCCATCTTCAAAAATCTCTCTCCCTCCCCCCTCCCTCTCTCTCACACACTCTCTCTCTCTCTCTCTCACACACACACACACACACACACACACACACACACACACACACACACTGCCCTCTCTCTCTCTGTCTCTCTCTCTCTTTCTCTCTCTGTAATAATTGTTTTCTGATCTACATATATTAACGTTGTAAGTTTTTAATTTTTAAGTAATAAATACTTATGGGATAGAGTTTTTTTTTCAAATAAAATCTATTTCACTGTATTAGTTATTAAGCTGAATAGTTAACGTAAGAGATCTTTATTATTGTGTAGAGCGTATTTATAAATGAAAGTTACCTTTCACTGTGATACAGAAACCGAATATAGCCCAGCAGATCTAATGAGCCAGGAAGAGTCTGTTTAACTACAAAACTAACATGATAAAGTATAGGCATAGAGATAGGTGCTTGCAGAGTCTTGAAAGGCCGAATATTGTGAGTTTTAGGTAATCTATACTATTTTTGAATGGTATATGCGGAAGAAACAGCTGACAAGCAAACCCTGTCCTTGTGGTGCTATGTTGCCTCACAACAAAACGCCTCTACCTGAATAAACAAACACCTGTGGAACATGGCTCTTGCAAGCTTCCCCTCGGCAAGAAATGTGTACTGAAGGGGCGGGACTCTAATAGAAGGCCTTTTGAGGAATTGAAGTGTGGAGGCCGTGACCTACCAGGGCTACTCCGCGCATTGCGGCTCCCTGCAGTCCGAAAATCGCCCACTCAAGATATCGCTCAGCTATCAACTCATGGTGACTTCTCTCGTAATAATCTCATATTTTTATTATTATAGACCAATATGATATTGATGCGACATAAAGTACTGAATAAATTAACATTTGAAACAGTATTTTACTGTTGTCTTGAATATACTCAAGTATAGGCAATGGTCTTAATATGTGTAAACCTAGATTGATAAATATTTATTTGGTGACGAACTCCCAAAATAAAATCATTAGAAAACCTGACTAGAAAAAGGGGTAACCAGAAGATAACGAGTCCCCGGTTAGTCGTAGTTAAATGAGAACGTTAATAAGTAACAAAGTACTATTGTCAAACCTCTCGGTGGAGACCGTCGTCACTGGCTGATGGTTGAGTACCGCTGGCAAGCGCTTTCGAAGCGATGGCATCATCTTCAAGCCTGTCAATAGTCTTGACAGGCTTGAAGATGATGTCATCGCATCGAAAGCGCTTGCCAGCGGTACTCAACCATCAGCCAGTGACGACGGTCTCCACCGATAGGTATGACAATAGTATCATTTATGTTGGCGGTTCTAACCCTTTATTTGGATTACAAGTAACAAAGTAGTTAATATCAACTTAGCAGGCAATTGTTCTCATTGCGTATGAAATAGAGGTTATTTTAGCAGATTTCCCCTTAGGGAAATCAGCTATTGAGGTCGTACTCATGACGCGATTTTTGAAAACTTTCTTCAAATGTCCATCGATCCTACCCAGGAGATGACGAAAATGAGGTCCGTTCAAAATTATATATATATATATATATATATATATATATATATATATATATATATATATATATATATGTCTGTTAACGCTCTAGCGGTCGCAATTTTTGTTTGATCGTTACCAAACTTCATATTTAAGCGTTTTACGTAAAAAGAGAGATCAAGTTCGTTAATGGCTGAAATCGGACCAGTGGGAGGGGGGGGTTTAGAGGGAGGGATTTTTGAAAATTCAAAATATCTCCGTTATTATGCGTCGGATCGAAATAGCTGATTTCCCTCGAGGGAAATCTGCTAAAATTGTATAGAATCAATCTTATTGTAAATTAAATATACTATAAATATTGTTATATACATTTATTCTGTATCTTGAATATTAACCGAGATATTTGCATTTGTATTGTGTGTGTGGTCGACGGAACCCCCCCCCCCGTGTTCCGGACTCTCCGCCGAGAGCTCTGGTGGCCGTTTCCAGAACTATTCGTCCCTCGTGAATAGGTTTAGAGATCCCTTCCTACTACAGCTGTTATTAGGCGGATTTCTCTATTGTAAAACTTCACGTGGGAAATCTGCTTAGTTTACGCAGCCCCTGCGTGACGGACTTTTATGATTATGAGAACATGAAAGTCAGTCATGCAGGGGCTGCGTAAACTAAGCAGATTTCCCACGAGAAGTTTTACAATAGAGAAATCTGCCTAATAACAACTGTAGTAGAAAGAAACCTCTAAACCTAAAACATTATTTAGGGCGTAATAACCCAGTAAGTAAATTTAATTTGCAGTAAGATTTATTCTATACAATTTTTCGATCCGACGCATAATAACGGAGATATTTTGAATTTTCAAAAATGCCCCCTTTAAACCCCACCCCCTCCCACTGGTCCGATTTCAGCCATTAACGAACTTGATCTTCCTTTTTACATAAAACGATAAAATTCCGAGTTTGGTAAAGATCAAACAAAAATTGCGTCCGCTAGAGCGTTAACAGACAAAAAAATATATATATATATATATATATCTATATATATCTATATATATATAAGCTAGCTAAGGTACCCGGCTTCGCTCGGGAAATCATTTAAGGCTGAATGATGATAGTATTTTTTTGGGCAAGGCTTCAATGTTTACAACTACACTACCTGCCGGCGCGCATTGTTTTGCTGTGAGGGTCAGGCAGGCGACTTATAAATGAGAAATTTTATATTTGAAGAATAAATAAAAATGTGTTCCTAATCTATCCCTTGCCACTTTTTAACTCACCTTTTTGAATACTTCAAACCATAATCATGGATAGTATTTATTGCAATTAAATATCGTCTATAATGAAACTTATTTCCTGTCAAAAACCAATCCGAGCACATATAGTTTAAGCATTGTTTAGCACGTAAGGTTATATTCATAATAGTAGATCTCAGTGGTAATCACTTCCCGCAATGCCCAGCATTTCACAGGAAATTAGTAAACTAAATTAACTCTATTAGCCTCCGTCTATTTCCGCTCTCGCATTAGAGCTATCAACACTCTTCTCCTTAAATTATTAATTCAAAATGTTATTGTAATAATTTATCTACCTGATGGAATTAAATAATAGTGTTACCCTAAAAATAATTTCAATTATATTCAAAATTCAATGCCGTCCCTGCAACCTAAGTAATACTTTAAACAATCATATCGAGTTTAAGAGCATTTTGTCTTTTGTCATAATGACATTAACGTTTAATTGTTATGATAGTACATATTTGTTTCAATAACATGAAGATATCGGAAATAAGATAGTATATAACCAAAATCAAAGAGTTTGATTCCCTACTACTTCCCCCATCACTCCTTGAGGAAATTCAGCACGATTTTTTTTTTTTAAATAATACATTATACAAATTAAATAATGGAAATACTCTTATAGTTTTAATTTCTATTGGAAATAAATAATACAGTTATTTTCTAGGGAAAATAAATAAATGAGGCGAAGGGGGAGGGGGATTTATAATCTCACTAATCCGAATCATATTTAGCCCTTCACAGGCAAGGCTGGGTCGCCGGTGACCCAGAGGTTGGTAAAAATAATATTCTGAGTAAAGTAAGGGAAGGAGGGGAGGGGGAGTGCACGGTACCCCTCCCCTCCTTCCGAAAGTTGATGAAAAAGAAATTGAGAATCAGCCTGGACCCAGCACTTCAAGACGTCGGTGTGATTTTTGTGAAAAATCAAGAGATCTTAAGGGTGCATCAAACTGCGCTCATTGTAATCGCAGCCTATGTGCTGAGCATAGGCTAAGTATTTGTTCTCGATGCATTACCAGAGTCTCACCTGAAGAAGATGAAGAAATAGAAGATTGTTAGATTTTTCTGAGTTTGAAGTATTAGTGAACTTTCATTACTAAGAGTTTATTCCCTTTTTTTGATTTTTTAACCCTCATATTTTCTTATTCTTTTTTCCGTAGAGTATTTTTTTATATATATTTTTTTCTGTAAGAGTTTAAACTATTTATTTTGATCTGGAAAGTTTTAGACTGTTCAGAGTAGGACAAATTATTGCTGGACTGCCGGATGAAATGGAAGACTGATAACTTACTGAAAATTATTTAATCACTAAGATTTTATTAAATTTTCTCGTCCTTTAAGCTGGAAATTTTTTATTTTTTCCCTTCTAGGAGTTTACTCGTTTAATTTTTATCTTTTATCCTATACGGATACAAAAGGTCTGGAACTCTACGTTCCTACTAATTTAAGTATAGTTCCTACTAATGTAAGTTTTTTATTTTTTCATATTATGTATCTAAATAAAATAAAATTTTCAAACTATACTTTCATTTTTTATATAAAAAACAACAACAATAACTGGAATATTTTTGCTAAAATGAAAAAAATGTGCTATAAATATGACTGGGTCACCCGTGACCCAGCTTGCCTGCAATGTAATTTTCATATTCCTTGTCTGTGAAGGGTTAGTACTAAATAATCGAAATAGATAAGGCTAAAACATAACATCATTTGTCATAATATGCCTATATTAAAAACACTTAAATAAGTACTAATAAAATCGTCGACTCCCGCTATAGATTTAGCTTATATCCCGTATTTACTTCATTTTACGACATAAGTGAATACAACAAAAGTTGCTCTAAATAACAAAGTAAACAACTTTTGTTATGTGCACCTTTGCCGAAAAACAAATAGAAAATGAAATATCGTGAATTTTTACTTCAAGCCTCCCTTATAACTCCCACTCCTCCTGCCCGTCCCTAGAAATGTTAGTATGGCTTATTATAAGGAAAGCGTCAGTGTTAATACACATACCGAGTTTTATTTATTTCGGCTGGGTCTTTTGTCCCAAATAAAATTGTTCACTTCCGCTATAGGTTTTAGCATATATCTCGTTTATAATTCGGTATACAAAAAAGTGTATATAAGAAAATTTACTCTAAATAACAAAATACACTTCCGCTATAGGTTTTAGCGTATATCTCGTTTATAATACGGCATACGAAAAAAGTGTATAAAACAACTGAGGAAAGAAAGAGGGAGTGAGAAAGGTTTAGATTACAGGAAGGTCTCCCCACCCGTCCCTGACGCTCCAGGTTAACCAACAGAACATGAATAACGGCTAACTCTCAATTCCGCTAACATTACCTTATATTCAGATTCTATGTTCAATTCTAATTATGTATGTTTAAATACTTTCGTTTTTTGTGAATTAATTGATGTTTTAAACACATTAAAGGATGAAATTACTTACTTCCGATTAATTAATGTTCCAGTGAAAAACAGAGGAAGGGGAGGGGGGGAGTAATATACTTTGCTCCTCATGAAACATCTACTTGTTTTTAAAATGCTTCATACAATTGAAATGTTTATCGTCATGTTCATATTTGCCGAAAAACCAATAGGAAACGAAATATCGCTATATTTAATTTCTGGATTCCCTTATAACCCCCACTCCTGCCCGTGCCTAGAAATGTTGATATGGTTTGTTATAATGAAAGTGTTAGTGCTAATCGACATACTTACCGAGTTTTATTTATTTCGGTTGGGTCTATTGTCCCAAATAAAATTGTTGACTCCCACTATAGTTTTTAGCGTTTAACTCATTTATACTTCGGTATACGACGAAAGTGTATATAACAAAAGTTACTCTAAATAACAAAATAAATAGCTTTTGTTATGTGCATATTTACCGAAAAACCGATAGGAAACGAAATATCGCTATTTTTAATTTCAGGCCTCCCTTATAACCCCCACTCCTGTTTGTCTTAGAGAATAATAATATAGCCTAAAGTCTAAGTTGGGCTAGTAGTAATATACATACCAAGTTTCATAAAATTCGGTTCAGCCGTTTATGCGTGAAAAGGTAACAAACAAACAAACAAACAGACACGAAAGAAACAAAATGCAGTTATGGTGTCTATGACATGTGAAACGAAAAGTTATCGTGAAATTTCGCGAAAAAAATCAATGTACAGACAGAGGTTACAATTTTATATATATATAGATATATATGATTTTGAACGGACCTCATTTTCGTCATCTCCTGGGTAGGATCGATGGAGATTTGAAGAAATTTTTCGAAACTCGCATCATGAGTACGACCTCAATAGCTGATTTCCCATAAGGGAAATCTGCTAAAAGGTGAATTTTGAATACTCGCTGACGAATACTCAGTGAGGAAGCACAATTTCTAGAACAGGTATTTGAGATAAACCGTGAATGATAAATTTCTTTTTCGAGTCATTTTTAATGCAGGTTTTAAATTATATTTGTAAGAAACTACGAATGGACGATGCATTTCGTACTAAACTTTTTTTTTATCAACAGTTTTAGGTTAAAAAATTCAAAGGAAAGTAACATTTATGAAACAATGAGTTCTTATTAAGCTAGCTAATGTGACTATTAAAAAAATGTTCACTCCAGAGCAAATATTGAAGCACATTTCGGTCAGGCAGGAGATATTTATCCGAATCGAGTGGTTATAATTGTTGAACGAAACAAAAAATAATTTTTTAGCGTTTTTTGTTTCCACGTAAAAACAGGAGTACCTGTTATGGAGATTTCCCAATATAATAAAAACATAGATCCGAAAGACTTAAAAATCAAGAAGGGAGGGACCATTGGTGGTTGAAGATGACTGCTTTTAAGTAAGAATGTTTCTAGTAGGATTGAGAGAAGGGATTGATAAGGAATGTAGAGAGGGGGTTATAGAAAGGGGGGTCTGATAGCCACCATTGATTACACATTAGATCTCCCTCTCTCTCCCCCCTAAATCAACAAGTAATACATATTCCCTAGACCCCTGGAACATTATATCAGATTCCATTACACGCCTTTAAATATATTACAAAATGGGATCCTAGCCTAAAACAAATATGTATCGTATATATCGCCGTAATTTCTACACGGGGAGGCAAGGCCTACTAGGATGGAGGTAGGTAATAAATTATATTTTGCCGTGCTAAAGCAGGTGTGATAAGGTAGAATAAGGAAAGTGCTGTGCATGTACCTACTACATGCCATGTAGAAATATTTTCCTACCAGCAATGAATTGCCCGCAGTAAACGGACGGACCTCAATGCATTGGGATGAAATAGAAAAAAATAGAAGACATTTCAATCTTAAGCATATAAACAACTAATTGCGAAAAATATAAGAGAAATCTAGATCTATCTCGCTACAATCAATTCTCTTTCCGTGTTAAGGAACGATCACGCTCTTTTACCTTAATTAACACTTAATCGGGATTGATTACATAAATTGCGGAAAACAACAGAAATGTACGTGTTTTAAACAATACGTACTCATCTTATTAAGAGCATTGTCTAAACTACTCAAGGAAAAACTATAAAAGGGATAAAATATCCATTGCCTTAACTCTCTTTTGTTTTCAAAAGAGTAATACATTTCCCATTGTACTAGCAATCTGTACAACTAGCGAGTACTGTATTTTGAAAATCCCGAAAGCAGTTTCCATCCTTCCTGTTGCATGTTGTTAACTATATGTGCATATCTTTATATATATATATATATATATATATATATATATATATATATATATAAGTCTACTGTACGTGTGTATGTCACTGAACTCCTCCTAAAGGGCTGGACCGATTTGAATGATTTTTTTTTGTATGCGTTTGGGTGACGCCCTGGTTGGTTTTCACAAATCAGCCCGGCAGATGGATGGCGCCTCAGTCGCTATCTAGATTATTTATCTATACTGCAACTAAACCTTTTGTGTATGCATTCATTCATTCATGAATAATCGAGTTCAATGTCAATTGAATTGCTGTAATCAGCTGACTTAACCTACTTCTGGAACCTCAGTATCAACGACCTTCTCAGTGACGAAGGGACTGTCGCAACGAGTATAAGAGGGTACGAGCACTTCAGAAATGTAAGTAGCAATCTGTAATTGAATTCTATAAATATATTATTTTAGTGGGCACTTATTAATGCAGTATCTAGAAGATAATTATCATTGCTTTTTGTTCTGTCTTCTCGTTGCTAACATTATATTTGTTTTTCATTACATACTTTGTTTAAAATCCGCTTGAAATATCATGGAGGACAACGTCTGTCGGGTCCGCTAGTATTTTATATAGACTTTGTACCAATAAATAGAATAACTTGCAGCAAAATATAGTCACAACTATTACTAATTAATATTGCAATTTAGTGCTTTAAAAATGAAATACATGACTTTTTTACTTCATGAAAAAGGTAAAGTTACCAAGGATGACGAATAAACACATTAAGCGAGAAAAGTTGATGGAAGATGAATAACTAAATATAAAGTGAATTTGAAAATGGGCGAGTTATGAAATAATAAACTAAAAGAAAGTCGAGTTGAAAATGGGTATAATAAAAATTAAATATTACAATAAAGTCAGAAGATAAAGCATGCCGAGAGCTGAGATAAGCAGTAGCTGCCTTTATAGGTATGTTCTACCAACTTATTCTCAAAGCACTTATTAAATTTTAATTTTCAACCTTTCTGAAATTAATTCTATAACTATGTAAAGGAGTTCTAAAGTGAATCTTTAACTTCTTTTCTTTTCATTTTTTCTTCTGCCAACATTTTTGTTATAATAAGGAAAAATGGGATAAATGCTGAAAGAAGGGAACAACTTGTATTTTATCCTGTTAATGAAATTAAAAATTACTTGTGCGTGCTCTTAGGAACTTTTAGTAACAGATATTTTATCAAAAGGATTTTCTTTGTGAAACATTAACAATAGTAAGGAGATATTATGGATAATGAGGTCTTAAGATTTATATACATGAAATCTTCTTAATTCTGAAATGATAACAATTATTAAAAATGGGAAAAAGAAATAAAGATTGCCTGGGTGGTGGTATTCGACACAGAGCAGACATTAAAAATTCAATATTTTATGGATATCTATCACGCTCTAGAATATTTTTGGTATGTAATCGATAAGCTAATTACTAGAGATTAAAGTCGATTCAGGAGCTGGGCCTTCGCCGAGGGAGGAAGGATCCTCTAATTCCAGACCTTAAAGTCTTCCCTGAGGTCATCCAACCACCTATGTCTGGGCCGCCACCTTCTCCTCACTCCATTTAGTATACCACTCAACACTTCACAGTGTACTCTGACGAGCCCCATTATCCCAAAATGCTCTAACCAGCACAATCTACTCTTCTTTATAGCACAGGCGATATACAACTCCATCGGCTGGGAGTTGCTACTGATCTGCCATCCGTACTGCATTCTCATAGATAAAAATATTTTCTCAGCGCTGTTCTCACATAAATAACTGTATTATTGTGATTATTCATTATTAATTTAAGGAATTCCTGAAGTCCCGATAGGAAAATTATAAACGCTGGGTTTGTAGGAATTCATCAAAACATCACACCAATAGTGCCCATTGAGATATGGAGCCCAGCAGGGTCAGTAAAAGACCGTCACACAGGGGCTGCGTGAACTAAGTAGGCATTTATCTCAAGACGTTAAAGTTCAATGAGAAGAATATTTGGTATTTAGGCTTCAAATAAAGTGCTTCATTTTATAACAACTTATTGTAAATATGATATGAGTAGGAGTGAGGGTTTACTGAAAACCTAAAAGTAAAAAATGCAAATATCTCGGTTAGTATTAAAGATAGTGTAAAAACGTTGATAACAACATTTATAGAACATTACATTTTCAATTAGATTGGTCCTATACAATATTTCGATCCGACGCATAATATCGGAGATATTAAGAATTTTCGAAGTTCTCCTCTAATTTTTCAAATATATATATATATATATATATATATATATATATATATATATATATATATAAATTTGAAAGGACCTCATTTTCGTCATTTCCTAGGTAGGATTGATGGACATTTGAAGAAACTTTTTAAAAATCGCGTCATGAGTACGACCTAATAACTGATTTCCCTTAAGGGAGATCTGCTAAAAGGGATCCACGCTACGACTGTAGCCTCTTCTGCTTATTTGTAAATAATGTTAAGAATCATTTTTTTATTTTATTTTAGTAGATTTGCCCAGAGGGAAACAGCTATTGAGGTTGTTCTCTTGAAGCGATTTTCGAAATGGGGTGATAGAGCTCGTGGATACGCAGACAGAATTATAGACGACCGTACTTGTAACGCCAATTGCCATAGCATCCAAGCAGTTACAATATCTTTTGCAACACTGTCGAACTTTGACGAGTATTTATACACTATGTACTACACATTCTAGAACGCTGTGCAAGCGCTCTCTATGAGAAGATGTCCTTGACTTCCTAGCTCACGTGTATTCAGTTTATACATTAAGTCCATAACTCAATACGAGAACTTAATTCTATTCATACTGAAACATTCGCAAATATAAAACATTTAATACTTACCGGGAAAAAAAAAAAACGTTTCTCCTTAGAAGGACGAATGTAGAGATGTTATAACAGAAACCAAGCACCTAGTTTAATAAAAGATTTCTGTGCAACTTAAAAATTAAGTTATTACAACCATGGAGACTTCGTAGCCAAAATTCTAGATTGCATCACAAACAACAATCATAGAAATTTATATTCACGATTCATTTTTTAAAAAAATAAATTCTTTCCTTGCAGCTAGAAAAAGTATACGTAACAGTTTCGAGAATGCTGATAATCTCGCACCTTGTGAGTAGCTATATCAAGGTAAAGTTCTAGATTTTCATTAAGGGGAAGGCTTACCGTGAGGGTAGGTGAGATGTGTTTCTCCAAAATAACGAAGTACCTCTAGGGGGTCGTGTTGAGCACAGCACTATTCTTTTTGTCTCAGGCCTTATAACTAATTGCATTTCTCAAGGGATACACAAAAGTCCAACTATCCTAAAAGTACATTTAAGCACCAGTGTCTAAGTAAAATATTAATGGTTTGCTTATATGCGTGTGTGTGCATGAATATCAATTTCAGTGGACGCCATTTTCGAACTTGATAAGATCAATGAATATTTGAAGACGTTGCTGAAAATCGTGTTATGTGTACAACCTCCTTTTATGCCTTATTAATATACATTGGATCCGAAAGGCCTTAGAAAACTACTTTTTTTGTTTTAAATATATAAAACATCAACAATCAAATTTTCTTCCAATTTTCCGCTCTAATAAACGTAACCTCAAACGTTCCAACAAATATTTACATTTTTATCAGGAGCTCATTAGGGATTTGAGGTTTAGAGTCAGAAGATTGGTGAAGCTGTATGTGCGTTGCCTTCTTGAGCCATCCCTTGCAAAGGAAATGATTCGTAAATCTACTTTCCAAGTTCAAAGGAAAAATAAAATATCTTGGAATAATGTATATAGAGAGTGGAAGGCGTATACAGCCTTTATACTTGGATGACAACGCTCCAAAGGGCTTACCGCTCTGGGTTTCATTCCCCTCTCACTCTTTCTGGCTTTCTCCTCATTTCATTTTGTTGCTTTTACATATTTTAAAGAAGAGCTGTTTTGTTATCAAGGCCTCTCCTTTGTGACCCATTCTTATACTATTCCCTTCTCTTTTATAATTAGTTATTTGCATAAGCTGCCCTGTTTGGTCTAATTTAGGCCGAATATTCAACAATTTAATAAAAAGGAATAATGAAAAAAAGGATTTAAATACATATCATGCTGTTCAATTAATGTTCAACTTATGATAATCGGTAACGATTTTTTACAATTTACAACCTTCTTCTACACAGATAACGTTCTAATGACTTTTTAGCCAAAACATGAGGCTTCCTTTCACCTTTGTCTTTTGGTCGCGGTCGTAATTTTTGTTTGATCATTAACAAAATGAATATTTAGACGTTTTATGTAAAAGAAAGATCAAGTTTGTTAACGGCTGAAATCGGGCCGGTGGGGGCTTTCGAAAATTGTAAATATCTCCCCGTTATTTCGTCGGATCAAAAAATTGTGTAGAACCAATCTTATTGCTAATGTAATATTTTATAGATGTTGATATATGCGTTTTTTTTCACTATCTTCATTATTAACCTAGAAATTGGCATTATTCAATTCTTGTCCTAAAGTAAACCCCCCCCCCTCCCCACTCTTACTCATATCATATTAACAGTAACATGTTATATCATAAAGCACTTTATTTGAAGCTTAAATACCAAATAACGTTCTCATTGAACTTTTAGCTTTTGAGATAAATGCAAATATGTGGCACATGTGGGAAATATGCCAAGTTTGCGCAGCCCCTGCGCCACGGTCCTCTTCGGTCTCATTCATTCAGTTTCGTGCCTCTCACCATCCTGTTCCGGCGTCCTGAGTCATTCTCTGAATAAGGCGTTAAAGGAGATTCATCTGTCAGTCTCTGCTATTTATTATCATTATTTGAAATAGCCTCGTTAAGCTTGAATGATGAGTGCAATGAGAGGTGTGTTGAATAACTTCTTTCAAGGAGGAAATGCAATCACATTCCTTCCATATGGTAATTTTGGCAGAGCATGTAACTACTCAATTGTAGATTGTGATGTTAGATACATGGCTACATGGCATTATGAACTTCTCTGGCCCTAAGTACATTATTAAACTAATATTAATTTAGACCAAAAGGAATTGATAATATAAATCTATTCATTTGGAATGTTTAAAAGTAACGCTTTGGCACATGAACCTTACTCAAGTTGAGTTTGATGGTTGACTGTTCTATATCGATTTAATTAACTGAAGTGCAATCCGATCTAACGAGGTAATAGAGAGAAAGGGTTGGGGTGGGGGTGGGGGCACGGGTTCAGATAAACATGGCGAGGATAGAGGTTACAGTATGTGTCAGTCTATATCTTATGATTGGTATTAAAGCCAATTCAATCCCAATGCAGATTGAATGTAAATGGAAATAAAAATGCAAATATATAGAGTAAATAAAATAGGAGGCTGGAAGGAAGAAACGCAACCTTATACTGGAGGTCCAATGCTTGACGAGATCAATAAGTATATAGTAGAATAAAGGAAAACTCAAGTTGTTTAGAAATAAAAGTATATATATATATATATATATAAAATTGTAACCTCTGTCTGTACATTGATTTCTTTTTTCTCGAAATTTCAGGAGACCTTTTCGTTTCATAGACACGATATCTGCAATTGGCTTCTTTGGCGACTGTTACCTTTTCACGTATAAACGGCTGAACCGAATTTCATGAAACTTGGTACTATACTATTCCGACTTAGACTTTAGGCTATATTAATATTCTCTGAGACAAACAGGAGTGGGGGTTATAAGGGAGGCCTGAAATTAAAAACAGCTATATTTCGTTTGTATTGCTTTTTCGGCTGATATGCACATAACAAAAGTTGTTTATTTTTTTTATTTAGATTAACTTTTGTAATTTACAATTTTGTCGTATACCTAAGTATAAATGAGTTATACGCTAAAAACCATAGTCGGAGCCAACAATTAGATTTGGTACAAAAGACTGAACCGAACTAAACAAAACTGGTTATGTGCACTAACTCCTCCATGATAATAACCTGTACCAAAATTTCTACTGACGTTTTTCGGCAAATATGCACATAAAAGTTTTTTATTTTGTTATTTAGAGTAATTTTTATAATCACTTTTGTCGAATAACAAAGTATAAATGAGATATACACTAAAAACTAAAGTGGGAGCCAATAATTTTTAAGGGCATAAAATACTGAACCGAACTCAACGAAACTCCATATGTAATTTAGTCTTGAAACCTCCCTGATAATAAGCTATATTAAAATTTCTAGGTACGAACAGGAGTGGGGGTTATAAGGAAGCCTGGAGTGAAAAATTGTGATATTTTGTTTCCTATTAGTTTTTTGGCAAATATGTACGTACCAAAAGTTCATTATTTTGTTATTTAGAGTAACTTATGCAACAACAGTTACTAAGCCCCTGGGTGACGGACTTTTCAGTCTTCCCATGTTACTGTTGTAAAGATTCCCGACAAATATTAGATGAATGTTTCGGAGCATTATCCTACTGAAAACCCGGAGGTCGATTAAAAGAAGACCTGATGAAATTGCATGGACCTCCAACATGTCACATTTCTTAAGTATTCCAAAGATATTTACTACTCAGGTGGTAAACATTATTAACCAATAGTTTTTTTTTTTCAACATTGTATTGATGTCAACCCAAAACAATTTAACAATCAACGGAAGGATCAAAAAGGTCAAACACCTCCACTCTTAATACTTTTTTATTACAGGCAAAGTACTTTCGGGGCGAACCGTCCCATCATCAGTGCTCTGTGACACAACATTTATACTTTCAAAAACATGTAATATATATGCATAAATAAATAAATAAATGTAAAAGTCAACAAAGGTAGTCGAATATTAAAAACATTTAAAAAACAAACAAATATATAAAAAACGCAATGCAACACTTATGACTAAAACGTTACAAATAAATATTAAAAGCAATAAGTAACAAAATAATATATTACATGTTTTTGAAAGTATAAATGTTGTGTCACAGAGCACTGATGATGGGACGGTTCGCCCCGAAAGTACTTTGCCTGTAATAAAGAAGTATTAAGAGTGGAGGTGTTTGACCTTTTTGATCCTTCCGTTGATGATGGACCTCCACCAGCCAGCACAAATCCAGAATTTAACAATGGTTTAAACCAGGTATGGAAAACCTTTGACATGTTGTCCGCTAGTTTAATTACATCTTTGCATTATATTTTCTCCTGATGAGGCAAACATGTGGACGCGAAACTAGTCGAGGAATAAAAATGATTTTAATAATTTTATTTGAGGTTTTTCATTGTTGACCTTCAGCCATAGATTGGTTATAACAATGTGATGCAAGAATTTAGGAAATATTCATGTGTGTGTGTGTGTGTGTGTGTGTGTGTGTGTGTGTGTGTGTGTGTGTGTGTGTGTGTGTGTGTGGACTTATATCAAATTTATGTCTATTTAATTTTTAATCATCTATTAATAAATTTATCAATATCCGGAGTTTATTTTACTTTGGCTTCATGTTAGCAGTGAAAGAGTACTTCAGTTTTGTGGTAGTTCAGAGATCCAACACTTTTCGGGTTTTCATGTAATACTGAATATCCTTTCTCAGGTCTACAGGTAAACCAAAAGTTCAATGAGGACGCGAATTGATGCTCTCCTTTTCAATAACAAATACAATTTACATTTCAATAATTATCTTGCTCCAGTAAGTTCTAATATAATGTAACAATGATAACATTGTAAACGCAAATAAAAATTGAAGACGAAATAACAAAAATACAGTTTATGCTCACGTTATCAAAAGACTTCTACCTTATTTCTCAACTATTATATGAATCGATATTTGAAGGTTGAAAAGTGGTAATTTCCGAAAACTTTCGAGTTAGTTCTATTGACATTCACTTAGTTTTTGAGGAGAAACTGCTCGAAGCTGAGTTATAAAACTTAGCAATAAATGGCAATACAATATAGAAGCATAGAATTGAGAAGCATCTTGACCAGAGCTACAGTTCACCTCGCCAACTATGACAGAAGAGAGGATTTTTTTGTAAAGATTGAATATGAGCCTAGATGCAGAATCTGATCGATAATCTGAATTAGCCTTGGATAGGTACAAGCTTACCTACCTCGGCATCACCTCAGGTCCGAGAATGGACACGAAACGATGACCGGACTTTCATTCAATTTTGAGTGGCAAGCCATTACTTTGTTTTCTATATCTCGTTTTTATTTGCATTAATGTCATTTAATTGTATATTTAACTATTGCGTTCATCATATTTTACTGACGTAATTAGTCGTAAACCGCTTGTTTGTTGGACGTGTGAACGGTTACATGAGTGGATTATATTTTATGAATTCGTATATGCGAATGAGCGTGTGAGTACGTATATGACTCGTTATCGAACTGAAACACAGAAAATAAGCTTTTTGGTTCTTTGTGAGCGTACACCTGTGTGTGTGTGTGTGTGTGTGTGTGTGTGTGTGTGTGTGAGTAAGTTCTAAGCTGTGCGTAGTAGAAACAGAATCATTGAGTGCTATGAATGAGTAGAAAAATATTTTTGAAGTAGACATATAGTTTTAATTATTATTTTGTGTGTGCATATATATTACTTGAACTTAGTTTTATCATTTTGACACAACCTTAATACCGTTTTTAAGTAGAGCCCTTAAGACTTATTTTCAGTTTTGTTAGATATTCGTTGTTAAACATTATGGCTTCGTTCCATAGCACTATGATATGGTTCAAACTATGAAAGTATTCAATTATATAGAACATTTGTCAAATGGAGGAATTGACCTTTATTTAACCTCAGCATCGATTTGAGGCTTCCCCAGGCAACCTTAATATATATTATCTGACGTTCATTCCACATAGATAGTTTCATTCATTCTTGCTAAATGGTTTTAAAATAATTAACTTGCCACTAAGCTTTAATGATATTTTCATCTTATCAAGGATCGCCTTGTCATATAAATAAACGACTCAATTTTCATTAGGTTACGAGATATTCCGTTAAAATTGTATTATCCACATTAAAATTCCTTCTATTAATATTTCTCGACTTTTTAATCATTGATATAAGCTCCTCTTTGTCTTAATTGTTACCGGCAATATATTAGTGGGATAATGGCTAAACATATATTTAAGTTGTCTGCATAGTTATAATAGATAAAACCTATCATTAGTTAACTTAAAGTTGTTGTAGAGGGACGGTTTCCTTAGTGCAACTATATTTTCCCGATACCGTCATTACTAGATCACATTATGCCATTGAGGCACGCTTCCTTCCTTCTTCATTCCCGTTGAACATCAGGACTTCTAGTTCATGAGAACGACTAACTACTACTACAAAAAAGAATGTATAATATCTTTCGACGAAACTTCTTCTTTATTCGTTGCAATGAATTGCTTTCGTGATGAAATATATATAACGTTAACGTAATTAACGTGTAAATTAAAATAAACATTTTCATCTATATGAAAGTTTGATTTTCTACAGTCATTAAAGAACTGTTAACTTCTATGTAAATAATTAAATGAGCTCCTATGCAAGTTAATTACTTGCATAGGAGTTCATTTAATTATTTACATAGAAGTTATCTGTTCTTGTGAACTCCATTGTAACTAATTAAATGAACTTCTATGTAAGAAACTAAATTAATTCCTATAATCAAATGAACTCCTATGTAAGAAATTAAACTAATTCCTATAATCAAATGAACTCCTATGTAAGAAACTGAATTAATACCTATAATCAAATGAACTCCTATGTAAGAAATTAAACTAATTCCTATAATCAAATAAACTCCTATGTAAGAAACTGAATTAATTCCTATAATCAAATGAACTCCTATGTAAGAAATTAAACTAATTCCTATAATCAAATGAACTCTTATGTAAGAAACCAAATTAATTCCTATAATCAAATGAACTCCTGTGTAAGAAACCAAATTAATTCCTATAATCAAATGAACTCCTATGTAAGAAGTTAAACTAATTTCTATAATTAAATGAACTCCAATGTAAGAAACTAAATTAATTCCTATAATCAAATGAACTCCTATGAAAGAAACTAAATTAATTCCTATAATCAAATGAACTTCTATGTAAGAAACTAAATTAATTCCTATAATCAAATGAACTCCTATGTAAGAAACTGAATTAATTCCTATAATCAAATGAACTTCTATGAAAGAAACTAAATTAATTCCTATAATCAAATGAACTTCTATGTAAGAAACTAAATTAATTCCTATAATCAAATGAACTCCTATGTAAGAAACTAAATTAATTCCTATAATCAAATGAACTCCTATGTAAGAAACTGATTTAATTCCTATAATCAAATGAACTCCTATGTAAGAAACTGAATTAATTCCTATAATCAAATGAACTCCTATGTAAGAAATTAAACTAATTTCTATAATTAAATGAACTCCAATGTAAGAAACTAAATTAATTCCTATAATCAAATGAACTCCTATGAAAGAAACTAAGTTAATTCCTATAATCAAATGAGCATCTATGAAAGAAACTAAATTAATTCCTATAATCAAATGAACTCCTATGTAAGAAACTAAATTAATTCCTATAATCAAATGAACTCCTATGTAAGAAACTAAATTAATTCCTATAATCAAATGAACTCCTATGTAAGAAACTAAATTAATTCCTATAATCAAATGAACTCCTATGAAAGAAACTGAATTAATTCCTATAATCAAATGAACTCCTATGTAAGAAATTAAACTAATTTCTATAATTAAATGAACTCCAATGTAAGAAACTAAATTAATTCCTATAATCAAATGAACTCCTATGAAAGAAACTAAATTAATTCCTATAATCAAATGAACTTCTATGTAAGAAACTAAATTAATTCCTATAATCAAATGAACTCCTATGTAAGAAACTAAATTAATTCCTATAATCAAATGAACTCCTATGTAAGAAACTGAATTAATTCCTATAATCAAATGAACTCCTATTTAAGAAACTGAATTAATTCCTATAATCAAATGAACTCCTATGTAAGAAACTGAATTAATTCCTATAATCAAATGAACTCCTATGTAAGAAACTGAATTAATTCCTATAATCAAATGAACTTCTATGAAAGAAACTAACTTAATTCCTATAATTAAATGAACTCCAATTTAAGTAATTAAATAAAATCCTATCTGAGAAATATAATTACATCTTATGTAAGAAATTAAATTGAAATTACACAACTATTAAATTAAGTCCTAGTTGAGTAATTAAATTAAAAAATCTTCCCCCTTCTAAATTGGCAAAAGCGGGTAATATCATATTTGATGTTTAATTTACCACACCTTTGAATATTAAATGAGCAATATTCAAACTGAGAATATGCAAAATGGAGTCAAATTGTTCTTAAAAACAAACACACTAAATTATTTTTAGCTCATTCTACGGATGAGTCAAACTGCCTGAGAGATATTCAAAATCATATCTCCAATAGGAGTTAACGACGATGACGACTTTATCGTACTATTTCAGGCATTTTAAAATTAACAAAATATATATTTTTAAATAGCATAGTAGAGTTTTCCAAATTGTAATAAGATTGATACTATACGATGCTTCGAGACGACGTACAACAACGGAGTTATACCGACTTTGCTAAATTACCTTTCTAAATCCTCGGTCCCGAACGCAATCTTTAGTTTTTTATAAAACGTTTATGGGCCAGTGTGCAAGTTTTTAAAACTCGCATTAAGAGAACAACCTCAGTAACTGATTTACTTTAAAAAAAAAAAAAAAATGCTATTATTTTGACCCTTAATCTCACATGGTAATCCTAGAGTGGCGAGTTCGATTCGCCTGGGAAAAGAAATTTATTTAGTGGAATTCATTAAATAAAATCCTTAGTCCCACCCTGGCTAGAAAAGGGTGGTAACCTGTGGATAACCCGTCCCAATTAGCCTTAGTTGCAAAAAGTGGACATTAATAAATAATAATCTTATCTATTATTTTGACAAAAAGTTGAACCATGAGGTACCATGTGAACGGAAGGAATGTCGTCACAAAGGCGTAAGACTAGATACTAATTCGATTCCCGTCGATTTTTTTTCACCACATTTTATTACCGTTGTGTTTACGACATAATTACTTGGGGGGGAGGAGGATAAAGCCTGCCATTCCAGGGACTCTTACTGTCTCCCCTGGCATTACACTGTGTCTCCCCTCAGAGGTTTATGGTCCATTCTAACCCTCAGATGCCCTCTCAATTTATTTTTTAATACTAATATCAAGGAGTGTGAAGGAGGTAAGGTCTGCTTGGGCCCCAAAAACAACACCGGGAACGGATTTGTTATTCAATCTAGACACCATTAGGGGATTCTCGCTCCAAGGGGGGGGGGAGAGGGCTGCTGTAAAAACGACGGTACAGCTCCCTCCCTCCCACACACACACACACACACACACACACACACACACACACACACACGAACTCTCTCTCTCTCTCTCTCTCTCTCTCTCTCTCTCTAATAAAAAAGATTCAAGAACAGCTCCTAGAATATGAGATCGTTGGATAAAATTACATACCGTATGAAAGCTTATATTAGCAGATTTAGTTATTCAGATTTTCATCAACAAATACCATTTTTGGAAAAATAAATTCTTTTTGTCTTTCCGAGCGCCCACGTGTGCCTATATAAAACAACAGCATTGTAATAAATTGAACACAAATATTGAGTTAAGACAGAAGGTATATGCTTCAAGGAAACCATATATTTTATTCTAATGTGCTTTTTGATTAAAAGAAAAATAATTTTTATTTCTTGAATAAAATAAATACAGAAAAGACATCTTTCTAAATAAGACGAGGGGGAGAAGGAACGATATAAAACATCTGGTTTAAGTGGTGAATTTAAAACAGAAAGAAAAGTGGAACACTCCCCACTCCCCGCCCTTTCCTCACTGTTCCTCAACCATTTCCTTGAAGTTTTTATACATTCTCCCATTATACATCCCTCCCTTTAACTAGATACAGATCGCCGCATAGTTCTCTTTAATCCAACATCCACCATCTTCTATTTCGGATCTAATTTCATTTATATAAAACATCCCAGTTTCCTCCTGGTATTCAACTCAAGAAATAACTATAACATTTTATTAGAGTTTAATTTAATAATGTTTAAATTAGTCTCATTTACTACTATTAGTATTAACCCCTTACAATTATTGATTAAGTAAGCTGCAAATTAATAATGCAGCCAAGATAAAATCAGAGACGAAAACCATTACTCTAAAGTATATTCCCCAATGAAGGGCACAATTCAAATCAAATACTCACTATAATTTTTTTGTTAAATTACCTACTAGGAAAAAAACAGACATACACACACTCCATATGATTATCCAAATACTAATCTTTATCTATTCCACCAGTAGTATAGTAGGTTCGAACTAGTACATATTCGAGAGGTATGCTGCCTATCAGATAGCTCTGATAGGCGGGAATGCTAAGCATGAATTCACAATCCAAAACACAACATTCCCAGCCTACTGATAGAGTCTGGAAACAATTCCACCTCTTCCATGTCATATGGCCAACAAGCCCTGATTATGACCATTAATACCTATAGCGCATTTACGGTTAAAGGATGGAGCACCGAATCATTGTTGAGGGCTCAGTTATTTTTCATCGAGACGATACTCACCATTTTCAACCTTCAAAAATGATAAAACGTTATCCATTTAAAATGCCATAAAACTGACTGAAGAATTGACTTATTAAAACCCAGAAAACAGAAAAATTATTTCTAAAAATTCTGTGTATACAATTAAGTAGGATATGCTTTATTTTAGTCACAAATATTTTCTACACTCTAATTATCTAAAACATGACTCCGTATTTATCGCATATAATGCAATCGACCTTTTATATACATTGTCCAAGTAACTATTATGAATTATTAAAATGTTATTAATTAGTTACAAGTTGTGATAGGCAGATTTCAGTCACAGCCAGTCAATTCAACCGAGAATTAAGTATTACCAGAGTGTATTAAGTATTAATTAAGTGGTACCTTAATGTACCAGATTTCATCTCCTTAAAGAGATATCATGAACCCGGAAGAGACGCACTGGTCTCAGAGTACTCGTGACATTGGAACTGCACTGCCACCCATCATCAATAGGAATTGAAGTTTGCTTGCATACAACTAAATACATCTCATTCGTTGCATTCTACTGGGGAATAATTCACAAAAACCTTTGGCATGAAATATTGAATTCTAGAACATTGATGTCGAGGATTTCCCCTTCATGGTGTAATTAATTGTTGCTTTCCCATGTAGGTATCAAGAAAACACTGTACATACTTGTAACCCACTCCCGTACATGATTCTGTGAATCTAGGTACTGCAGTGCAGAAAAGGGGAATAGTGGCCACATAGCAGGCACAGATACAAGTTAGGAGGAGCGACCAGTGCTCTAGGGATTATTGAATCCCGAAAAGCAGATTAGCATTTCCTGGGCACATTGTATTAATAATATACCAAGAATCGCTTACTATTTCACCACCATCAGCTAATCAATACCATTTACCGTTACAGTATACAGTAACAATTTCCTAGCATAGCTACCTGCATAATGGTCAGAGAATATGACAAAATAATTATTATAAAGCCGCATGAATGATATAATCACTGTTTCTATGCTGAGAGCTGCCTTGTCTGATAAGAGACTACATTGGAGTGAGGGTTTATAATGAGAGGTGATTTTGACGTCAGGATAATGCATAGCCTGGCTATGTATGTATGGCACGTCCGGCATAGGCCCCCTTCATTACTGCTACCCTGCCTCTATCTCTATCCACTCATGTATTCAAATACATCGCCATAATATTTCCCCATATCCTCCAGCTAATAGCATCTACACCCTCCAGGATTAAGCCGTCACCAAATATGCATCGCCACCAACCGCTGCATATAGTACGCCATGAGAACACTCCTTTAGGATCATCCATCAAACATGATTTGGAATTCAAAATTTAGACGGTTTATAAGATTAGCAGAGAACATACATACGCACATACCGTCTCAGTCTCTGTCTGTCTGTCTCTCTCTCTCTCTCTCACACACACACACACACTACTGTATTTCAGTACCAAATTAAGCATCTTTCTCAGATGAATCACAAGTCAAACTGATTGTCATTTAAGCTGAAAGCCTCACAGACTAGCGGTTAATGAGCCCAAGTACAGATACTTAAAATCGCCGGGCGCAATGTTTCTTTAACACTCCTAGTGTCGTGAGAAGATTGTGGGACTAAGAACAAAAAAGGACTGCTGTATGAGGGAATTACCATTTCCTAAATTAAATTAGTCATTTAAATAGATAATGAACACTGATATTCTCCTGAATTCAAAAAAAGTCCGTCACGCTGGAGCTGCGTAAACTAAGCAGATTTCCCATGTAAAGTTTTACAATAGAGAATTCTCCATACTGGTAACACAACACCACCTTGATTAAATACAAATGGTAATGAGAAATCTTTCAGTTAATTAAAATAAATTCCCAACTGAAACGGCTTCTGAATTGTAAGAATAATTTATATTTTAATATCTCTATTTTAGTAGTCCAAGAACTAAAGAAGGAGGGGGGGGGCGGATGAACAGAACGTATTTGCATAAATCTCACAAAGTAAGGAAGGTAAGGTAAGGTTAGGAACGACAGGTAAGGTTAGAAGAAGCTTCCACCTGAGCCGAGAAGTTACGAAAATGGCCGACCTAATCCGAACTATACCCGACCACAGACTTAAAAAAATGCAAATATCTCGGTTAATATTCAAGATAGAGAATAAATGTATATAACAATATTTATAGTAAATTTAATTTCTAATTTAATGGTTCTATACAATGTTTCGATCCGATGCATAATAACGGAGATATTTTGAATTTTCGAAAATACTCCCTCTAAACCCCCCTCCCTCTAGTCCGAATTCAGCCATTAACGATCTTGATCTGTCATTTTACATAAAACGGTTAAATATCGAGTTTCGTAACGATCAAACAAAAATTGTGACCGCTAGAGCGTTAACAGACAAATATATATATATATATATATATATATATATATATATAATTTTGAACGGACCTCCTTTTCGTCATCTCCTGGGTAGGATCGATGGACATTTGAAGAAATGTTTCGAAAATCGCGTCATGAGTACGACCTCAATAGCTGATTTCCCTTGAGGAAAATCTGCTAAAAAAAAATGAATTTATATATATACACACACATTTATAAAACCCTAAAAGAACTAGGACAATCCAAAATAATACGGGCAAGTGCTTAACTTTAATATATTGAAATTATGAGATGAAATGACACAGTCTATTTCTGTTTCATTTTACTTTAAGAATATTTCTTTAGCATGATTCCATAACGTATAGAGTACAAAATTAGAATGTGTTTATGCCAACAACACTGAATTCATTCATAGCTCTTTCCTGAAATCCCGTGATTTAGTGAAAATTGGCTTCATTAATTCTAAAGTCCTAACTACAACCCTCTTAGCAGCGATTAAAAAAAATACAGGTCAATTACTTTATACAGATATTCAATCATAACACATTCAGCAGAGTTGATTTCGAGCAATCCTGCGCTATGTAGTTGAGTTGACTTTCTTCAAGAGTGTTTTGCAAAAGGAAAATGGAGCAATTTGAAATGAAACAAAGCCCTCACAGAAAACTTCGATTTTGTTAGTAGAACTAAAAAAAAAAAAACTACATACTTATGTGAAATGTTTTTGTTTGGTAGGGTGAACGTTGAGAAGGCTGGAACAGAGGCTTAAAAAGAACCAACCCCCTACTCCTCTTTATACATGTTAATAAATTCAGAATTTTGGAGGCTGGTCCAAGGGAGGGATATGCTGGGATGGGGGAGGGGGGTGTTTTACATATCTCGGCCAACCCGTCTTTATGCACCACCACGACGCTTCCTCTAAACTGTTTGTCTTTCTCTCTCTCTCTCTTTTGTGTGTAATAGTAATTATACAAAATACAACAATACAGTCTGCATATGTTTGACTTAATGTCAGATAAAAATTCCCACTCACCCTTATCTTCTATTGTCTTTTTGATTTAAATGATAAATTGGATTACTTTGCGACCAATGCTCGTAGCTTTTGTTTTCTTTGAGTTAACTTTTATGTTTATTACGGTCAATGTCACCCACATAATGAGTTTTGTAAAATTGCTGAGAGGAGTTATCTTTTCTAAATTACAAAATAAACAACTCTGTGTTAAGTGTATATTTGTCGCAAGCAATCAAGGAAATAAATATCATGAATTTTAATTTAGACCTACCTCACTATCCAAATTCGTTGTAAACTGGCTTTACTGAGTAAAAAACCTTATGAATAAGTAAGTTTGTATTCAAAAGCTTAGTTATGTTTCATCGCCTTAAGATAATTAGTAGAGTATAAAAGAGGCAAAAACATTCATTATACCCAATATCCCATAAAGAAAATCAGCTGTTAAAGTATTTATGTTGGAACTTTGAAAATTGGTTTCAAATGTCCGTCGAGCTTACATAGAAGATGAAAAAAAAAGAGGCCCCTTCGTTGGAGAAATGTAGATATGGGGTATTGATAAAATATATATTCACAAGTATCTTCCAATTTATCAGTCTGAGCAAAAAATATTGTATAACTAATCTCGTCGATAATGTACGCTGTAACCGATGGTCTATAAATAGTTCTGTAATGGAATATTGAAGGAGTTAAATTGTATTTTACTATTTTTCGCTTTCAATAAACCCTCACTCATATTAATAGGATTTTTTTAAGAGTATAGAGTACGATTATATCACTGACCATACAATTTCCCGTGTAAATGGCAAGAATTGCTTACACTAGATTCTAACTTAGGGAGAAATAGAGAATGTAAAATTATACGATGTTATTTGGACGTCATTCAACCACGTGGGATGACAGCTTAGTTATCACAGATCATGTGTAAGGGGTTTTTTATAGGCAAGAAGTTTACACCAAATACTATTGAATAAATAATCAATTTTACCTTATTTAGGTATAAAATAAATTAAGGAGAAAATACTTTGTGGAATCACTTTTAAATATACATGCTTTCTGTCATTACTTGGCAAGGAACCAATAGAAGTGAATCACTGAGGGAAGCCGAACCATCCCATTGTACCATGTATAAGTCATCGTTTCTAAATCAAAACTACACTATTCTTAGGTCTAGTCTTTGGCCAAATATATTTGTAGACCATGTTGATTTTTTGCTACATTCCGCAACGAAAATAAACCAAAAATGTCACCCGCTTTGCCAAGAGATTGTTTTATTTGAAATTCCTGTCTCCGGAGAAAAAACACACTTGTTAACATTCCACAATATGAAATTAATTAAGCTTAAGAAAACATATTTTATAGGTTAGACTTGGTATATTAATGGCAATTCGTAACTAAAAATAAGAGATCAAAGGTAAATATAATGTATTAGGTTTAAAATTCATAGAAAAGTCTAATGTGGCCAGACAATCATTCCTCTAAGAAACTATTATTTTTTCTTACTAAATCTTTGAACTGATGTACAATATAAATTCCTGATAAACGTTGTCATGTATATAAGGAGTTATAAAGAGATGATATACAATTGAGAGGGATGGAAACCATTGTAAGTCTATTTAACTGAGCATGAAGACATATTATAAATCAAATAACATTAACAAGTACAAAAATATAAGCATAGTTCAAGGTTTTTCTTTAGAGAAGTATCTACAGTGCTTTGCTAAACAATTTACTTTGGCAACAATAACTCAATTAAACAAGTTGGGACTTCAATTGATATTGTTTATATTATTCGAGATTGCATTATTACTGTCAACAGGCGTCAAGCATACGGTTACACATCCAGTAAAACTGTCAGTTTATTTAGAAGTACACAAGTCAAAATGCCATTAACCATTATTATTTTTTAAGTATGTAATTTGAATTGTCTTAGTACTTATTTGAACTTATTAATGAAGCACTTATTTTTTGGATAAGTTAGTCAACGTTTTTGGTCCTGGCCCAAAGGTTTTTGGGGGAATTAATATGCCAATTATTGTCCACCTCGGAATATTATATTTGCCAAAATAAATAAATTTTGCTACTTCTACAAAATCAACTTTAGCGCTATTGAGCTTTTCGGTACGGAATGTCCGTAGCAAGCTTTCTATGCTCAAGTTTTTTTTTTTAATTCACGGCTAAGCGTACTAAAAAATACAATTAACTAATCAATGTCAGAAGGTCAACAAAAATGGAAAAAACCGCAAATTATTATTAAAATCATTATTAAATCTAGACTAGTAGGGATAATCGATCTTCTTATTTAGTGACGTATCTAAATCAGCTCATCTGACCCATCATACTTTGTAAGCCATTCTCTGACTGGCACAGCTAGTGGTATCAGTATAACGAAGTTAATTAATTCTTTGTATTATATTTTCTCCTGAAGAGGCGACACGTGTACACGAAACTAGTCGAGAAATAAAAATGGTTTAATAAAAATTTTAGGTTTTTCATTTTTGTTGACCTTCCGCCATTGACTGGTTAATTGAAGTTAAATCTATATATACATATAAAATTGTAATGTCTGTCTGGACATTGATTTATTTCTCTCAAAATTGCGCGGTACTTTTTCGAGTCACATGCCATAGACACGATATCGTTGACTTTGGTGTCTGTGTGTTTGTTTGTTACCTTTTCACGCATAAAAGAGTGAACCGAATTTTATGAAACTTGGTGCGTATATTACTATTAACCCAACTTAGACTACACGTTATACTAATATTCTCTGAGAAGAACAGAAGTGGGGATTATAAGGGAAACCCAAAATAGAGAGTTTTCGTTTCCTATTGGTTTTTCGGCAAATATGCACATAACAAAAGTTGTTTAATTTGTTATTTAGAGTAACTTTTGTTTTATACATTTTTTTCCAAAACAATGTATGAAACAAGTAATTTGCGTAGAAATATTGCTTTGCTCAACAATTCTTTCCAGTATGAACTACCTGGTACCTTACCTGGGTAAATTAGTCTAAATCTAGGTTAATATTTTATCCTTAATAATTCAAATCTATGTTATTTTTTTAACACCATTAACAGGTTGAACCAAGTAAAGGATCAAGGTTGGTTTTCCTCTTCATTTTCTTTTCGTTATATTGTAATGTCAATTTAATAGTTATTTTTTTTATAATATGTTTTAGTTTGGTTCACAACATTGGAAACCTTTTTATCACCGATTTAAGAAACTTTTAACTAGGATGATTGGTTATGCATTTTAGATCTTGACATTACCTTATACTGGACATATATTATTTATTTACGTGCATTTATTTATATAAATGTATTTGTTATGTCACAGAACTCTGAAAATGGGACGTTTTGCTCCGAAAGTACTCTCATTTAATAAAAGAATTGTTAATAGTAGAGGTGGTTTGGCGTTTCTTATCCTTCTGTTGATGATATGACCTCCACCAGCATGCCCGAATCCAAAATTTATATATATAAAATTTTGAACGGACCTCATTTTCGCTGTTTCCTGGATTACAATCGAAGGACATCTGAGGAAATTTTTCGAAAATCGCTTCGATTGCTGTAAAAGTATGCAATTTGGAGGTTCAGTAAGACTCATATGGGAAATTTGTAAGAGATAGATTCGATTAATTTTTCATGAGAAGCAATGAATAACTAAAACTGCCACCAACATTTACATTGTATTGACCACTACTAATGAAAACAATTTCAATTCAAGGTTCAAATCCTCATACATGGATTAGTAACTATTAGTTAAATTTATTGCATTGCATTATGGCATTAAATTTAAAGTGGAGGGGAGGGGGGGGGGGCGGATTGGAGGGTTGGCTACTTGGGTAAGCTAGAAAGAAAGCGTCGTTCACTGAGGATGGCAGTAAACAATCGATACTGGTGGCGGGCAAAATTGAAATTCCCGCCATCCCAAGGTAAACTAACCAACCATCTCCGGCTGTTTCCCCAACCTAGCTCCCCCAACAAATATTTACCTCCTTTTGCAACCCCAGCAACATCCGCGCCAGATTAAAAGCTAAAATTGAACATGGGAAAAAGTATATACACATAAAAAGAAATATGATAGGGAATCGGGGGGGGGGGGCGTAATCCTGGTATGAATTACTTTTGGTGGGAACCGAAGCCTGGTTCATCATCAGGGATTACAATTCGTAGCCTCTTAAGCACACATTCCAAATACTACTCACCTGATCCCTTGTATAATCTGCTATAACGTAAAACAATTGTGTGACACATGGAGGACTTTCTTTTACTTTTTTTGATAAGTAAAAAAATATTTTATTTATTTATAGAGGAGCACCCACAAATACGCCATTTGACTCAAATCCAAAATAACTGCACCCAACGAATAAAAAATTAAATACAATAAATAAACATTAAATACAAGTAATAAACAATAGACACTTGTATTAAAGACAACAACTTAAAATGGTTTTAATAAAAAAAATTATGTTATTAAAATTATTAATTTACATCATTTAACATGATTTTATTTAAAAGTTGTATTCGATAAATATATACCTAAATATCGAATCAAAAAATGCTGTAGAATATTCTATAGGTACGAATATTCTGGGAGTGTGTGTTCTTATATATATATATATATATATATATATATATATATAAAAATTCTTACCTCTGCATGTACTTTAATTTTCCCCCTTAAAATTACATCATATTTTTTTCCGTTTCACGTAGAATTAAAAATATATCAACAATATTTGGCTTTGGTGTTTGTTTTATACCTTTTCATGCAAAAACATCAAAACGGTATTTCATGAAAATTGTTATGTGCTTTATTCCTAACCCAACTTAGACATAAGAAAATTCTAATATTCTCAGGAGGGGGGGAGGGGCGGGGCACGGGGATTGTAAGGAATGACTGAAATGAAAAATGGCGATACCTGTACATAACCAACGTTGATTATTTTGTTATTTAAAGTAACTTTAGCCATATACAGTTTTGACGAGAAGTATTAATAGTTGTATTGGGCACAAACGATTGAAAAGAACAAATCAAACTAGGTATGAGAGGAAGCATTAGCTCCTTCATGATTATAAGCAATATTAGCAGTTTTAGGAATGAGGAGGAGTGGGGGTTATAGGAGGCCGGAAATGAAAAATGCCGATATTTCGTTTGGTGATAGTTTTTCTGCAAAAACATGCCAAACAAAAGATGTTTATTTTCTTATTTAGAGTATAACTGTACGTACGAATGTATATGTATGTATATGTATATGTATATATATATATATATATATATATATATATATATATACATATATACAAAGTGTTTTTTTTAAATTTTAGTTATTAAAGGTACTGGCCTAGACTGAGGCTTTGTTGCAATTATGTTTATCTGATTGGTGCAAGCTATCTAGGAACGTATCTAAAACCAACATTCTAGATATCAGAAAAGATTGCTCATATTCTTCTGAATTGATATTAATGGATAATCGGGACACCAGTGATAAAATCATATTGCAGAAGTTGGTTCCAATTTTCCATATTACCATATTTTGGAATTTAATTTTTGACAGCCCACTGCAGCCCCGATAGAGCTGAATTAGTTAACTTTAATTACAAAATTTTATTTAAACAATTGCAAATCTTTAAAAAAATCTGATAAAACAAAAGACGTATTATTGCACCACCACTATTTATAATTAAATAACATATTATTTTGCAAGAAACTACAAGTTTTAAGTCCTTAGGACTGGCAATAGATGATAAATGTAGACGTACTTTCAATACTAGCTAACAGAAAAAATATTATATGTACTAGCTGGATCTGCTAAAGTTAATCGGAGACTCACTTCAAACATCGTATACATCTCATATTATGTTGCCTATGGGCGGGTGGGATATAAATGTAAAAAATTAAAAATAAAATGATTACAACGTTTAATGGATATTAAAACTATCGGAGGTTACAAAACCATTAATTACGTAGCCTCGTCTGGTAGCCAATACATATATACTAAAACAACTACATATATACTAAAACAACTACATATATACTAAAACAACTACATATATACTAAAACAACTATATATATATATATATACTAAAACAACTACATATATACTAAAACAACTGAATTTACAGTATAATATAATAAAATATTTCTCGACAATTGAAGGGTTTGCTGCAAAAAGGAGGTAGCTCCAATTTTTGGGAAACCAAAAAAAAACGTTTAAAAAATTCAAATTTTAAGTTATGTAAAAATATTGTTGTTAGTTACTTTCAATTATGGTGTTTACATATTAGAACAGTATTTTCATTCAAAAAATATCATCCAAATGTTGTTGGTACGTGGATGATCCTTGAAGCTACCTCTTTTTTACCCAAGAGAATGGAATATGAGGAATGGAGGAATATGTTATGTCTTGGAAAAAGGTGTAAAAATAAATAGAATGTACTATTAGTATGTATTTTTTATTCAAAGAAAACTGAAAATAAAGTAGAGCAAAATTATTGGTTTTACAAACAGAAAATAACATCACTATAACGAATAACATAAAATACGAAAATAACATCATCATAACGAAAATAACATCATAACGATTGAAGCTGCATCCTTTTTGTGCCAAATAAAAGAGGTTTTTTTTTTTTTGGCACAAGAAAGTGTTTATAACTCCCAACAACTATGTGATGGAGCTACCTCCTTTTTGCAGCAAACTCTTCAATTGAAACTGGCCAGATCTACTGCTATATCACACTGATTTACAACCTCCTATGTTTCTTCTAACATTGAAATTCACACAGAAGGTAATAAAAACCAAAATAATGCTGGTTGCTCATTTATAGTCTTTTTTGCAATAAGACAAATAAAAAAAATATATCTGATGGACACAAAAAAGTAACAGTCAGCAGAACAACTTGCTATATTATGAGCAAAACAATACGTTAATGTAACAGACTCTTTATAATTTTTATTAATTCTTAGTTTAGTCATTACGTTCTCCTGTGTTACTCCTTTTACCATATTTCCCTTATTTTTTTTTCAGACTTCTATTCATTCTTTTAGCAGATTTCCCTTAAGGGAAATCAGCTATTGAGGTTGTACTCATGACGAGATTTTCGAAATTTTTCTTCAAATGTCCATCGATCCTACCCAGGAGATGACGAAAATGAGGTCCGTTCAAAACTGTGTGTATATATATATATATATATATATATATATATATATATATATATATATATATTTGTCTGTTACCGCTCTAGCGGTCGCAATTTTTGTTTGATCGTTACCAAACTTCATATTTAATCGTTTTATGTAAAAAGAAAGATCAAGTTCGTTAATGGCTGAAATCGGACCAGTGGGAGGGGGGGGGTTAGAGGTGGGGATTTTTGAAAATTCGAAATATCTCCGTTAATATACGTTGGATCGAAAAATTGTATAGAATCAATCTTATTGCAAATTAAATTTACTATAAATATTGTTCTATACATTTATTGAGTATCTTGAATATTAACCGAGATATTTGCATTTGTATTGTGTGTGCGGTCGACAGGAGTGGGCTATGCGAGAGCTCTGGCGGCCGTTGCCGTAACTATTCGTCCCTCGTGTATAGGTTTAGAGATTTCTCACTACTGCCGTTGTTATTAGGCAGATTTCTCTATTGTAATACTTCGCGTGGGAAATCTGCTTAGTTTACGCAGCCCCTGCGTGACGGACTGTTTTTGAGGTCGCACTCATGACGCGAGTTTCGAAAAATGTCTTCAAATGTCCATCGATCCTACCCAGGAGATGACGAAAATGAGGTCCGTTCAAAATTATATATATATACTAGCTCAGATACCCGGCTTCGCTCGGGAATTCATTTGAGGCTGAATGTTGATGGTATTTTTTTGGCAAGGCTTTATTTTGCAGAATATTTTGACATTTACCCGTCCCAGTGTTTAGGGTTAATACCCGTCGTTTCTGTGGATTTGTTAATAATAAAATTAATTTTTTATGTAAGACTTCACTGTCCTCCATATTGTCATATTTCCCGCTTCCTGTGCATTATGCATAGATTTGAATTATTAAGGACTAAATATTAACATACATTTGAATTAATTTTTCCAGATGAGGTACCTGGTAGTTCATATTGAAAAGAATTCTTGAGCAAATTTCTCTAAATAACAAAATAAACAACTTTTGTTATGTGCATATTTGCCGAAACTACAATAGGAAACGAAATATCAATATTTTTAATTTCAGGTCTCCCTTATAACCCCCACTCCTGCCTGTCCCTAGAAATAGTATGGCTTTTTATAAGGAAGGCGTTAGTGCTAATACACATACTGAGTGTTTTATTTAGTTCGGTTGAGTCTTTTGTGCCAAAAAAATTTTTTTACTTCCGCTATAATTTTTAGCGTATATCTCGTTTATAATTCGGTATACGAAAAAAGTGTATATAACAAAAGTTACTCTAAATAGCAAAATAAACAACTTTTGTTATGTTCATATTTGCCGATAAACCAATAGGAAACGAAATATCGCTATTTTTAATTTCTGGCTTCCCTTAAAACCCCCACTCCTGCCCGTCCCTAGAAATGTTAGTATGGCTTCTTATAATGAAAGCGTTAGTGCTAATACACATACCGAGTTTTATTTATTTCCGTTGGGTCTTTTGTCCCAAATAATATTGTTGACTCCCGCTATAGTCATAAGCGTATAACTCATTTAAACTTCGGAATACGTTGAAAGTGCTTATGACAAAAGTTACTCTAAATAACAAAATAAACAACTTTTGTTATGTGCATATTTGCGAAAAAACCAATAGAAAACGAAATATCGCTATTTTTAATTTCAGGCCTCCCTTAGAAAATTAATATAGCCTATCTCTCAAGTTGGACCAGACTGCTCACGGTGTGCCAATTTAATTTAAAATCGGTTAAGTAGTTTAGGAGTCCATCGCGAACAAACATCGTGACAGGAGATTTATATATATTAAGATATATATATATATATGTCTGTTAACGCTCTAGCGGTCGCAATTTTTGTTTGATCGTTAACCAAACTCGGAATTTAATCGTTTTATGTAAAAAGGAAGAACAAGTTCGTTAATGGCTGAAATCGGACCAGTGGGAGGGGGGTTTAGAAGGAGGGATTTTTGAAAATTCGAAATATCTCCGTTATTATGCGTCGGATCGAAAAATTGTATAGACGGCCGTTTTCGTAACTATTCGTCCCTCGTGAATAAGTTTAGAGATCCCTTACTACTACACTTGTTATTGGGCAGATTTCTCTAATGGAAAACGTCACGTGGGAAATCTGCTTAGTTTACGCAGCCCCTTCGTGACGGCCTTTTTTTCTATTATTATATTTTTTTGCTTTCTTTTTCAATCAAAATGTATAAGAGAAAGTATCAATGCTTATATAAGTAAGAAAAACATTATTATATTAAACCATAAATGATCTTAGATCGAACATGGGTAAAGAAGATGTTTGATGATTCCTGGGCAAAGAACATGGTTACAGGGTTAGTATAACACGGAAAATAATAAAACACTAGATGCAAATTGAATATCTTCTGGAGTTAATAGATATACAATTTTGACAATATTATCAAGAAACATATATAATAATATATACTCACGGACTAACTGTTAACCCTTCAATTTAATGGTCCATTGTTATTCTTTTAGACCGTTAATTAGAACCAGAAACATTCGGCATAGATCAGGGGAAGTGGGACCGACCCCTATTACAAATAGAGGTAGTAGTAAAAGACCATGACTTGTATAATTTTTGTCTATTTGCATAGAACAATATTATATGAGTACATGTTTCTGATAGCTGACCTTACAAAAAATGAAGTGTTCATTTTAAAATAAAGTTACACACACACACACACACACACACATATATAAATATATATATATATATATATATATATATATATAATATTGTTATTCACTGAGTAGAATCGATGGATATTTTAAAAAAAAGTATTAAAAACAAAATCCATTAAGTACAACCTCAATTGCTGAAGCTGGTCAAAATATATGCTATAAATGTTTTGTAGAAATAGGAAGACATTAAGATATTTGTGATATGATGAAGGAGGAAAATGCACAAGGGTGAGTTCATCTTGAACATTTAATGAGAGATTGTGTCTTTAGAGGGTCATTAGCGGTGCTCTACTTTAATGGAGCTATAATCATAAATTATGTGGTAATGGTTGTTATAAGAAACAAAACTATAGCTCTGATTGATGATAGCATTCAAGATAAATCTCAAATTAAGAGGTTAGGGGATTCCAGCTTAAAGTGGCTTGAACTTGACTCAGAAGAACACTTCTAAGCCAAGTAAAGTCCTCCAATTAGAACCTACCGAAATTCCCTTTGTTTCCTGCAAGAGAGCCTGCCTTCCTTACCGGCTAAGCTTTTACTTTTAGATGTGATGACAAAATTCAAGGACAAGTACATTATAAGTAAAACAGTCGGGTTTCAGGGTTTAGTACGAACCCTTAATACAATCAAGGACTAATACTGCTATATGAAGTAGTAGTTTTATAAGAGTCGGTGATACACTTTTTTACATTTTTGTAGATTTCCCTAAGAGAAATAAATTACTGTGGTTATACTCATGGCGGTATTTTTAAAAAAATGTTTTGAATTTTTCCATTCAACATCCTTTCAAAATATATATATATATATATATATATATATATGGCTGCTAAAGCACTATCTACCGCAATTTTCGTGTGATAACTTCCTGTAAACAAATGGTTCGATAATGCCTGAATAGAACCAGGAGACTGGGTTTGTGAAGGGCCAAAACGTTGTAATAGAAAATATCTTCGTTATCAATAAATGCCCATGTTATATACCATTTCGTTCAAAAATAGGACCTAAAAGAGTGGTGATTCAAAGTAAGGGTGAAATATGTGTTATAAAATATCTCCGTTATTATATGGAAAATGTTGTAAAAGTTTTGTTTAATACATTTTTTTGCAACTTTAATTTTAAATGAATTATTCGTGTTTTTGTTTTGTTTTTTCAGTCGTTTGTGCAGCAACTCCTCTTCAAAGAATAACCACATTAAACTATCAAGATTTGTTTGTGTAGGGTTCTAACTATGGCAGTCTTCCATAAGCCTCCACTTCTGGTCCAATTCCATCTATTATCGTACTAAAAAAAACAAACTAGATCCATATAGAATATATATATATATATATATATATATATATATATATATATATATATATATAAATTTCAGGGTATCTCATTATTACCACCTCCAACGTAGGGTCAATAGAAATTGAATCCATTTTTTGAAAATAGTCAAGTTAGTACATAGTAGTTGTAGGCCATTTTGCCTTAAGAGAAACCAACTAGCATATGAAGTTTTCTGACCTTATGTGATTGACGATATTGGTTGTTAGGAAGATCAAATATCAAAATTAGAAATCCATATCCTTTCCTATGCATTCTTTCAAAATGTTATAGAATGTAATTTGTAGGGTTAGATCTTACCATGACCTACGATAATAGCATTATTTAAAAAATAAATAAACCATTTTTTAAATGCTAAGACACAAAACCACCAGTAGTTTCTGTAAATTATCGGTCATTTTTCTATGTCTTCCTTTTAATTATTATAAAAAATTTTTTTTCAGCTTAAGCTTAAGAGGAAGAAAGACATTATGATTTTAATTTTTTAATCTATAACTGAAATGGCAGTAATTGCCCTCTTTTGATCCGATACAGTCAGAATTAGTGCAATTGTTGTTGCGCATGGTTTAACGTGCCCCAAAAGAGAGCAGGAATAGTAGGTTGTGGTGACTTGCGATTGTATAGGAAGCGTAGAGATGTGATGACAGTCCGGGATCGATAGGGGAGAGTAAAAACTACACCGTAATACCCTCAAGGGTGCAAAAACCCTTAACCACCCAGCCCTCCTCGCCAATAGCTCCACTCCACCATAGCTTCCACATACCAACAACTCACTATCCTACACACCCACGCCCATACAAAATAGCCTATTATACCAGCAGATAACAAATATTTAAACAAATTAAACTAAAAAATATATCGATTTTAAAACTATCCGTTTCAAATAACCATAGGTTTATCCACCAAAGTTTTTGACCAAAGTTTAACTATCTTTCAAGTTATTTCTACGTCTTACCACGACTATTGGCTTAAAAATTGGAAATTTTCTGTCACCCTATTCTATACCAGATTTTTCAAAAACGGCTCAACGAATTGTAATGTACGGTACAATAAAGGCTATGTGAACTGAAGAATTTCTAGAGAGTAGTTGGGGTTATTAGCATATTTATTTCTAATGAGAAAACACCTATGCAGCAGAACACCATGACGCCGTTTTAGAAAAGTTCCTTCAAATGTCCGTCTTTCAAAACTAGGAGATGACAAAAAATCAAGTCCCATCACATATCTGTACAAGTTTGTGCGTGCCCATGTATATTAATACACATGGGTGTCATCGTTTCACATCAGAAACTAATGGTTCGACAATGTCTGGATCAATAAATGTTAACATCCAATTTTGTTCAAGCATCGGACCGAAAAGAGTGGTGGTTCAAAAAAGGGTGAAATATGTGTTATAAAATATCTCCATTATTATATGAAAAATTTTTGTTTTATACTCTTTTTTAACTCTAGTTTTAAAAGAAGTATTCGTGTTTTTCCAAAGATTTAGCGATTTTTTCTATGCAAAGTGTTAGGTACACAAAATATGACAAGTACGTATTTTTCATTGTTTTAGCACGAAGGACTACTTGGCTTGCCCGAACATATAGGTTTGGGTGTACCTTCCCAACTTTTTCTCTCACATTTCGTGGTGTGTCAACAAAAACAGTCAGTATCCCCAATGAGTAAGTTAAAGCTTACTCAATCTCCCCACAACCACGTACCCACACAAGTCATCCTAACACCAATGCCCAACACACTCATACCCAGAACCACCCATTTACCAGTAACCACTGAGCCCAAACCCCCGAACACTAACCATCCATCCCATAACCAATACACAAGCCGCCCCAACTACCCGTACACTCATGCACCTTTACCCGCACTCACATACCCCACGCCCTACGCCTATATACCCACACTCACGTATCTGACACCCACACCTTCACGCTCATAAACCAGCACTCACTCACCCCACACCAGGCATCCCACCCACCAATTAGCAGATGCACACTTACGTCCATATACCCTCACTCACTCACCCCATACCCACACGATGCATCCCACAGACCAGACACAAACCTACGTACCCAAATCTGGATACTCCAGCTCATAAGCTCGCACTCACTCACCCCATACACTCTGCCTACAACATCCATCCCACCCACCAATTAGCAGACACACACTTACGTCCATATACCCTCACTCACTCACCCCATACCCACACGATGTATCCCATACACCAGTCACAAACCTACGTACCCAGATCTGGATACTCCAGCTCATAAGCTCGCACTCACTGACCCCATACACTCTGCCTACAACATCCATCCCACCAACCAATTAGCAGAAACACACTCACGTCCATATACCCTCACTCACTCACACCATACCCACAACATGCATCCCACAGACCACACCCAAACCTACGTACCCAGATCTGGATACTCCAGCTCATAAGCTCGCACTCACTGACCCCATACACTCTGCCTACAACATCCATCCCACCCACCAATTAGCAGACACACACTTACGTCCATATACCCTCACTCACTCACCCCATACCCACACGATGTATCCCATACACCAGACACAAATCCACGTACCCAGATCTGGATACCCCAGCCCATAAGCTCGCACTCACTGACGCCACACCCACTGCTTTCAACATCCATCCCACCTACCAATTGACAGACCCATGTGACCACACCCTCATACTCATGCATATATAGCCGCATCTACTCATTCCACATCCACATACCTACAACATACATTCCACCCCTCAATAGACAGACTCACACTGTGTCGTTCATATATATTCGCTCACCCTCCTCCCTCACCTACCAACATCATAAACCTACCGGCTCACATACGTCCATATACTCACACTATTTAATTTTTTTCTTTGTGAAAATGGACATTAATTTTAAATTTAAAAAAATAATCAACTGTAATTTTCCAGATAATAATGGTGAATTTTGACTTTGAAATAAATTCGACTGCTTTAAGTGAGCTTTTCTCTCTTCTAACATGGAACTCTTCAATTGTTTCATGTTCAATATTCCCAAAAATAAGAGTGGTATTTTATTATTCTTCCATAATGGACTTCAGCAATTTTCAGAGAAATTGCATGACTGCGTTTATTGTGCATAATTGAGTCAGAACCCTCTCAGACGTTCTTTTATAAATATTGAAAATTTCCATAATGCAAACAGGTTACGAATGTTATGCCCGGCTGCTGCCACATTGGTCGCTGAAAATCCAATACGGGTATAGATCCATTATAGCTATTCATACCAAAGAAATTACAGTGTCTCTTGGTGCACCAGCAATTTTTTCTATTAACCTAAGGAAAACATTTTACAGCCAAAAAAAAGACGATCAAATAACAGGTTTGAGACATTTTATACTGTTATCCCATCCTCTCACTAGATAAAATCCACTGCCTAGAAAAGATGAGCCATATTTGGATAAAGTGTACTATAATAAATAATATTTTCCAGCATTCTATTGTAAAATGTTGGCATTCTTCAAGTTTTAGCAGTTCGGCTGATGGTAAATTTGAGAAACACAATAATGAATTAATTATTATTGCAGGAATAAAAATAAATACTTTCTCATTTTAAAAATTAAAGTTATATCAATAACTTTAATAGGGTATCTAAAAGGTCAGAGCAAAATTAATGTAATATTTGTTAGAGAAAATGTCTCCATTGGAGAACTACGACTTTCAGAAAGTCTTGATTCAAGGAGGAAAATGGCAAAGTTCCCTCGACACAAGCTCTTTTGAAAAAGGAACAGTCATTATATGGAATCACCAAGTTTTCCTGCAAATGTCAGAATAGATCCCATCTTTATAGAAATAACTAGAGCCCTGACAAATAAATAGACATTATAATCCATTATTTCTAGCAAGACAAAGGAATGTACTCAAACTATTCTAGCTTGGAGCACAAGTTGTTCCAAGTTCGTGTCTCTTTATTACTTGGCCAATTCTGTTTCTATTACAGTTTCCCGATAATGTTATGCAGTTTATTGTTCCAACGTAGTTGTTTCCTCTCAACTACACTGCCACCAGCAAAATTTGAATGATGAATAGAAATGCGAGTTGAAGTTTGTAGACTACAACGAAGTCTATATCGGTTCTGGAGGGGTAGTATTGAACACAAGTTATAGCTTAATCATACACTCATAGCAGAGCTGCATAAAATTATCATAGTCACTCCCTATGGCACACTGTTTCAATTATACAGCACTGAATCGGTGAAAGAGTTACTAGAAAGTAAAAAAAATAGATTGGAATGACATTAATGGGAAAAAAGCTTAATAGCCACCATGGAAAATGATTTAGGGTAATTTGCTATAATGGATAAAACCCAAACATTCTTTAATCTCACCAAAGTGTTTAGTTACTATTAAAAACATTGAACTGAGTGCAACACATACCGCTTACATAATCTTTAATACAAATTAATTGGCAAGAATGGCTATCGCAATATTTTCTTGCATAACATTAGTAATATAGTTAGATAAATGTCAAAGCAATGAATGAAATAAAAAAAGTCCATGATGTTGGTGCTATGTAAATTAAGTCACATAGAAGTTTACTTCGACACTAAAATATGTGTTCGCAAAAGTCTTCGTTAATATTTCTTTTACTAGAAATGATAAGAAAAAACAAATTATACATCGTTCTGGTATCAATTTTTGAATTTCATAATTTTGACTTCCGATTTCAGCCCCAATTTTTTTTTTTTTTTTTTTTTTTTTTTTTTTTTTTTTTTTTTTTTTTTTTTTTTTTTTTTTTTTTTTTTTTTTAATGAGAGTTCCTGAATAGATTTTAGGTAAGTTTGATGGGAGTGATTATTGCCAATGTAGGCAATGCCACTTTTCAACTTCTGACAGGAATGATAGTATGGAAGTCAAAACATAAAGTCCGTCACGCAGAGGCTGATTAAACTAAGCAGATTTCCGACGTGATGTTTTACAATTGATAAATCTACATACTGGTAAGACCTAACACAACCGTGAATATTAAGTGAATAAATACATACGATAATGAGAAAAGCTGGTGGTGAGATTGTCTATGTGAGTGGAGTTAAAGGCCTTACGGCAAGCTATCCAGTCACTCCTTCTTTATTAGTGTAAAACAATAAAAATAAAATAAAAATAGCTTATATATATATATATATATATATATATATATATATATATATATATATATATATATATTTAATTTTATATAGCTTCAGATATATATATATATTGATAATGAGAAGGAAAAGTTATCTTTAGAGACTACTTTGTTTATTAAAAGCCTTGACCAGGTAAACAATACGATTTATTTTCTTATGCGTGTAACTCACTATAAGAATAATAGAATAATACAAAAGTTTCTTCTAACGATTTTTTAAAATTGGTTTATTAATTATAAGTATTATAAAAAGTTAATAAATTTATTATTATTTTTTAATTAGACTACATAGCTTGTTGTATGTAAAGAGCATAGAAGGAGAATGTTAAGTTCAAAATACGTTATTTAAGTAAAGGCAGTGTTTCATAAATAAGGAGATTTAATATATATTTATATTTTACAAATGTTGGATGAGTCGCAAAACCCACGTGCATGGTTTTACCTCTAGCTTAACGCCTAATCCTTACTAACGCCATGGCTATACTGTACGTATAAACCAATAAAGCATACCTATCTATCTGTTATAGCTGTTAACACTACCATGAAAATCCATAGAATAATAACGTTATAAGGAATGGTGAATGTTTAACAGGCATAAATGTAAAATGGCACTTATAAAGGACGTGCAGGTAACGGGTAGTGATTTTGTAACGGTGATGGGTAACCTGGTATTTAGTAATTATCAAGTTGAGAAGAGCCGATTCGAGGCAATCCTCTGCAAACTCCATACATACACAACTCTGTCATTACAAGTTTGGAACCACTCACCAACCTACCTCACCTCCTTTCTACCAGATATACACGCATACTCCCTCCCTTTCAGCCAACCCACATTTTACGGTAATTACATGTCATTGATCTAACACCCTCCACAAATAATTCTCCTCACTCTATATAGCTTCTTAGAGCAGAAATGTTCTAACATGTATTTCAAATGGCGAATTTATAAACCAAGCACTACTAGGCTAATAAATATAAGGTTAATACATTGCTCGTACCGAGACAAGATATGTTAATAATATCATTCCATGATATAAAATAGTCAGTGAACAACATGCATTTAAATCGTATGTGATTTTCTATGCTCCAGTCTACTAGAACACAGCTCAAATTTCCTAGAAAGCAGGGATTCAAAATTCTAACTCATCGAAGATCCATCCTCCTACCTCATTTTCGTTACAATTTTCTAGGTTATCAGGACTTGGACTTCATAACTAATCAGGGGTTCAGTTTTCTAGTTCACCAAAGACCCAACCTTCTAGTCTATCAGCACGCCTAATCATTTGTCCTCAGACTCTAAGTTCATTAACGACAGTCTTTCAGTATATCAGACTTTCAGCTTCCGGCTATCAGCACTCCGCCTCCTGCCTTTCATCAGTTCCGGGCCTCCTAGATTATTTAGACTGCAATCTTTAAGTTCACCAGCGCTACAGCGTCCTAGTCTATCACCACTCCACCACCTTTCATCAGCACTCCGGCTTCCTAGCCTATCATCACTCCACCTCCTTTTCATCAGTCCTGAGGCTCCTGTCTCATTAGGGCTGCCTGCAACTTTTGGTTCATCAGGCATCCATCAGCACTCCGTCCCCTTTCATCAGCACTCCGGCTTCCTAGCCTATCATCACTCCACCTCCTTTTCATCAGTCCTGAGGCTCCTATCTCATTAGGACTGCCTGCAACTTTTGGTTCATCAGGCATCTATCAGCACTCCGTCCCCTTTCATCAGCGTTCCGGCTTCCTAGTCTATCACCATTCCGCCTCCTATTCATCAATCCTCAGGCTCCTAGCTCATTAAGACTACAACCCTTTGGTTTATCAGGCATCCATCAGCACTCCGCCACCTTTCATCAGCGCTCCAGCTTCCTAGTCTATCGCCATTCCACCTCCTATTCATCATTCCTCAGGCTCCTAGCTCATTAAGACTACAACCTTTTAATTTATCAGGCCTCCATCTGCACTCAGCCTCTTCTGTCCTGCCATGAAAAAACCTTTTTGCAAAAGGTTTTAATCTTTTATTGAAATAAAGAAGAATATATGCCAATGCGGATCCTATGAATGTAACGTTTTATGAGCAAGATGGACACAGGACGAAGTAAACAAGAAAAGATATATACGTAAGCAATCTAAGCTGTATTGCCGTGATCCTTTCAACTGAGATGGGTCAATAGAAGAAATAAATCAGAGGGGAACGGTAGATGAGAAAAAGCTAAGCCAAAACAAACACTGTGATGACCCTCATGTGACCTTGATTATGTGAGTAGATCTGATTAACCCGACCGATACAGCGACTGATTGGGAGCTGACTGGAATCTGATAAGGAAAAGAAAATTTCCCAGAAGGAGGAAATCAAAAGGCCATTCCCAGCAGCCCTGGCAGAGGCAACCATGTTCCTAACATTTCTCAATACATCACACCCTCGCACAAATCTACCCATTAAATTTAAATTTCACTCCGCGATTTGTGAGCATTGCTTCAAACAATTTATTCTATTGGCTATTTATCTTAGTCCTTTTTCTGTTATATAGTTTTAAGAAATTTACAACCGACCTTTTTGTTTTTGCTTTCAGAAACGATCTATCTATGAATTCATAGGTAAAATAGTCGGGTTATCTTAATTCTCAACATATTATTTTTTTTATGATAATAACTGTAGATTTAGATGTTAACTGATGGCGTGTATCAATGGTCAAGTAACCGAAGAAATCGGAATAACTTTAGTATTAAGACAAGATGAAAGTCAAACATTCTTTGTCATATTACCGCCAGATACCGTTATCTTTTCCTTTCAGGATAAGAGTCTCAGGAGTTAGAACTGCTAATACTCAGGAGATAATAATGGTACTGGCATAATGCCGAAGACCTTGGAGCAGTACTGTAATCATCACTGTAATCGCAGGGCAGACAAACATTTTTGATTACTTGTGATATAGAAAATATCTAAGTAGAAACTGGGTGGATTGCTGAATGAATCCATCAGTTTTACTTCACTACCACATTGGTATTTGTATAGTAGAGGCCATTTATCCGGCAAATGCAGCTCTCGAAGTCAAGTAGAATCGAGATTATAATTAGAACCCATATATGATTAAATTGTAAATCCTTACACGTTTTAACTTCACTTCCATCTGATCGCTTACTACCATGGCCTAAATTAAAGACGTAGAATGTGTCTTAACAATACATTTATTTTTAAGCCAATAGAGAAGCAAAAAGTCATCAAAACCGATAAAATATACAAACTAATGAAAATAATAACTAAGAACTTCTAAACTAATAATAACTAACTACAACTGATTAATAAAAAATGGACAACTTTATCAATTCCCTGCGTTTAAGATCTATTTAAGAAGGTCAAAGAAAGAAGATTAATATCGAAATAGGGTAGCGATTAGGAAAAGAATGAGAGAAAATGAGGAAAAAGTTGTAGAAGAAAGGGAAATGTAAGACACCAGGAGGGCCTCGGGAGGAGGATCGTAGACAAACTAGAGAAATATCGAACTTTCCTCCACCCCTCATCAAAATGTAATCATACTTGGAGAAAGTGATATGTTATCACCCCACTCTTATCAGTTCCCTTCGCACAGTTCAAATCGTCAAATATCTATAGGAATCAAGAGAAGGGGTAGTTTTATTTAACTTATCCACTTTCCTAACTGCTCTAGATTTCCTATAATATATTCTTTCTACATCTCTCCTTCTTCACTTTCCTTCCTCCTCACTAAAAATCATTTACCATCATCATGAGATTGTAAAGGACGTTTGATCAATGTAGATTTGTCTTTTTTTGGAATATCCCAACGATTTTGCTGTGGTTTTATGTTAAACGCACGGAAGATTTGTGATCTACCAACTTTGGCTTTAAGACATTAATGAAATGTTGAAGATATAAATGCGCCACATATTTTATTGCTATCGTTGGACTAAAAAGGAAAGAAAAAATGATTTGCTTATTTTTAATACTTGTATCTTGTATAATGAGTTTGCATATCCTTTTTTAACGTATTTTCCATGGTGTGAATTTAGCCTTACATCTAAGATATCTAAGGGTGACAGTGAAGTTGCAGAATTGGAACCAAAAGCGGCTACTGCTTGTCATCTCGACTATCACCACGAGCTGTCTTCTCGTGTTTGGCAACCTGTTACTGTAACATTTATTGTCATGTACAGGAGAGAGGCTGGGTTATGCTTTAACACATAGCGCCACCACCCCACCTCAATCTCTTATTCGCAGTAAGATCGACTGGCTCATTTTATTTTAAAAGATCTAAGTCCAAAATTCATTTTGTGCGCACTCTGGCCCCCTGAGTTTTCCTTAGAGAGTTACATCATCTGTTTAAGAGACGGTCTCGGGCATCCTACCTACCTTCCTTTTCACACGGGATGATTCTCGTATTACTTTTGGCAAGGAGAATACCAGGATAACACCCCAGACTAGTAATCACCTTTTCTCAATCCCGACAACATTTTAGCTTTACTAAGGTGTCTCCCTGTTCACTGACAATGGTAAATGCCTGACCAAAGCGTGTAGCAATTGTTGCACGTTCTGGTTAAGCCCTACGTTCTGTCAATATTTATTAGGCTTCGGTCAATAACATTAAAGGCTATTTTAAATAGAATGTACGCACCTTACAATGCATCCCTACGTGTCTCTGGTATCTCATTGAAGGTGAATATCTAATCTCTTCTTTTTCATACCTCAAATTGATAATATTATCGTCGAACGAGTTCATTCTTTAAATCAGTTTCTAGCACGATATGAAGAACAGTGCAATTCCTCTATGAGTTTCTTATATAGCAATTTTGGATCCTTTCTTCCGAATTTGAGATGTAAAACCTCTGTCCCATCTATCCGAGGCCCGTGTTTCCCAAATTCAGAATAAACCGGATACTCAGTCCTATTTCTCTCCGGAAAGCTGAGAATAATCGTTAATAAAGAGAGCTTTTTGCTTACTTAAATAGAGGAGATCAGGCTCCACGACATTCCCACCCAGCTCTTTCTATACTCACCCTTTCATTAGCTACTACCTTTATTAGCTGTGAGAAGTGCTTCTTCCTTAATTGCTATTAGGTTTCGATTTATTCTTTTTATAATAGTTTTTGCCTCAGCTTATGGATCTTTCATTTCCTTTCTTTATTCACAGCTTTTCTTGGCATTCCTATGGGAATCAGGTTTTGTTCTCGCTGTTTTCGTGTACTCTTCATGGTATATAGGCTACCTTCCGGATGCTAAGGCCTCGGGCAAAGAAACTGGCCAATGCTGCCTTTAAAAAATGGTTGAGTTCCAGGATCAGCATTAGAACCCTTATCTTGTAATTTTGAGATCGTACTCAGTTTTGTGAATTTTCTTCAGCTGCTGCGTAAAATTCCATTGTTGGAGGCTCAATCGTTTTAATAATAATTTTTATTCATGCCTAATGTTAGAGATTTTTAAGTTTTAGAATAAATTCATTTTTTTAGAGCTCCCATGATAGCTAAGCGCTTATAAATATATTATGTGGAGCCACAAAAGAGTGTATTTGATATACCTGAATAATTACATCTTATATACATTAATAATTTAACTAATCCACTTCTGTAACAATTCTAATGAGCTCGGGCAGCGAACAGATAATTTACAATGGTCTCTCCTTTTACCCTCACCTTTTTGAGGATGACGGTAGATGTATCCAAGTCTTTCTTTACTCGTAAGGTTATTGGTCTCCCAGCTTATATATTGTGTGTATTTTTGCCCTATAGCTTTTTATGCATGAGCTTCGGAACTTTTTTAAAATTTCTAGATCAAAGCCCGTTAACCAGTAAACTCCGTTAAGGGAGAGAGGTTGTTGAGCCCACAACCCCCACAGGAGTTTGGACGACAAATTTGCGATTTACCCCACTCAATTCGTGATACACAAACCATGTATAGAATCTATAAATGTAGAATGCATGGATATGTTTTACATTACCAAAAGATCAAAAATTTTCAAAGAATCTAAAACATTTATACTTTGTTTTGGGCTCCGTTACTAGCCATACAATGTTCAGGAAACATATATTATACTATTCCTTCAAAACGTTTTATTGCCCAACTTTATTCACAAACAAATAGTAGTTTGTTGCCCTTAAGAAATATTATTCATTTACCATTACGGCACACAATATAAAAATTGATATCTTTTGTTCACTACAGCTTTAGTGGCAGATCAAATGTCATCTAGAGTCGGCCTCTGCTGTATATGGTGTGCGAAATAAAACTTAGAAATGAAATCTCTGAACTCTTTATTTCTCAAAATCTAAAACAGTAGGCTATTTTATCTGTTTTTTTTATCCATTTCTGAGTTCACTGAAACTTAAAGCTGCTGCCCTTAAATCGCAAAAGCCAATATCCTCCGAATTCATTTGGGAGACGTATATGTAATGGAAAGGTTAAAATTTAGATTTAACAGAGAAAAATACCACACTTAATCCAAATCGTAAACAATATTACACGATTAAATAAAAATAGATGTAACCCTGAAACCGTAAATAGGAAAGATTAGAGGAAGCACGAAGGAATTTGGGAAGAAATAGGAAAAGCAAACAGGTTAGGAAAGGGATATTAATAGGGAAATGAAGATGGGTAAACAGTAGCTACAAAGTTCAAGCATCACTAAATTTCACCGAGGAATTTATGAACTCCTTGGGAAATTACTAGAACGATGTACACTACATAAATCACTTTCTTCGTTTCTTCTTGTAGAGCAGTAAGTTTTATCTTTATATATCCTTTTTAGTAAAGTGAAGCCACTTGTTCTTTTATACTTGAAATAATGAAAACGTTGAATTTATGCCGAAGGAGGGAAATGGGGCCACATTTCGAAACGATATATACATTTTTCCGCTGACCACACTCCATTATAAATAGATTCTGTCATTTCAGGTTTAGGAAGACGCTAGAACCTTTTTTTCTGTCTGGAAAATATCTTTAAAAGAAAAAGTAGATTCATTAAACTATCATAATCAACTATAAAACAAAGTAAAGGTGCTTTTTGTTTTAGGAAAAAAAGGTCTTCATTTTCATTAGGGAGCAGTCAATTCTCGTTTAACGTTCATCATAAGGAATTAATGCACGAAGAAAATGAACGCTAAGGAAATAATAATAAACAGACTTTCGGTTAGTGGATAACATAGTTGTAGAAATGAATGCTTCCAGCATAGGATATAGTGTCCTTTGAAATGTAGATCCAATTTTAAATAAATAACAGTCTAACGGCTTATTGTTATTTCTGCTGGTGTTGAGGGTGACAAATCAGGTTTGTGGCTATTTATAAGTGCTTAGAGCTTTCATCTATTTACAATTCCATCATAAAATACTCCTCAGTGATGTCAGAGGTTATTTGATAGGCATGGCGGGGTTTGTGGAAATAATACTAGAGAAAGGAAATAACAAAATGAAAACAAATGTCCAGATAGTAAAGTACGTACACATCACCCCCTGCCCCCTCACTGGCTCCTTGCTTCGGTTTTAGCATATCTGCAGAGTTTTGCCCAGAAGCATCTCTCTAAGCCCTGCGACGGTATATTTTAGTCATTTTTAATTATTTAAGATGTTTACTTTAATCATGTTGGGAATTTTCATTGATTGATATTAACTTTTTGCATATTTGTTTGTAAAATATAGCATTAAATAAAGCCTTCATTTTAAATATCTTACATTAAATATTTTAATGTAAAATAAATATCATATTATTAACGATTCTATTGTACAATAATATTTCATATTCATGAACTCCTAGTGATTGACTTTTTCAACTTTTAAACCACATACATATTTTACTTCACATTTATTGTTGTTATTTGAAGCTCAGATTACAATAAATTGCTGAAAATTCTAAACCCCATGAAGCCCCTTATAAACTATATTGTGAGGGGCCTCAAAAGTGCGTACTTGATAACTATAATTTTAATAATATATAAAAATATACAGCCGATTGAGATGAGATTCAAGAATATATAATTTATATAGATATATGTATCAATGATATAATAAATGGGCTATCACGGCCCGAATCAATATTACAATTAAAGTCTTGGGGTAGTGAGAGTGTGTTCATATATGTATCTGGCCGATATCTGGAGTTGGAGGCAGTAGCCAAAGGTAGCCGTAAGGTGAAGCTCTGCTCACGGCACCGGTTGAAACAGTTACATACACCTCAATGAAAACTTCAGTCCCAGAGAGAGCCCTGAGGATGCCAGAAGCATGTATAGAGAAACGTCGCATAGTGGTCCCGATTCCCCCATCGTGGTGTAAACACTATGAAAAACCAACTATTTTTTTTTTTCTTTACTAACTATTATCTTTGTTTCTACATTAATCTTGAATCTTGAAAATATAGTTAATTAGGTACAGCTTTTAGGAGCTACGTTAATTCGAAGTTGCAAGTTTCCAACATCTCAATCCGAACACTTTTTGATCCATGGTAATCAACATCTTTATCAAACGACAGATAATATATTTTGGTTTTAATTTATGTCTCTGATTTTAAATGGAATACACAACGCAGGTACATCCTGACAGTTATAATATCCATTCATACGAACTAGGTATATATTAAAAAAAACAAAAAAACTTTTTGATATTACTCATATTTGGGAGGTGTGAAAAAGTTAGCTCACGAGTCCTCACTTGATTTTGGTACCAAATGTTAGATGAACTATCTGGAAATCAAATGGTGTAATGTATGCAGTCGGTAAACGTAATTAAATTTATGTGACGAGTTTCAACTGCTCATTTACTACTTTTCTTTAGATGTAATTAAAACGCATTTTATTTTTTGTGTAGTGAATAAATATTGTTGAGCTATAATTATTTATCTATTAATTTTTTAGGTAGGACAACTAAAATGCCGACAAGAAGACATTTGGGACATTTGATTTTGAATTCAAATAAAAGCTGTGAATTTCACAACCAAATTCTAATTAAATACAATTTGGCGGAAAACGAACACATAAAGAGCCAAACTCAGCGTATTGCAACGATATTATTTAGTAAGATGGAGAAAAGTTTGCTCCTTAATGGAATGTTTTGAGGTAAAAAATGCATCATGGTTAGATGTTGAAGTAGATTTTCAACATCCAATGGGAAGCCAGAAGAGGGACCATCAACATACGCGGTCGCCCAGGAAAACATTTGAGAATGCCAAAGAACGGACAAAGAAGAAAATAATCAAGAGGGAAGTAGATAGATTTTCAACACCACAAGCAGCTTTTAACATAATAGTTAAACGAAAAGCTACAAACATTTTGAGTTATTACATTAATATTAATGCTTATAATTGCAACAAAAATATAAATATGTTTAAATAAAAAAAAATAAAAATAATATAGAAATATCCTTTTTTTGCAACATAAAAAATACTAAAGTACTAGAGATGTCAGAGATCACATACCCTCCCCCCTGAACCCCCACCCCAAACCTTGACAAATCTAATACAACCTATATAAAACACGTTTTTAATCCAACAATAAGCATGATACAAAGATAGAACCAAGTACTAAAAGTATTTTTTTTGACCATGATGAGGGAATCGGCCAGCAGAAACATGGCCAGTACCCGAAGACTTTGATTGTAATAATGATATAATACTTTACTGAAGGCAAAACGGTTGGAAAATAAGCACCCCTTCCTTATTAAAACAGGATTTGTATAAGCATTATATGAACTGTTTCATTTCATACAGCACCGCAGTATGGTTGAACACAGTATGAATATATACAAGCAGATACCCGCTATTGCTACTAAACAAATTTAAAGGGATCAAGGTATAGGGTTGAATAAGTGAAGTGCATTCATTATATCTCCTTAGTAGGACATAGAGAAAAGGAAGAGGAACAGGAAACAACAAGAGGAAGAGAGAGAAAGGAGACATTTGAAGAGAGATAAAGCCCTCTTCCATGTTGTATGCCGATCCCCCTGGAGGGGATTTGGAAGATCCAACGAGTTCCCTCCGATATCCTTATGATCCTGGAAACTGGTGGGGGTTATTCCAATGCTCCAGAATAACTGGAAATATACAATCCAGAGACATGGGCTACATTTACAGGGAGCCAATACTCAAATACTTACAGTAAAATACCCTCATCCCTGCACCTTCTTTTACATCCCCTTTCCCGCTCTATCCCTCATCCCTTCATCCTAAAGGAATCAAATAATGCTGACTTGGAATCTTGCAAAAATTCTCTCGAAAATAAGGCTTAAATCAACATGCCACTAAGATACAATGCAATAACACATCCCTTCTACGTGTAAAAAATGTAAATGATCTCGTAAGAATGGATTATTGGATTTGTGTGTTGGAGGTTTAAATTATCCCAATCCTTATTTTAGATAATATAACACAAAACATACGGCATTAACCCTTATATACTGGGTGCGGCACCATAAGTTCCTTTAAAGCGTGCGTTTTCCGTTGAGGCCTACTTTTCGAGCGGTTGTTCTGTGATCGCAACCCAGTGTGTTTTTCGGAATCGCTTTAATTTAGCCCCATTGGCGCCTGTCCCAGACCAGAAATCAATTGTTATGTACAAACTGCAAGTGCAACAAGACGTAGAACTGGAGTCCCTCGGCCCATTAGATCACCTGATAACATTGAGGCAGTGAGAGCTTTAATTTTTCGATCACCACGGCGTTCCGCACGCAAACATGCGTCTGCCCTTGGACTTTCCGATCGTTCTGTGAGGAGAATTCTTCATGATGATCTTCATTTTCATCCATACAAGATGGCGATTGTGCAGGAACTTTTTGAACGGGACTTTAATTCTCGGAGAAACGCGTGTGAGGTGTTTCTGGAAGTCGTGCCTGTGCGCTATTGTGTTAGTTAGCGATGAAGCCCATTTTTATTTGTGTGGATCCGTCAACAAACAAAACATGCGCTACTAGGCTGATACCAATCCTCGAGAATTGCATCAAAGGCCTTTGCATTCACCAAAAATCACGGTGTGGTGTTCATTTTCCTCAGGTGGAATTATTGGTCCCTGGTTCTTTGAGGAAAATGAAGTCACAGTGACAGTGAATTCGGACCGGTATGTAAACATGTTACAGGATTTTTCCCCCCAAAACTGGATGAGTTGGACTTTGGGGACGTTTGGTTTCAACAAGACGGTGCAACAGCACTCACTTCTAGAGCATCGATTGCCGTTTTAAGGGAACACTTCCCAAGGCGCCTAATTGAGATTAGGGGCGACTTGGAATGGCTGGCCCGATCCCCCGATTTGGCCCCTTGTGATTTTTTTCTAAGGGGTTTTTTGAAATCCCGTGTTTATGTAAACCGACCAAGGACCTTAGAAGATTTGAAGAACAACATTCAGGAAGAAATTGCCAACATAACGCCTGCTATACTGGTAAGAATTATGACAAACGCCAGACATCGGCTCACCCAGTGTAGAAAATAAATAATAAAAATTTTCTGATTCGTACAATGTGTTTTATTAAGCTTTGAAAAAAGGAAGTTATGCTGCCGCACCCTGTATATTGTGCAATGTCCTGGGTGAGAAAAAGTGAAAACCATTTTTTTACACCGTAATGTAATTACACTATTTTTTATTATCATCATTACGTAGGATAATTATTTCAATCAAATATATTCCTTGTAACAAGTGTATAATTAAATTTAAATCCGTTTGGCGCGGTGTGCGACTGATATGTCCTTCCATTTCCTTTCTTTCTCACCATTCAGTGCCGTTTTCCGTAAATTATTTTATTTATCTCCAATTGGGCTTGTTTATATAACTATAGCTCAAATACACTCTCAAAGAATCTCAAAATATAACTTTTTTCTTTTTTTTTCTTTTCAAACCCAATACACTCCACAAGAACGTTTATCCCAAAATAAGGGAATGTATAATGATGAAAAAAAAAACAAGTTTAAATAAGTTGATATTTCAAATGCTATAAATAGTTATTGACAGTTATTCCGATAAGAGAATAATTTTATGATATATGGTTTACATTTAATACTACATAATATTGTCCAAAACATGCAATAGACTATTCTTGAAATTATATGCAGACGACTCAATATGTAATTTCCTATTGAATCCTAATACGTGGAGCTCAACACACAGCTGTCAGTACATTAAAGCTAAGATTAAGAGTGACAGCACACGTGCACACGGATATGTCATATATGCCAATAGTATCATATTCTAAGGAGATGTAATACAGCTATGCATGAGATGCTGATTTGAAAAGAACAAATACCTATACCGGTTGATCATAGACTAGCACTGAAATCCATGAAGAAACGTGAGAATTTAATTCCAAGGCCAAAGGGCGTTGAGGGAAGCTGTGCCGAAAAGGAAATGGAATATACTTTGGAAGAGTAATTTGATCCCAGAATGAAAGAGAAATGAATTTGAAAAGCTTCAGGGAAATCCTTAACAAGGTCTAACCACAAGAAGACATTAAGACTTGCATAGCTTTAATAAAAAAATAAAATAAAGGAAAATGCCTTCATTTAAAAATGAGCAAATAAATATCTCAATAATAACCCGATCAATGACTGAATTTTTCCTTAGTGTAATAGAAAGCTGTTATTTCTTTAAAACTGTCGTTTTAATTGAAATTAATTTCATGTTCAGTTTAGAAGTTATAATTTTTGAAGTAGTATACATTCATATTAATTAACAAGTAAAGGTTACACAAATAAAATTGTAACCTCTGTATGTACATTGATTTTTCTAATAACATTTCACTGTACTTTTTCGTTTCACTTGGGATTGATACGATATCAACAATTTCAGTCTATGGTGTCTGTTTGAATGTTTATTGACTTTTCACGCCTAAACTAATGAACCGAATTTGATGAAACTTGGTATGAGTATTACCAGCAAGCCTACTTAGTCAACTTTAGGCTATACTAATATTCTCAGAGATGAACAGGAGTGCGGGTTATAAGGAGGGCCTGAAATGTAAAATCGCGATATTTCTTTCTTATTGGTTTTTCGGCAAATGTCCACATAACAAAGGTTGTTTATTTTGACATCTAAATTAACTTTTGTTATATCCACTTCTGTTATATAATGGAGTATAAACAAGATATGCACTAAAGCAGGAATCAATTATTTTATTGGGTACACGCGACTGAACCGAACTTAAACAAAACTATGGTTTTGGGTTTGCATTAACGCTTTCTAGATTATTAAGTTTGTTTACCTTTTTTAGGGGCGTACATGAGTGGCGGGCCTGAAATGAAAAATCACGATTTTCCTTTCGTGTTTGTTTTTCTGAAAAAACGCACTTAACAATAGTTGATTATTTTCTTATTTAGAAATTTTTTTGTTATATATGTTTTTGTAAAATAATAATCAATAAACAATATATGCTTATGAATGTATAACTCGCGCCGTTAATTAAACCTTCTTAAATTGAATGACCGCAATAATCATATTTCAGGTAAGCCGGGTATTTATTTAGATTGCATTAATATTTTTACAAACGCCGTAAGATTGTAATCGTGATTAGTAATAATAAACACGAAAATTAGTATCTACTCTTCCTCCTCCAAAATGTTACTTTAGAACGATTTGTTTAATAAATCTATGTATAAACCAGATGATAATAACAGGAAAAATTGTAGTGCTTGGGCCGCTTTGGGGAAAATACATTTTTATTCTTTCATAGGTTAGAATAAAAAACGCTATCTATGATTATGATTTAATGGAACGAATTGGAAGTGAAAAGACATCGCTTAAAGTTTATTCTTCCAGACTCAACAAAACTACATTGATTCCCTATGTTCCCAGGAAGCAGCTAAGGTAATAATACTTACAAAAATAAATGCAGGAAATGTAAATAGATAGGATTTATTATAGCCTTGTAATGAATATCGTTAATACACAATATTCAGTTTAAATATTTCCCAAGTTATGTTCCTTAATAACGATGAATGCTATGATTATAACAGATATTGTCAACGGTATTTTGAACAGTAAACAGAGATTGATCAAGAACTCATTTCTTTTAGAGGATAGTTCGTAACCTAAAGATGGGAAATGTAAAAATATAGGGCATAGAAAGATTTGCCAAAATAATTACTAAGACTACTTTACTAGATACATTAGCTAGTTACTACTGTAATTGCAATTACAAAGTGGTTTCGGCTTATGCATTCGCCATTATTCGACCACTAGGTACATAAAATCTCAAATTTTCCACGACAAGAGGATTTTAGGCCCAAGATGAGGATAGTTGAAGTGAGTGATGTTTTATTCTAACTCATCATTTGCTGAATGACCAAGAAATATCCAACTTATGACATGTGTAAGAAATAACGCATATGATATTCCTGATGAACTATATGAGTTAGGCGTTAGTCTTAATAATCTATGACTAAACTGAGTCGCAGGCTCAATTTTCGTATGTACAAGAATATTCATTTAGTGAAAGACTTACTCAGTAAACGCTCTAGTCACAAATTAGTAAGAGATGGATGGGAACCTGCAGATAAACCGTCACGTTTAACTTTAGTTGCATAATAAATGCAGCAGACCAAAAAAGGATAGGTGTCATCTGAGTAATGCATAGCATAGGACAAAGATAACTAATTGGTATCTTACCGGTATAATTCAAATGGAAAAGTTGAGGGAAACTTTTAAAAATTCGTTTAACCATCCTATCTAACATATGAATGATGGATCAGTTGACACCAGTTTTGAAGATTCAAAGAAGGGGGAAACAGAAAACCACCTCCGCTTCCTGCAAGGGCGGAGTCAATCACAATGGAAAACTTACCAGGATATACCCTCATATTCTACAGCCGGCAAGAACTGTGAAAGAAGTTCTTTCTATAGAGTACGTGCGGGCTACCCCATAAAAAGTCCGTCACGCAGGGGCTGCGTAAACTAAGCAGATTTCCCTTGTGAAGTTTAGTAATAGATAAATCTACATACTGCTAACACAACAACACCTTGAATATTAAGTGAATAAATACAAACGGTAATAAGAAATCTTTCCCCTCTAAGCGGGAAGCGTATGAAAAGAAAACTAACAGGTCTGCCAACCCGACTCTCACCGGAAAGAAAAACAATTACTGAAATATATCAGAATATAATATATTAATTTGATTGAAAACTATTTACTACATCTAGTACTGTAATTTATAATGAATCAGAATAATTTTTATTTCAATCAATCAAATTTAAGTAGTCCAAAACCTTAAGAGGGGTGGGTCACCAGAGCTTATTTACATGTATGTCATAAATAAAGGTCTCTTGAAAACAATATTTGGTATTTAAGGTTCTAATAATGCGGTTTATTACATAACCGAGTATTGTTAGTTTAACATGAGTAGAAGTGGGGGTTTGCTGAAGGTTGAAAACTATAAAATCTAAACATCTCGGTTAATATTCATGATACAGAAAATATGTATAGAATAATATGTATAGATCATTAAATTTGCAATACGATTGTACCTATACAATTTTTCGATCCGACTTATATAACAGAGATAATTTCGAATTTTCAAAATTCAGTGTACCGGTAACAACTCATTCCTCGTTGGTTATGGGCGGATTTACAAGGCTACACATTTCTAAGTTCAATCTAAGAAGTGGGGGGGGGGTATTTTGATACAACCACTTTTCTTATCCACAGACACTAAAAATTTATAATTATTTTTGAATGAGTTTTAGTCGACATTTTCACTTTCCTGAACGTTATCCTTAAATAACTGGTCCATGTGCTTTGAAAATAATTTTTTTTCCCCTCCCCCCTCGATCAAATAACTCTTCATTTCTTACTGAAACTCCAGTGGTGCTCGGGGTTACACTTAAAACTAGACATGTTCATTTTACCTAAATACAAATAAATATGTTACATTTTATATTAGCAAAATATAAATTTATAAATTATTTCACACTATTACATGATTTAACAATGAAATTTATTTATGGTAGTATCAGTCTACACCCTAAATTACTTATATTCTGATTTTCATAACTGTCTGTGTCGGTAACAAATGGAAACACCAAGTACAATTATCTTTGAAAGACTAAACACAGTTAATGCGACATATAAGACAAACAATAAGAAGTTTATCGTTGCCAAAAATTGTTAGTATCACGGGAGAAAAAAATGGTACGATATTTGCACTAAATAAAAGCTTTATTGTTGGCTCAATTTATTGTAAAACAAAAATTAAACCCTTTGATTCAATAAAAATAAAAGAAATGAAATAATGGTAATACTTACAAATTATCAATCTCTAGTACGGTATAACTCTCACCTGAAATAGTAAATAAATGTAAATTGAAAGAAGACATATTAAATCAAAAGTAGATATAATATAAAAATTGAGATTTTTCTTATAATAAAAAAAAAGAACGAGCTATTCATTCACCTTTAGTACGTAATAAGCTGTATTTCATATTTTTTCTTCTCTAAACAGAATTATTCGAAATACATAACTTCTACTATATACTGCTCTGTAGTAAGTTTCATTCATTTATATGAAGTATTTTTTAACTTTAAAAAGCACTTATGAAAGAGGCAACAAATAAAATTACGATCAAACAAAAAACGTAAATGAATTTAAATCATTTAAAGTTGAAACATAAAACCATCAACTTATTACTGCTGAATGGCTATTTATTATTATTTATTAACGTCCACTTTTTGCAACTAAGGCTAATTGGGACGGGTTATCTACAGGTTACCACCCTCTTCTAGCCAGGGTGGGATTTAGGATGTTATTTAATATATTTCGTCACTAAATAATTTCCTTTACCCAGGCGAGAATCGAACTCTAGTTTTACCATGTGAGATAAAGGTCAACACTTTAACTCACATGGCTAACCTGAGCCATAGAATGGCTATTTGGGAAAACGGTTAGATATTTCTCTTAGTTCTCGTAATACATTTTACAGTAATAAAACGTGAATCTGTAGGTCACCTCCCAATGTAACCTATTTTTTCTAAACATAGTTTACTAGGTTTCAATATTCGTTTTTACTTATTTCCAAAAAAAAAATCTAATCAAAAGATTACTGGTACTTTTTTTTTAATACTGCAAGAGAAAGTAGAGTTGAAACGATTAAAATGAATTAAGTGCACGTAAGAAATCAAAACAAATAAAAATTCAGAAAATAAACCAGTGCTTGAAATTGAATCTACAAAAAATCCACTTGACATCCATAGAGAAAACCTTTTTCAAACTTTGACATTTGGTACAGTTTCCCATGGGATTATTCCATCCTTCTTGGGAAGAGTTGGCGGAACTGGGGGAAATTATGCCATTTGAATATTTGAAAGGCTCAGAGAGGAAGAGAGTTGTGGAAGAAGACCTCATGCGACCTCAATGAAATAAATATGAAGCTATCAAAGTCACAGGAGAACATTTCTCCTAACAAACTTAATATAGAAACATTTCTTCCGATATCCTTCTTACTTTTATTCACGTCATCTTATTACAGACTGAATTCTTTATGTATTGACTTTCTCTGGAATCATCAAGAAATGAAAAGTTTATGAAACGATATCCTTAATTTATCAATTTTTTATGGAATTAATGACTTTCATTATATTTGAAAACTGGACTTCATAAAGACTTTTATGAAAACGGTAAATGTTTATTAGAATTCAAGCAACTGCTCATGTATTCCAAAATAAAGGCTAAATAATCGTAACTATATTACGAGTACAAGACGTTTGGATTTTATCCTTTTGTCATACGAACTTTTGTCAAACAACCTTTAATCTCAACTTTGTCCTAGGTTAGCACTTGGAGCGAAATCTCACGTGTAGCACACGCCTAGCTGAAGACATCCGAAAGATCGAAACGAAGTTATCCCAAACATGTCTATCGCACTGAAAGTGCGTCCCGAAACCAACCTGTTACAGTTATGTTTCAGTGTAGAGATGGGACTTTGGTGGTGATCGTTTTCGCCACCAAGTCGCTCCTAGTGCTAGCCTAGGACAAATTTGAGATTAAAGGTTGTTTGACAAAAGTTCGTATGACAAAAGGATAAAATCCAAACTTCGTGTAACCAACACTCTTGACGGAAACAAGCAGTTTTGCATATTACGAGTAGTTACAAGAAATATTGTTTAAATATCATGCTCTCAATATTGTGGAAGAAAAGAATGCAAACTATCGAGTTATGGGAAATGTGACGAATGTTTTGAAAAGATATTCTAAGGGCTTCTTCGAGGAAGTGACAGGCTCACGAAGCTAACATTAAGTTCATTACCGATTTCCTTTAAGTTATTGATTTTAACTAACGACTACCGTTGAACTGGCCACACAAATTTATCACTGACACTGAATCAAATCAAACAAGTGCAATATGGTTTCCTTCTCTTGAAAGAATGTGATGTAGGCAGGCACATGCACTAGGTATTTTATATATATACGTAATTATTGTTATTTCATTTAATGCACCCACTGTACCACAGTTCTGACCATTAAACATTTCCTGACTGCAGACTACGTGAACATTTGAACTTACCGAACGACTTGTACGAACTATTAACAGAAGGTAGCCCACGTATAAACACACTCTTAAATCACTTGAACACAATTAACATTTACAACAAACTTTAAACCACACCTACCCCACTCACTTCTCTACGTTTTATATGCCAAATTATGTTAATAATTCGTGTATGTGTTTTTATGTGTGTTTATAATACATAATAGTGTATAATACATTTTTATACTTGTGCCTTAGACTACCATCATCCTAAAACCAGGAATTATCGCAAATTTTATAGTTTGGCATTGTTTTATTTTAACACTTAATTTTATTTCGTTATACTGTTTTAAAATTTTAATGTAGAGAACTGACAATGAATGATACTTCATCGCGACATCGCCTAGTTGCGGAGCTCATAAAATAAAAAAAATAAATATTTCATTTTTTGAAATTTATTGTGGAGCGTTTGCCGCAAGGCGATATAGTTCATAAAAAAAACAATGAATATAAAATACAAATATGAAACCAGTAACAAAAAAGATTAAACAATACAACGAACAGAACAAACTAAGAACGCAAACAAATAACAAAAAGTCCGTCACGCAGGGGCTGCGTAAACTAAGCAGATTTCCCACGTGATGTATTACAATAGAGAAATTTCTCGAGAGCCAAACAGTTACGAAAACGGCCGAACTAGCTTTTGGCGGGAAACTCACTTTCGTCCCCCAAATTTAATACAAACGCAAATATCTCGGTTAATATTCAAGATAGAGAATAAATGTATATAACAATATTTATAGTAAATTTAATTTGCAATAAGATTACTTCTATACAATTTTTCGATCCGACATATAGGAACGGAGATATTTCGAATTTTCGAAAATCCTCCCTCTAAACTCCCCCTCCCACTGGTCCGATTTCAGCCATTAACGAACTTAATGTGTCTTTTTACATAAAACGACTAAATATCAAGTTTGGTAACGATTAAAAAATAATTGCGGCCGCTAGAGCGGTAACGGACATATATAATATATATATATATATATATATATATATTGTAACGGTCGAGCCTGAGGTTCTCCGCTGTCTCTCTATATCTATGAGATCAGAGTGATTAGTACTGGGCTTTAAAAGAGGTAGCAGCACCTGTCAAGGGACGGACAGCGGAGCCCTGTGAATCCAAAGGTCAATTGAGCAGGACAGGAATCGGCAGTCGACTCCCAAGATGCAAAGAGAGTAAGTGTTTCTTTAATTATCTAGCCTAATTGTGCTATATCTCTGATTAAATAGATAAATTAGCTCTTATAGCAGAGATGGTGGAAATGGGAATGCTTGCCGTGCAATATATGACCCTGAGAAGTAGCCGGTAAATAGATTAAATTTAAATAATAATAATTTAATTAACCTTTCATTATTATATATATATATATATATATATATATATATATATATACATAGATATTTACAGTTTTGAACGGACCTCATTTTTGTCATCTCCTAGGTAGGATCGATGGACATTTGAAGAAATATTTTGAGTACAACCTCAATAGCTGATTTCCCTCAAGGGAAATCTGCTAAAACGCAACTAAATAACAGAACGCAACCAAATAACAAATAACAGAACGGAACCAAATAACAGAACGCAACCAAATAACAAATAACAGAACGCAACCAAATAACAGAACGCAACCAAATAATAAAACGCAATTAATATTAAATATTTCATTTAAAAAATGGTATGTGTTATCTCTACTTCAATGTTAGAGAACATAATTTAAAGATCATTTAATGAAAATAACAGCCTCCCATGTGTCTAAACGTCTCTGTGTGTCTAACTTCTTTTCAAATTATTAGATAATTTTCATAATTAGAATAACTTTCAATTTTTCGACCTCTTTTGGAGAAAAGGGTTACACGCTATGAGCATCAGAATCACAAGACTGGCTTATATCTACAACCCAATTAGCCTAAGTTGCAAAATGTGGACGTTAATAAATTATAATTATATTTACAATATTTTGAAAATTTCTTTATACAAAAATTCTCGTAGCTCATTTGAGAACCATTCTATCACGCTTTATTGAACTACTGATAACGGTTTGTAGATAACGTTATTTAGAGTTTATTTGAATGGATGGTGCATGCTCGATATGATTCCACGATGAAATGAAGTGAACTTTCCTCGAGGAATCATATTTAAGAGAGAATAATAATATCCAAATAGAAGTTATTTGGTTGGAATGATGGTTGGTGTCTGACTGGGTTTAGGTTTCCCTGAAGATAGAAGCTGTTTGTAAGTAAGAAGGGCCCCTGCAGCTGATGGATCGGGAGTGTAAGTAAGCTGGGGGGGGGGGGAGTACTAACGCCCTCACGAGTCACTTTGACAAACTCTGTTTTTGCTGGAGCTCCGGCAACTTTAGGTAAATCGAGTTATCACTGTTTTCGTCACGGATACCGGATCAATGCTCCCAGCACTCCCATTCCAGCTTCTTACTATTTCCTCATCAACCCTAGAGACTTTCCTACTCACAATAGGCACTTCCAAGCCTTCTCTAAATAAGGGGCACATATCTAGTTATCCATAAAATATAACGTTCATTCTACTAATCTGTCTATAATTTAAAAAAAAAAATGCAATTAAGACTACATTGATACCAAAGAATTAGGTATATTAAAACAGTGAGATGGCAAAAAAGTCTGTCACGCAGGGGCTGCGTAAAATAAGCCGATTTCCCGCGTGAAGTTTAACAATAGATAAATCTACATACCGGAAACACAACACCACCCTGAATATTAAGTGGATAAATAGAAACGATGATAAGAAACCTCCCGACGGAAAGCATCTGAAATATAAACAAACAGTTCTGCCACCTTCTTACGGGAAAGAAAAACAATTACTGTAATATATCTAAACATAACGTATTAATTTGATTGAAAACTATTTATTATATCTAGTACTGTAATTTATAATGAATCAGAATCATTTTTATCACAATCAATCAAATTTAAGTAGTCCAAAAACTTAAGAAGCGGGGGTCACCAGTACATATTTACATGTATCTCGTATAATAAATGTCTGTTGAAAACAATATTTGGTATTTAAGCTTTGAATGATGTGGTTTATTATATAACCGAGTATTGTTTATGTAACTTGGGAAGAAGTGGGTGTTTGCTGAGGTCTGAAAACTGAACAATGCAAATATCTCGGTTAATATTCACGATAAGGAATAAATGTATATAACAATATTTGTAGTACATTCAATTTGCAATAAGATTAATTCTATACATTTTTCCGATCCGACTTACAGTAACGGAGATATTTCGAATTTTCAAAATTCACTCCATCTAAACCCTCCCTCCCTCTGGTCCGATTTCAACCGTTAACGAATATGATCTTTCTTTTTACATACAACTACTAAATATCGAGTTTGGTGACGATTAAAAAATAATTGTCATCTCCTAGGTAGGATTGAGAGACATTTGAAGAAAAATTTCGAAAATCGCGTCATGAGTACGACCTCAATAGCTGATTTCCCTTAAGGGCTAAAAATCAATATAATAGGAAATAAATATGATTTACTAAGTTAAAACTGTGTACTATGATCAGGGAACATCTCGTTACCCTCAACTACTTTAGCGTATGAAAGTTTCTGTGTGAGACGCCCCATCGTATTTGTAGAAGTTTTTCAGAATAATAGACTCGGGGACATTTTACATTAGCCTAAATACTTTGTTACACTCCTAATCTAATTAGTCCCAACCTGGTTAGAAAAGGATGGAGACCTGTAGATAACCCATTCCAATTAGTTGTAGTTGCATAAATACATAAATAACATTTTTTCCTCTAAACTAGTTATCTAATGGACGTAAATTTTTAAATATATACTACTAAATATTGCTTAGTTTCGATAATGAAGTAATTATTAAGATTCTGAAATGAATTTTTATCATTAATGTACACTTTTCAACGGCGGGTTACGTTTACCAAATTTATTGACATCAATATCGTACAACATATGGCTAACCTGAGCCCCAAATCTGAGTTAAATAAGTATCATATGTCAGTTCGTTTATAAGATTAACAACAACATTCATTTTTTTTTTTTTTTTTTTTTTTTGGTGTTAGACATTAAAGTTTTTTGGGTAGAAGGTTAACAGTTTGTTGTGGTTAATTGGTTACCATGGGCTACATGACACTGGAGTGCGGACCTTCCCTTAACAAGAACAGCAGCTAAACGAATTAACAAATTAACCATAAGAAGTATACGAGTAATATAGCCAAGTCCACTGCAATATTTTTATTTCTTCATGGAGGATACTTTCGGTCTTGCAAACTACCATCTTCACCCCTACAATACTTCGAGACCTACCACTGCACGACTACTGAAATTAACGTCTATCTAATTAACCATCAATCGACCCTTTTTTGCGTTTTGTATCTTTTAGGTATTATTATAGATTCGTTCTTCAGTAAATTTAATGGAACCCTATTCGGAGTGTGGGAAGGTTTACTACATACAAGAGGATTGGAGACTTGTCATGGAGTTCATAGGGCTAATCATAAATTTGATAATTTGTCAGTGGGGCAACAAGCCGTAGCGCATTGTCCTTTGCACCGGGCAGAAGTGGAAGGGAGCTCGGGGCGATGAATACACCGACAGACTGACAGCCATCACTCCAGCCTCCCTCCATGATGTATTGTGATATTATTAAAACGGGGCTACACCCTCATCTCGCCGTTCAAGAGCCTCTCCACCCTCCCTACATCAATGTCACCCCCAGGAACAGATGTAGTTTACTGATACCAAGGTCTTATCAACATACCCAAGCACTTCTTTCAAACGGAAATCCATTTACTTAACAACATTATAAGATAAAATAATAATACACGATTAAAACATAAAAAGGAAACGAAAAACGTTATAACATAAAATAATATTCCAAGTCTATTTATGTTGAGCACAGCGGTAATATGATTTCTAATATCATAAGTCGCAGTAATATGAGACATTTATTTAATTTGCATGCCACGCAGCAGAAGAGAAGCACTCCATTAATTTACACATCCATAAGGATGCTGCCAAAAATATTGGGTGCTGGCTAAACAGCTTATTATTTATTTACCACGATAATAAGTTACCATAAAGAATTTATACGTGTATTGTCAAAATTCAATAAGAAAATCCTTCTTATAGCTTTCTTAGAACATTCAAATGGTCTTTACAATTGTATGACCCTGTGAGAAAGATTTGTTTCGACTTATATGGAAGGGACAAGTAGTTCGCAAGTAAAAGAAAAAGCAAAATGATACGGTATGTAGGACTAGAAACATGTTGGGGGATTTTAAAATGAAGTCTGCGTAAAAGCTAGTATTTTATTAGTGACCTTTATCTTAATAAAAAAAAAGGTTAATTAATTAAATGCTAAAATATGATAGTAAAATTAAATAAATAACAAAATAGGAAGTAAATAAACAAAAATTGATAGATATGTTAAATCGCAACCAAGTTTTTTAAGGAAAGAATAGATAATAATTCAGTTTCCCAATGGTTGAAACTCTGTATACAAAGAAATGTAGTATCCATCATGCTAGTGTTTAAAAATATGTTTTCAGTTCATTTTCTTTTTTTATTAAATAAAATGAAATAACTCAAATTAATAATTTTAATTCATAAAATTGAATAGATGGCTCTAATTTCTGTAGATCACTAATTTCTGAATAGTTGCAGCAACTAAATCTTGTTACAATGTATTTATTTCGGTACAAGGTTTTACGGCTTTAATGACCAGATCGCTAGTGACCATTATACTCGTATGTCAAGAAACCATGGTCGTGAATGATGGAGCCTCTATTGCCTAAATGTTTTATAAACAGTAGTGGAAGGTCTTTAATGGAGGGAACCTAAAATTCAAACTGACTTTTCTGTATAACCTCAAATTTTAAGAAACTTTTTTTTTACTATTTTATTTTATTAAGAATGTTACCGTATGCATTTAAATGCATTTGGTAATGTGATATGTACAATACAATCGTCCTCCATCACTCTCGACAGAAGCTACACCCCTTCACTTTACACTTCTATAGGAGATCTCTGGGTCATTGTCTCTTGAGGCGCCTTGGAGGGGAATAAGGGTGAGTGGTACTGGAAAGGGCTAGGACTTCTGGATTAGGATGATTGGATAGCCTGCTGTGGAATTTTCTGAATCTTAAGGGAATTAGCTTCTTTACAAATGGAATATTAAGATCTCTATGGAAGGTGTGGTTTGTAACAAAATATGGAGCATCTACTATAGTGCGCAGGACTTTGGATTGGAAGGTCTGGTTGCGTCTGATGTTCGAAGGTTTTGCTGTACCCCACATTTCTATTCCGTATCTCCATATTGGTTTTAGTAGTGGCTTGTTTATTGTTAGTTTGTTTTCGGTAGACAAGTGAGATCTTTTGTTTAGAATTCCGTAAAGATGTCCGAATTGGAAAGTCTGGATGTCTAAGGAACTAAGAAAGTGAATCCTGAAACAGAGAGGGCAGTATTAAATGATCCAGTTTTCAAATATTAAAACAAATGAAAAATGCAAATTTTCGATAGGCAGGAACTTCGAAGGTCGGACATTTTCATTAATACTTGTGTTTAGTAAACATTGATGATGATATCAAGGGATGAAGAGTTGCTGACAGATGCAGATTTACCTTTGACACGGGACAAGTTTATAGCCCGAAAGAAGGATTGGTTATTGAGGGAATACTTGTAAATAATGGTAGGAAGACCACGTGACGATATGTTGAAGAGGCTCACTTACTGGATCAATGACGTAACGAGGTTGGGGACCCCACCTGATGCCTGATGTACCTCCCTTCCTTCCTCTCACAGCCCTTCTCCGATTGTTAATCGATTTCATCACATTCATGTTTCAAAGGCTCCCACGTTTTTAGGCACAAACAATCCCCGCCCTTTCGACCCTCAACCCCAGCCCCTCTTCCGAAATATATTCATAAAACGTATTTTTTTAAAAAACACTTATTATTTATCTTTTGGAGAACCGAAAGAAATATAACCATTTCTTTAACTACTTTTATTTTACGTTTTCTAATTATTATAAAATCAAATTTTGAGCCTGGTAAAAGAGACGTCAATATTTCATAACCTTTTTTTTTTTTATCTTGCAGTTTTAAGCCAATATTTTTTTTTAAATTTCACATTATCTTAATAAGATCTCGACAGGATGTATGCACATCTCATTTCTTGCACAGAGTAGGAATAAGGGAAATCAGCTTACCTACTCATGATGCGATTTTCGAAAAATTTCTTGATATGTACATCAATCCAACCCAGGAAATGAGATTCTGCCGAATGTTAGTTCGGCAGTTTCCGTAACTGTCCGGCTCTCGTGAAATCGGTTTAGAGATTAAGTAGTAAGTTTTTAATATACTTCGTGAGATATATGCAAACACGTTCTGTTGATACTCCCACCCCCTCCCCTTCTTTAGTTCTTAGAATACTAAAATTTAAGTGATTGCGATAACAATTATTCTGATTCATTATAAATTACAGTACTAGATATTGTAAATAGTTTGAAATAAAGTTAATATGTTATATTCAGATATATTTCAGCAATTGTTTTTCTTTTCGATGAAGAAAACGTATATCTATCTGTTCATCTCTGAGTGGTTGGCAGACCTGTTTGTTTACAATTCAGAAGCCGTTTCCGTTGGGAGCTTATTAAAATTAACTGAAAGATTTCTCATTGTCGATTGTATTTATTCACGGTGGTGTTAAGTGTTACCCGTAAGCAGATTTCTCTATTGTATAACTTAACGTGGGAAATCCGCTTAGTTTACGCAGCCCCTGCTTGACGGACTTTTTTTATTTAGGTTTCCTCGTTTGGTTTGTTTAGAGTCCAGCTGGTTCTGCGTCGTCCACATTTCCAATGCTTTTAATCAAATATCATTTCTTTTATGAAGAATTCAACTTGAAAGCAGTACTTAAATGAATGGCTTTAAAACAATTTTAACAAAAAATTCATATCTTCTTTTTTTAGGTAATATAATCCTCTTATTTTGGAAAACAAGCTTAGATATTGCTATTTTCTATAAACTTCAGGTATACTATTATTATCTTCCGTACTGGGTCAATTCTCACTCGGTCATTTTAGCAGATTTTCCTTACGGTGATTCAGCTATTGATGTCGTACTCATGGCGCGATTTTCGAACAATCTCCTCAAATGTCCATCGATTCTATCTAGGTGATGACGAAAATGGGGACCGTTCAAATTTTATATATATATATTAATTTAATTTACATTTGATTTAATAAATAAAAATAATAAAACTTGTAACAGAAATAGGATAATTCTGTAAAATCGAGAAAAGAAGCTGCCCCATAATATAAATTAAAGAGTTGTAGATAAATATCGTAAGACACTGTGGCCGAACAGTAATGTTTAATCAAGGGAGAGCTGGAAGAGACATCACACTTTTATTAAAAACAAGAGATATTTCAATTAAAGGGCTGGAGGAATTCGGGGCGATGTTAAGGGATGTTAGGTAATAGGAGGCACCCCCGCGAGTACACGGCAGGCAATAAACGAATATGTCGGGGGCAGGACCTGTGGAGCCCTGTGTGTGTGTGTGTACTATCGATTTCCTCCTCCTACCCCCCCCCCTTCCACATATCAGTTTTCCTTATCACTCCTACACCGTCACCAGCCTTATGCCTAAGGAGGGGAGGGGGCTTACGCAGTCAGAATAAATAAAAATATAAAGAATGGCCTGTCATATATTGAGTGTTGAATCAAATAAAGGAGGTGCATGAAAATGGAGAAATACTCCAAACACATCCGTCCTACAAATTTAGCGAATTCCCTTCTGTATTTACATCATTGAATGCTATGATGGAGATTCGCTAATAACAATGTAGCACCTGTTTATCACTTTTAGGTCTACGAAACTCAGTATTTTAACTTATTTGAGAAGTATATTAGCAGATTTCCTCTAAGAGAAACCAGCTATTGAAGTCGTACTCATGACGCGATTTTCGAAAAATTTCCTCATATGTCCATCGTTCTTACCCAGTAGATGATGAAAATGAGGACCGTTCAAATTCTATATATATATATATATATATATATATTAATTTAATTTACATTTGGTTTAATAAATAAAAATAATAAAACTTGTAACAGTAATAAACCTATAGTGGCCTACACTGACTCGCCACTTACTTACTATGTGTGATTAAGGCCAGAGCTTTAACTCGCATGGCCAACCTGAGCCCCGTATTGTATTTCTGTTAGTTGAAACAATCAGATGTTTGACATTTTGCCCCTTTATGTTTTGATGAGACTTTAAATTTATTGACTTCAATTTGAAGTGTAAAATTTTAGCACTTTCTACATCGTAAATTTGTATTTAAAATATTTTTTAATAAATATTTGTTTATTACTTTGCTAATTCGTAGTCAATTATCTACAAGCTACCACATCCTTTTTTAGTTAGGATGGGATTAAGGGTTTTATTTAGCGAACTGGTCATTGAATCTATTCCATGGTTCACGATTCTAGATTGGTAGTGATGGAAAATGAGCAATATGAATAAACAACAAAAAAAATTATTGTGAATGATGATGAATGCATATTTTAATCATATCCAAGTGTAAGGCATGGTAAATGCTTATTAAAAATCAAAATAAATTCAGAATTGGCTACAAACACATTGGTGTAAATTCTATAAATGGATTAGAAAAATAACAACTGCATCATCATTGATAAAAAAGTGCCATGTAAAAACTTCATTATCCTTAACAAATTAACCAAGATGCAATATTAAATAATTCAGTTCTAAAAAGTCATAGGAAGGCTTAATAACCTCGTATTTATCGCCTACAAAACATATCCCTTTAATTAATTTAGGGTTATAAAAGTTACTTATGCTTAAATATGTGATGATTATACAGGGTGGACCACAGGAAATGGACGGTTTTAAAATAGAAATTACTCTGTTAGTTTTCAAGACAGACACATTTTATTTACACAAAAATAAAGCTGAATGTATGCCATTTTTAAAAAAATACATTACTTTATTTACAAATATCTCGGTTAATATTCAAGATACAGAATAAATACACAGAGCAATATTTATAGTAAATTTAATTTGCATTAAGATTGATTCTATAACATTTCGATCCGAAGCATACTTCCCACTGGTCCGATTTCAGCCGTTAACGAACTTGATCTTTATTTTTACATAAAACGATTGACCGCTAGAGCGTTAACAGAGAAATATATATATATATATATATATATATATATAATTTTCAACGGACCTCATTTTCGTCATCTCCTGGGTAGGATCGATGGACATTAGAGGAAATTTTTCAAAACTCGCGTCATGAGTACGACCTCAATAGCTGATTTCCCTTAAGGGAAATCTGCTAAAATAGATTATTATTATTTTTGCCTTGATATTTGAGAAACATTGTAAAGCTGTGAATGATCTATGGAGTAATTAGAGTAGTTATTACTGACTGTAGGAGGGGTAGAAGGAGGCCCAGTTATATGTGATGGGGGTTGGAATCCCAGCATTCCTACCTCTCTTCCTATAATTAATTATATAATTTTTCCCCAGGTTCCGGCAAGTATTTCCATGCTCTTCCCCAACATCCCTCCCACACTTATACCTTCCTCTGCTCTCATTTTATTAATTAAATATTTCCTCTTCCAGCTTTCATCTTATTTTTATCAATATAACTCGCATAACATTATCTCATTAGCAACACTTACGTAATTAATGAAACAAAAGTTCATTGTTTATACACATTTAATTTTATATTTAATCTATTATCCTTTGGCAAGTACTGTTTATTACATTTTAATGTAATTTAAGTTTTATCTGCTCTAATTAATTGAAGTTTATGCCAGATGTGTACTAATTAATGCTTCGATTAATGGATAATGATAATTGAAACATTGTATAGAAACAATTTTATTGCAAAGGTAATGTTCTATAAATATTGTTATGTACGTGTTCAGGGAGTCTATCAAACGCATACAAAAAAATTTGTTCAAATCGGTCCAGCCGTTTAGGAGGAGCTCAGTGACATACACACGTACAATAGAATTATATATATATATATATATATATATATATATATATATATATATATATATATACTAGCTCAGATACCCGGCTTCGCTCGGGAATTCATTCGAGGCTGAATGGTGATGGTATTTTTTTTGGCAAGGCTTTACTTTGCACAATATTTTGACATTTACCCGTCCCAGTGTTTAGTTTAAATACCCGTCGTTTCTGTGGATTTGTTAATAATAAAATTATTTTTTTATGTAAGACTTCACTGTTCTCCATTTTGTCATATTTCCCGTTTCCTGTGCATTATGCATAGATTTGAATTATTAAGCACAATATATTAACGTACATTTGAATTAGTTTTTCCCGGTGAGGTACCTTGTAGTTCCAAAGAATTGTTGAGCAAATTTCACTAAATAATAAAATAAACAACTTTTGTCATGTGCATATTTGGCCCAAACCCCAATAGGAGACAAAATATCACTATTTTTAATTTCAGGCCTCCCTTATAACCCCCACTCCTGCCCGTCCCTAGAAATGTTAGTATGGCTTATTATAAGAAAGACGTTAGTGCTAATTCACATACCGAGTTTGGTTTAGTTCGGTTGAGTCTTTTGTGCCAAATAAAATTGTTGACTTCTGCTATCACTTTTTGGCGTATAACGCCTTTATAATTAGGTATACGACAAAAGTGTATATGACAAAAGTTTCTCTAAATAACAAAATAAACAACTTTTCTTGTGTGCATATTTGCCAAAACCCCAATAGGAAACGAAATATCACTATTTTTAATTTCAGGCCTCCCTTATAACCCCCACTCCTGCCCGTCCCTAGAAATGTTAGAATGGCTTATTATAAGGGAGACATTAGTGCTAATTCACATACCGAGTTTGGTTCAGTTCGGTTGAGTCTTTTGTGCCAATTAAAATTGTTGACTTCCGCTATCATTTTTAGCGTATAACGCCTTTATTCTTAGGTATACGACAAAAGTGTATATAGCAAAAGTTACTCTAAATAACAAATTAAACAACTCTTGTTATGTGCATAATTGCCGAAAATGCAATAGGAAACGAAATATCACTATTTTTAATTTCAGGCTTTCCTTATAACCCCCACTCCTGTTCGTCTCAGAGAATATTAACATAGCCTAAAGTCTAAGTTGGGTTAGTAGTAATATACATACCAAGTTTCATAAAATTCGGTTCAGCCGTTAATGCGTGAAAAGGTAACAAACAAACAAACAAACAAACATACACGAAAGAAACAAAATGCAGTAATGGTGTCTATGACATGTGAAACGAAAGTTATCGTGAAATTTCGCGAAAAAAATCAATGTACAGACAGAGGTTACAATTTTATATATATACTAGCTCAGATACCCGGCTTCGCCCGGGAATTGATTTGAGGCTGGATGGTGATGGTATTTTTTTTGACAGGCTTTACTTTCCTCAATACTTTGACATTTACCCGTCCCAGTGTTGAGGGTTTATACCAATCGTTGCTGTGGATTTTTTAATAATAAAATTAATTTTTTTATGTAAGACTTCATTGTCCCCCATATGGTCATATTTCCCGTCTCCTGTGCATTATGCATAGATTTGAATTATTAAGATGAAAATATTAACATAGATTTGAATTAATTTTTCCAGGTGAGGTACTTCGTAATGTATATTGGAAAGAGTTTTTGAGCATATCAATATTTCTACGCAAATTACTTGCTCCAGACAGGAGAAATGTATAAAACAAAAGTTAATTTAAATAACAAAGTAAACAACTTTTGTTATGTGCATGTTTGTCGAAAAACAAATAGATAATGAAATATCGCGAATTTTTATTTCAGGTCTCCCTTATAACCCCCACTCCCGTTCTAACCTAAAAATTTTAATATAGCTTATAACCATGGAAGAATTAATGCTAATTGAAATACCAACTTTTTTAAAGTTCGGTTTAATCGTTAGCGCCCAATGAAATAGTTGACCCCCGCTTTAGTTTATAGTGTGTATCTCGTTTATACTTTGTTAAAAGACAAAAATAAATATGACAAAAGTTACTCTAAATAATAAAATAAACAACTTTTGTTATGTTCATATTTGCCGATAAACCAACAGGAAACGAAATATCGCTATTTTTAATTTCTGGCTTTCCTTATAACCCCCACTCCTGCCCGTCCCTAGAAATGTTGGTATGGCTTGTTATAATGAAAGCGTTAGTTCTAATACACATACCGAGTTTTATTTATTTCGGTGGGGTCTTTTGTCCCAAATAAAATTGTTCACTTCCGCTATAGGTTTTAGCGTATATCTCGTTTATAAATCGGTATACGAAAAAAGTGTATATAACAAAAGTTACTCTACATAACAAAATAAACAACTTTTGTTATGTTCATATTTGCCGAAAAACCAATAGGAAACGAAATATCGCTATTTTTAATTTCTGGCTTCCCTTATAACCCCCACTCCTGTTCGTCTCAGAGGATATTAATATAGCCTAAAGTCTAAGTTGGGTTAGTAGTAATATAGATACCAAGTTTCATAAAATTCGGTTCAGCCGTTTATGCGTGAAAAGGTAACAAACAAACAAACAAATAAACAAACAAACAAACAAACAGACACCAAAGAAACAAAATGCAGTTATGGTGTCTATGACATGTGAAACGAAAAGTTATCGTGAAATTTCGCGAAAAAAATCAATGTACAGACAGAGGTTACAATTTTATATAACAAACAAACAAATACACAAACAGACACCAAAGAAACAAAATGCAGTTATGGTGTCTATGACATGTGAAACGAAAAGTTATCGTGAAATTTCGCGAAAAAAATCAATGTACAGACAGAGGTTACAATTTTATATATATATATATATATATATATATATAAAGATAAGAGCATTCTTCTTCAAGATCTATGATGTTCTGCTGTGTTGTATCCCCAGACTACACCTGCTAATTGTTCCCGTGTACAGGTGATCGTGATAACCTCGAGACAGGGCACAGTGCCACAAGGACATGGATCAGTTTCGTTTCCATTACATTCTGCATCAGCCCATCCAACAATCAGGCCATCATGAAACAAATTCCATTCGTAGCATTAACAACATGAGTGGAGAACATTCTACTAGAGAAGGTGTTAGTCATCCCCTCGTAGCCCCTAGTCTGAATAAGCTAACTAATAACAGTATGAGTTAGCAGGTTATAAATTAAATGTATCCTCCAGTCTTTAAACCATTAAATGTTGAAAATGAGAATTTAGAGAAGGGGAAGTATCAGACCTAGGTCCCCTAATGTCAGAGTCCTAGATTCCGCAAGTCCCCTGGACCTTCATCTAATGCTCAATGGCTCCATATACCTAACAACATTATTTTGTCATCATGAGACCGTGACTCAAAACGGTCCAGCTTCCGCAGTCTGCCAATCTTAATTCCAGAGTTGGAACCAGGTTCTGATTCTCCTACTCTGATGCCTTTTACAGACTATATTTTTCATAGCCACACATATCTGTAGATCTCTTGGCTGTTTTTAATGGCTTCTTACTATGGGATAAATACAGAATATGTGGTGAGAAGAGATGATTAGGGTGTCGTTCTAGCACATCTGCTAAGCGTGAAATCTCCTTAGTTTACGCAACTCGGCATTTCAGATATTTTTTTACAACTCTTATTGCAAAGTGTGTGTGTGTGTGAGAGAGAGTGAAAGAGAGAGAAGAGAGAGAGAGAGAGAGAGAGAGAGAGAGAGAGAGAGAGAGAGAGAGAGAGAATAACAAAAAATCGAGTCGATGGGATGTAGTGTGAGAGATGGGTCAGGGAGACACTAACAGCTGTGAAAAATGTTGCTAGTCATCACTAACACTGGTAGAGGTATGGTAGTTGGCCAGACTATTTTTCCCAAGTTCTCTCTTCCCCTCCCCCCCCCACATACACACGATATATAAAATTACAGTATAGATTCATCTCTTTCATTGTTTACATTGCTATATTGCTACCAAAGACTAACTTTTTTTTTTTTTGTACTTTAGCTTTACTTTTTTTGCAGATTTTAAGTCGCCATTATCAACTTGAACTTACCATTTCCGGGGCAATACCATTCCAGTCTACTATGTATGGTTGACCATTAACAGGAAACTGGTAATGTCTTGTCAACGATTTGTTACTATCACAATGAATATTCCAAGTTAAACCAAAATATTCGGAAGATAAAGAAACCTAACAATGAATATTCGAGTCCCATTAACGAGTTTTTTTAAGTACATACGTAGTTTTTTTTAATCTTAGAGGTACAGACTGCCTCTCTAGAAGCTCAGCCATGCTGAAGGTTTTGATAAGCCAACATCAGTACGTTGTATATCAGAAAATGAAGAATTATATGGCATGTCATGAGACTTTTTTGGAATAAAGGGTTTGTTCCATCTGTTTTGAGTATCTAGTATTCTGATCTGAACACATAGTAAACTCTTTTTTAAACACGAATTCCTCTTAAAATAAAACCCTCGTGTCTGTTCGTTTTAATGTCGATTTTAACCTGTTTATAACCTGTTTTCCTCAGAATTTGTCAAAATATTAATCAGTGAAGTACCAAAATCTTAAATTTTGATTAAATCTAACTCAACATGTTCCAAATTCAAAAGGAAGTATTATTGTTTCCTTCGAAAAGAATAAATATAAATCATTTATCAAAATGCTACTAGGAAGAATGATTTAGGGAGGCGGATATCCCGAAGCTATAACAAAGTTCAATAATTGAATTAAAATTATATTTTCCTAAGCGAATATAACCCCAAAGGATAAGAGGGATAACCTACTAGTTGTAAGTAGTGGAAACACACTCTGAAAAGTGCATAAATTGTTGCCCCAATAATTAGTTGGTAAAGAGGGAAAGTGTTACCAGTTAAAGGATCATCTTCAAAGGTGCTTGAGAGAAGAATGGCAGGTAATTGAAAGAGAGAGAGAGAGGAGGTTGAGAGAGGGGTTAGGGGTGCTCTTTAGAAAGAAGCCTTGGTAAAGCCTTGCTCGGAATCAAAACATCTCCAGCCCACAGGTAGCACTAATTAGATATTTAGCAAGAACAAGAGTTGGCATAGCTGTTGTTGATGTTGGTTCGAGCGGTGGCTGCCTTGATCCGACTCAGGGCCTAAATGCTAACCGCAGATTGGAGATTCCAAACAAACTCCCCTCACACTTATGAGATTATAACGATATATAGATACCTTTAAACATTAACCAGAAACACTCTAACATAATTCTATTTCATGAGAAACAGAGAATATAAGCTGGATCAGAGAAACACTCTCAGGATTAAAGACTAATATGATTCTATCAGCAACACATTTCTACAAACATTGATTAGCAACTAACAACTACTAATATATCTAATGTCGTTGAATGAAGCCACAGTTCTCATTAATGTGTTTTTCGGTTAATATTACCCACGAATAAACAAATATTTAATTTCTTTAACATAACCAAAATGAGACTCAACGATTACCACACAACTCAATTTCTTTTAAGCAATTACTAATAACATTGCATAATTAGTGTAACTATATGCTAAGGTGGCTATCGGTACGGGATACCTACCGATTTCCTTTTGGAATTATTTTATTTATTACTTTTAAACGACCTAACATTAATTAGGATGGGCTCTTTACAGATTACCATTATTTTATTGCAAGGGCGGTACTAAGGATATTATTTAATAAGTTGGTCACAAAATAAATTCCTATTGCTCAGGTGAGAAATTATAATTAAGTATTATTCATTAATTTATTTAAGTATTATTAATTTCATATGTTATTGCCATAAAAATAGAAGAATCTATTTTATTGTGATGTTTTCAAAGAAATGTACAGATTTTTTTTAAGGAATGGACAAAAAGTTAGTTCTTTACGTCTACTTTTCGCTACTACGGCTAATTGGGATGGGTTACCTGCAGGTTACCACTATTTTATTGTCAGTGTGGGACTAAGGATTTTATTTAATGAGTTCGTCACTAAAACTGTTGCCCAGGTGAGAATCGAACTCGCCACTCTATGTTTACCATTTGAGATTAAGGCCAATGCTTTACCTCATATGTTGAAAGATACCTTCAAACATGTTAAAAGATGAATCGCCATTGTAGCGGCATCTCAAATAAATAATAATGTTACCTCATATGGCTAACCTGAGCTCCTAGGTGAATTAATTTTCTTTTGGCCGATCTTTCAATCCAGCAACTTAATTTCATATTATTTTTTCTCACTTCATCTTTAGCAATTTCATTAATGCGTGCTTTGAAATGTCGGTAAGAGTGAATACCAACACTGTGTTGAGTGTGTGTGTGTGTGTGTGTGTGTGTGTGTGTGTGTGTGTGTGTGTGTGTGCGTGCGTGCGTGTGTGTGTGTGTGTGTGTGTGTGTGTGTGTGTGTGTGTGTGTGCAATAACGAAGATTCATATAAATAACGATAAGCTGACCGAAGCGTTGAATGCACATTGAAGTTGGCCTTAAACCAGAGAAACGTCCGTAGAATAACATTCACTGTGGAGCAATAAAAACAATGAAATTACAGTGAAAAACTGCAGGTGGGCCGTGCTCGGAATAATATTTATCAGGGTGCCAATTACTGTGTATTGTGTACATCGGCAAGAGGATGCCATGCAACTCGGAGATAGGCCCTGCATATTAATGAAGATATAGGCAGGGCTTAGATACACAGCTCAGATTATACAATAAAAGGTAAAATATACGTGATACAAATATTATTCTAACTGAATTACTTTCCATGTAGCCGGAATAAATCGAAAAAACAAGAGAGAACAAAAAATATACATTAAACCACACTTCGCCACAGGATACAAATATATTTATTTATCAATTAAAACTCCTAGCTCGTAATTCTTGGATTAAATCCTAAAATAAACAAACAAAATTAACATATTTTATGCTGAAATATTTAATTGCAAATGTTCTATACATATCTAAATATAACTAGAGCATCGCAGAACAGAACATTGGTTTTTGTCATATATAAATCACTAGAAATTGGAAACTATTTGTTAACTAAGAGTATCTTCGCCAGGACGGTTACTCATTAATTTGATGTATGCACAACTCAACGAATGATGCAAGTCAGGAATTTAAGATTAAAATATTTATTCTTTGATATTTTCAAATCCAAATGGTAACTTTAAGAAACATAGTAATGGATGTTAATATAGCTTATTGTCTAGTGTGAGTTGAAGCCTCAACTGACAGATTTGACAGTATTACATAAACTGACAGATATAACCCTTCACTCGATATGCCATTAAGGGAGTTATTTGCAGTTCAGTGGTTCATCCCTTCAGTAAACCATCACTCCTACTCGTGCCATTTTCATTTCAACTATTAACTCACGAATAATCTCATGATCTGCTTAAATTACACGTCTTGTTTACAAGGTGTTCGACTATGTGAGAATTTGAGCTTTAACTTGAAATGTCATCTTTATTTTATGTTTTTGTATCATACAGAATATTTTAAGGTCAATCAGGTAAACAAGTAAGCTCTGAACAATGGAGACAGTTTGTGCAGTAATAACAGAATCAAAGAATATGATTATTTTTAAACGATACAAATAAATAAAATGATTTTTGTACACAGACACACACACAACAATAATTATTATAATAATTTGAATGTCGGTATCGGTCACAAGGAGTAAGTTACACCGGACGTATTGGAAAATTTATTTCCTTTTTCAATTAGTTGTTTTTCTAATTATGTTGTTTCTGGAAGGAATGTGTGTATGTTCACTGAAAAAAAATATTAATGAGAAATAGCCCGGAATATTAAGTTCCAACAGCCCGAATTTTTCCCTGAATATATTGAATTTTTAATTAAACGTTGTTTTTCCGGGTGTAATTTAAGCATTTCTTGTTTATCTACAGTGTATTTTCTGTACCGAGCAAATTATGAATTACAAATTACAAAGTTACAGTCATTTCCGTTCAGGAGACTGAGCCGTAACAAAAAATGCCTTTCTCTTGCTCTCTCTCTCTCTCTCTCTCTCACACACACACACACACACACACACGTACGCACGCACACACACTTCTAAAGAAAAATACTGATGAGTAAATCCCCTTTAATCGTCTGCCCCCCCCCCGGGTCAAACTTTAACTAGAGCAGTAACGGACAATTATTGAACACACTATTTTGAATGGACCTCATTTTCGTCACATCCTGGGTAGCATCCATGTACATTTCAGGAAATATTTCGAAAATCGCGTAAATGAGTAATAGGAGAAATTTGTTAAAATAGTATAATTAGTTCGTATCAGAGATGTCATTTTTTGGTAAAAGAAACTTAAAAAATTAAGCAAGTAAAAAAAAAGCATTACCCGTTAACTCAAGCGACAACGAAGCGTCAGGGATAAGACAATTAGAAATACATAAAATAGATAAAATTTTAATACTTTGAATTCTAGTTGTGAAAGATGCTTGAAGGGCTGTGCAAAGTATACCCTATATTTATTATTATTATTATTATATATATATATATATATATATATATATATATATATATATTTATTTATTTTATACCTATAAATATTATATTTGTTAATGATTAGGAGGAGGCCAGAAGTTAACACATAAACATAATACCGAGCACATAAAAAAAAAAAAAAATAAATATTTAGTACGTATGTTCAATGTTATCATATTTCATAGCACTTATCTTCAGTATAAATTTTAATTAAAATGAAGGTAACGAAGTGAAGTGGTTGCCTTTAAGGTTGGTGAACTATCAATGAATCGGAGTTGGGTAAGAATGAGCTGGGCGGGGAAGGCGTGTGTATAGATTAGGGCCTACAAGAGCGAGCAGGCCTGTGTATAATATAAACGCTCTCAACACGCCCCCTTGCATGACTCCATCCAGATAAACCTGAACAGGGTATTTCTCTAAATACCGCGCCACCTTTCATCATACAACTTTACCCCAAAATACAACACTTTTCCTATTTAATATTCTTCCCACTTTATCTTAACATAAATTATGCAGGTAATTTTAAATACATTTGCAATAAATTTCTGCTGAACAAAGAAAAAAAAAGAACTATACAAATTCATGTCAAATAATAGAAATATTCAGTTGAAACTCTTGTAGGAAGAACTCATGATGTAGGGAAATGTAATTATACTCTATACATAATACAAACCCGCTACATTAACAGTGAAAACCTTAATATGTAGGGTATTTATTAAAGGAAGTACACTTTTTTTTTTTACACGAAACTTAAAATAACAAATCAAAAATATATTATAAACCCCCTTGAAGCAAGCAATGCCTAAGGCATCCCCAAGTGGGGAGCGATCCCTTTGGGATCGCCATGCGACGGCTCAGGTTTCGCCCTCGTGATTTTCTGATTGTTAATTATACATGTACTTTCCAGGTTCATATTTTTTATCGTTACATCTGTAAAGTTTATCGTCAAAAAATAAAAATGATCTCCATTCGGTTGTGAAAGAATTTATTTCCTATATTGTATCATTCTAGAAGACAAAAAAAAAAAGAGCGATTTACATGACAAAAAATTGATGACCTATAATCACGAAAAACCTTTATAAAATAGAATAAATTGATATAACTTGTATAATAAAATTAAAATTATGAAATCGTGACCACGTACTGTACCTTGAAAAATATCCATTATACTAAACCGTTTTAGGAGAGTCGATTTTGGAGGGTCCGTGTATGGCGGCGGAGTGCGGTAAGGGAAATCGCCTCGGTGGGTATCTAGACCGTTCCCTGGAAGTGAAAATGACATTTCGAAAAAAGAAAAATAGACGTTAGAACGGGAGTTTCACGACGTGCAAGAGAAGTATACTTTCGAGTTTGATTGTCATTTATCGGGACGGCAGACGGCGGTTATTCCAGCTTAACGTATGTTTATTTCGAGAAAAGCATATCATTTTCAGGTGTAAAACTCTTTAACACTCTGCCCGAATGTATCAAATCTATTAAAAAAATACTCTTTGTTTAAAAACAAATTAAAGAACTTCATGAATGACGGATGTTTTTATACTCAAGTTGAATATTTTCTAAAATGTTCAATTATTAAATGAAACTACTAAATATTTGTCATAAATATCAGTCTAAAATAATTTGTGATCAGGCACATTGTTTCTATAAGGTGGGACAGGTTTCTCATAATTTATAAAGCTTGTTATCCTGTAATAAATCTGCATGTCAATAAATAAATCAATGTAGGTTTTACAGTTTTTAAATAATTGTTCATATTTAGAGTTGTATTCAGATTGTTAATGAAACTAATTAATTGTAGATAATTAATTAAATTGATGAATTTTATACTACATATTATTAGAATTTGACATAATGTTTTAACTAATGTATTA